>CAUOFW020008613.1:987221-1038972 GCA_963454935.2 Ilex paraguariensis
ACATCAAAGTTTTTCCACCTAAAGAAGCAAAAGTGATAAAAATGGAATTGAAATATGTGGCTTCAGCCGATGCGATACAGAGTGAAAAGTCATGTTGAAATAAACAAGCAAAAAGAGATTAGGGCAAGGAATCAAAGATTACCAGAATTCTAGAGGCTCCCAAAAACAATCGAAGAAGAAGGTGGAATGCCCTTATATACTGAGCCCACAACGGCTCTTTGGCAGTTGAGTATACCAAGCGAGCAGCACTACTCCCTCCAATGCACGAATATAATCAATGCATTAGTGTACCTTCTACTAGTCTAAGCTAGGGGGCAATTGATGGAGATAAATTTGGTTAAAGACAAGTAGGTGACTAGCGTATGTTAGCAATCACGAGCAAGGCACGAGAGATGGAGTTCGGTGCGAACAGCAAACTCCAACCCTAGATCGCTCGCCCAGATCCCCTAGTTTTAGCTCAAACTAGTTCCAGGTATTTGGGGAAGGAGGTTCAACATTCCTTGCCACCTAATTTGAAAAGTAGCTACAAGACTCCAACGGGAACATGATTTAGGCCTATAAAGGGGAGGAGGCAGATGCGTCCAAGGTAAGCAACACTTTTGCAACTAAATACAACTTCCTATACTGATCCTTTACTGGCTTTATCACCAGATGGTCGATCAATGAAGGCCTTCCGGTCTTTGAAATTTGTGCAGGTGCTCGTCGGTGATTGTCAGGTCATCATTTATCCCAAGCCCTTTTTTGGGATCAATAATAAGTATTGGAGAAGATCCTAATTTCATTTGTTTTACTGCATGTCATTAATAAATTGCAACATAATTTTTATGGTTATACTTATGTAGCTATTTGAATGATAACTATGTTGGCCATTTTGCTTGTGATTGGCTTCTTCAACACAATCATATAGATCATTTGCAAATGTTATGTTGACTCACACCAGTAGGTTGCCAAATGCACTTTGCATCTCTCTCATTTCTAATACCCATCTAGCCCCTTCATTATCTCAAGATTCCCTAAATCAAAAGGTCAAGGTGTCATGTAGGGTTGTTCATGGGCCGGGTTACCCATGGATCCCATTATTTAGCCCAAAAAAAATAGGTCAAAAACCCGATAGTTGGCCCACTTGAGCCAGAGCCCAATATCCTTAAAAAGAGGGTTTAGNATTCTAGAGGCTCCCAAAAACAATCGAAGAAGAAGGTGGAATGCCCTTATATACTGAGCCCACAACGGCTCTTTGGCAGTTGAGTATACCAAGCGAGCAGCACTACTCCCTCCAATGCACGAATATAATCAATGCATTAGTGTACCTTCTACTAGTCTAAGCTAGGGGGCAATTGATGGAGATAAATTTGGTTAAAGACAAGTAGGTGACTAGCGTATGTTAGCAATCACGAGCAAGGCACGAGAGATGGAGTTCGGTGCGAACAGCAAACTCCAACCCTAGATCGCTCGCCCAGATCCCCTAGTTTTAGCTCAAACTAGTTCCAGGTATTTGGGGAAGGAGGTTCAACATTCCTTGCCACCTAATTTGAAAAGTAGCTACAAGACTCCAACGGGAACATGATTTAGGCCTATAAAGGGGAGGAGGCAGATGCGTCCAAGGTAAGCAACACTTTTGCAACTAAATACAACTTCCTATACTGATCCTTTACTGGCTTTATCACCAGATGGTCGATCAATGAAGGCCTTCCGGTCTTTGAAATTTGTGCAGGTGCTCGTCGGTGATTGTCAGGTCATCATTTATCCCAAGCCCTTTTTTGGGATCAATAATAAGTATTGGAGAAGATCCTAATTTCATTTGTTTTACTGCATGTCATTAATAAATTGCAACATAATTTTTATGGTTATACTTATGTAGCTATTTGAATGATAACTATGTTGGCCATTTTGCTTGTGATTGGCTTCTTCAACACAATCATATAGATCATTTGCAAATGTTATGTTGACTCACACCAGTAGGTTGCCAAATGCACTTTGCATCTCTCTCATTTCTAATACCCATCTAGCCCCTTCATTATCTCAAGATTCCCTAAATCAAAAGGTCAAGGTGTCATGTAGGGTTGTTCATGGGCCGGGTTACCCATGGATCCCATTATTTAGCCCAAAAAAAATAGGTCAAAAACCCGATAGTTGGCCCGCTTGAGCCAGAGCCCAATATCCTTAAAAAGAGGGTTTAGGTTTGTCCCCAAACCCATTACCTGGCTCAAAGCCCATCCCAATAGCCCACTCAAAAAAAACCCGTTAAAATTTGACCCAAGAGCCCACCCCGCCTACCTTTTCTTTGAAAAAAAAGTTATAATTTTAGACCATAAAATTTGAAACTTTGAAATAAGTCTCCCAATGTCAAAATTTGAAATTTTAAAAATTTAAATACAATAAATAATGTATTATTTTCTTTTTATGTATTAAGAATACAAGTTTTAAAATGTAGAGCAATGCAAATGATAAAATAGTGAATAGGTGTCAACCTAGTTGTGATATATTCATTCTATTTGATGTATTTTATCCCCTAATCAAAAACAAATTATTCATTATTTTATTTTTATCTATTTTGACTCTATCTTTGATTCAAAATATATAATTTACACAAATATTCATTATTTTTAAATGAAGTTGTATATAAAAAAACCCGCAAGTAGGCCGACTCAATAGGCTTGTGGGATGAACTACAGGTAGCCTGCCTCTACCCGAAGCCCAGCCTAGTCCGCCCATCCAATAACTCACTTGGGTAAGGGCTTGGGTCTACACTACCCAAGCCCAGCTTGAAAAAAATTTTGCGGGCTTAGCTCGGCCCGGCTCATGGGCACCACTAGGGTCATGTAACCCTCTTTGGGAGTTCTATTGTGTTATGTTCGGATTTTTCTTTAATCCTTTTTTAGTGTTTTCTCTTTTGCTATAGATGTATTATTCGTAAGTTGTAATAGTTGATTCTTTATTGTATTGGTGATCTAACTAATTATATCAAGAATAATAATGAAAACTGTTGGACTTCACATACTCAAAACACTTGTTTTCTTTTTGAAAATATATATATTTTTTCAATTCAACGGGCAAGTGTGTCTGGGCCACCTTACATGTACTTTGAATAATCTCCTCCCTGATATTGTCAAAGGCAAGTCATACAAACTAAGACTAGGGTATTTATGATGGATAAATTCCTTATTGACCTGGCCCAAAAGAGTTATTAATATTTAAACTCAAGATATCTGAATTTATAACTCATGTTACCTTTAGAAAAAAAATTTTGCTTGTCGTTACCTTTTGAATATTGCAATGAGCTTTAGTTTGACATATGGCTTTACAGCTCATGTTACCATTTTTTTTGGAGGTCTTTAATTTTGGCACCAAGGAGGGGATATAGCAGCTAGTTAAAACTTAATGACATGTTTGGTAAGGAGAAAAATAGAGTGGATGAAAAATAGACAAAGGAAAATAAAGAGAAAAGAAAATATTTCCATGATTTGGTTGAGATGAAAAATCAGAGAGAAAAGAAAGTGGGAGCAAAATGGTATCACTTCCCCCCCACCAAAAACTTTTCTCTCAAATGACAAAGTCAAAGTTCTTCAAAGCCCACAAATTTATTTTTCTACCCTTTTTAGATAATTATTATAAAAATATTACCTATCTCAACTCACATTATTGGATAAAATTTAAACTCTTTTAATCAGCATGTGATGATCCTTAAATAGTAGTCCTCTGCCTATGTCATGATGCATTTACCAAAGAAAAAAAAAGGAATTTATAGATAAATAGCTTTTTTGTGAGGGTATAAAAGTGTTTAAATATACATATCTTTCTTTAGACTCTACTTTTCATTCAATAACAAAACATAAAAAATTGGGTGAATCTCACTTTGTACCTTGAATAATACTTCAATTTTTAATNTTATTGTATTGGTGATCTAACTAATTATATCAAGAATAATAATGAAAACTGTTGGACTTCACATACTCAAAACACTTGTTTTCTTTTTGAAAAAATATATATTTTTTCAATTCAACGGTCAAGTGTGTCTGGGCCACCTTACATGTACTTTGAATAATCTCCTCCCTGATATTGTCAAAGGCAAGTCATACAAACTAAGACTAGGGTATTTATGATGGATAAATTCCTTATTGACCTGGCCCAAAAGAGTTATTAATATTTAAACTCAAGATATCTGAATTTATAACTCATGTTACCTTTAGAAAAAAAATTTTGCTTGTCGTTACCTTTTGAATATTGCAATGAGCTTTAGTTTGACATATGGCTTTACAGCTCATGTTACCATTTTTTTTGGAGGTCTTTAATTTTGGCACCAAGGAGGGGATATAGCAGCTAGTTAAAACTTAATGACATGTTTGGTAAGGAGAAAAATAGAGTGGATGAAAAATAGACAAAGGAAAATAAAGAGAAAAGAAAATATTTCCATGATTTGGTTGAGATGAAAAATCAGAGAGAAAAGAAAGTGGGAGCAAAATGGTATCACTTCCCCCCCACCAAAAACTTTTCTCTCAAATGACAAAGTCAAAGTTCTTCAAAGCCCACAAATTTATTTTTCTACCCTTTTTAGATAATTATTATAAAAATATTACCTATCTCAACTCACATTATTGGATAAAATTTAAACTCTTTTAATCAGCATGTGATGATCCTTAAATAGTAGTCCTCTGCCTATGTCATGATGCATTTACCAAAGAAAAAAAAAGGAATTTATAGATAAATAGCTTTTTTGTGAGGGTATAAAAGTGTTTAAATATACATATCTTTCTTTAGACTCTACTTTTCATTCAATAACAAAACATAAAAAATTGGGTGAATCTCACTTTGTACCTTGAATAATACTTCAATTTTTAATTTGCACCCTCAAATTTTAAAAATCTCAACTTGTACATTCAATGTTATGAATTAGTAGCAATATAAACTTGACTCTGTGACGACCCATATATATGTATATATATTAATCATTAATACGTTAATTAGGTCATCAATTATGATTTTAATGCCTATAATTTAAGTCAAATTTCGTAACCATATAAGGAATGAATATGCTTATATATATATATAGGTGAAAGGACAAGGGTTAGATTAGTTGGTGAGGGATTGTTCTAGTTTAACCAAGGTCTCGAGTTTGAGTCTTGGGAACGCAGCTGCATTCGGTAGGGAGAGCTTTGCCGCCTTTGTGGTCCTACTCGGCTCAAATTTGGATTAGTCGGAGCCCAAAGTAGCTTTCGGATATCGGATGGTCTGACCAAAAAAAAGAAAGGACAAGGGTCCTATTACACATTGCAAATTTAAAACGTGCATGAAGAAAAAAATTAATAAATGGCAAATAAGTGGACAATTGTCTACATGAGATAAGAAAATGGCATCAACCATGCGTAAGGAGGGCAAGGCTTTGGCTATATATAAATAGCCAAGCCCAAGCCACTTGAACAACGCAGCAGAGAAGGAAAGAAAAAGAGAGAGAGGGGGGGAAGGAAGAGAGAGGAAAGAAAGAAAATGAGTCAAAAAATTTTTGACCTAAAGTTCACTGTTACGATTAAAATTTTGGGTAATATTTTTTTAGTTATTATTTAATAATTTTATAGGTTTGAATCACTTAAAGTTGGTCTTCATTAAATATTTTTGAATCAAATTTAAGTATTATTATTTTTTTGTTAGTTATTCTAAAAATTATTTTAGCTTAACTAAGCTCTTATTACCTATTGTTATTCTAAAATATTATTTTGGTTGTTTTGTCACAATATACACGGTATCGAGTAGAGGTCAAGTCAGAGATATGATTTCTTTTATCTTTTACTATCATTGATGTATTTCATGCATGTTTGGGGACTTCATATCAAATTTATTTTTAATTATATAATGTAATATTATATCATTTTAATCATGGGGTCAAACTTTGGTTTTACAAACAAATCGTGATCATGCACATGTTATATTTATATTGAGACTCTAATTATCCGGTGAAATCAAGTTGCATATAAAATGTTTTTTTTCTATTTAATGTTTGACTTTTCTACTTGTTGTTGGGTATGACTACGATATGACTCTATTTTATGATTTTGATGAAATTAATAAGAAGACACATAATCGAGGGCAGAGGGTTAGTAGACGCATGGTCCTTGAGAGGATTCACATGATTTCTACTAGTCTTTGGGTTCAGTGGTTAGTAATATCGGTTGTCGTGCTAGCTTGTGTGGCATTACAGAATTCCTAGTATTGGTGTTTCTAGAAAAGCAAGAAGGGTATTGAGTTCTCTAGGGTGTAAGACCCCAAAGTTTTCTCCAAAGGCAATTCATGCGTGAACCAGAAAATTGAAGGATCGATATGATTGATATGTGCTAAAATTTATTTATTTATTTATTTGATTCATTACTTTGCCCTATTTCCACATTTACCTGTTATTTAATTATATTATGCACTATTTTAAAACCTTGATTGTCATTGATAAACGTTATCTTATTGAGCTGATGAGCTCATCCCTATCTAACATTTTTCAGAATATGAAGTTAAGCAGGAGGATAAGTTGAATGGACAATGGATAGATACTACTATTATTATTTCTCTTTATGTTGTATCAAGAATATTTTAATTGATCGAGTGAAGATTATGTATTCGTACGCTGAATATAATACTACAAGGAAGGTTATTGTAAGTTATGTGTGGTTTTATTCCTTAATCATGTTTGTATATTTTTTTTAAAAGAAAAAAATTGGGGGCATGACAGAGTGGTATCAGAGCCTAGGAATTAGGTTTTACATGGGAATTATAAATATATATAGATTAAATGGTGGTGTTAGTTTACTAATACTGACCATGTTTTATGGACATATTATTTCTTTATATCAACATAGCTAACCTTTATGACTATAGGTATCACGTCATAGGATGACCTTTACATGACNGGACATATTATTTCTTTATATCAACATAGCTAACCTTTATGACTATAGGTATCACGGCATAAGATGACCTTTACATGGCNTAGTTTACTAATACTGACCATGTTTTATGGACATATTATTTCTTTATATCAACATAGCTAACCTTTATGACTATAGGTATCACGTCATAGGATGACCTTTACATGACCCATAGTAACATGGGCTCCAAGGCAGCCAATGAGTACCAGAATCTTAGAGTCAATGTAGAGGCCTATAATTTGATAGTCCACAAGATTGAAGATGTGTCCCAAAATTGGCCGTTTATGCCAATTTCTGAGAAGAAAATATTAGTACATCACAGGTTGACCTCGCAGTTAAGGGTGGTCTGCCAAGCCCTGAGTATCGAAAGGAACCACAACTTGTTTCAGGAAATTCTAAATAGATTGTCAATTCAATANAATGTTTGACTTTTCTACTTGTTGTTGGGTATGACTACGATATGACTCTATTTTATAATTTTGATGAAATTAATAAGAAGACACATAATCGAGGGCAGAGGGTTAGTAGACGCATGGTCCTTGAGAGGATTCACAGGATTTCTACTAGTCTTTGGGTTCAGTGGTTAGTAATATCGGTTGTCGTGCTAGCTTGTGTGGCATTACAGAATTCCTAGTATTGGTGTTTCTAGAAAAGCAAGAAGGGTATTGAGTTCTCTAGGGTGTAAGACCCCAAAGTTTTCTCCAAAGGCAATTCATGCGTGAACCAGAAAATTGAAGGATCGATATGATTGATATGTGCTAAAATTTATTTATTTATTTATTTGATTCATTACTTTGCCCTATTTCCACATTTACCTGTTATTTAATTATATTATGCACTATTTTAAAACCTTGATTGTCATTGATAAACGTTATCTTATTGAGCTGATGAGCTCATCCCTATCTAACATTTTTCAGAATATGAAGTCAAGCAGGAGGATAAGTTGAATGGACAATGGATAGATACTACTATTATTATTTCTCTTTATGTTGTATCAAGAATATTTTAATTGATCGAGTGAAGATTATGTATTCGTACGCTGAATATAATACTACAAGGAAGGTTATTGTAAGTTATGTGTGGTTTTATTCCTTAATCATGTTTGTATATTTTTTTTAAAAGAAAAAAATTGGGGGCATGACAGAGTGGTATCAGAGCCTAGGAATTAGGTTTTACATGGGAATTATAAATATATATAGATTAAATGGTGGTGTTAGTTTACTAATACTGACCATGTTTTATGGACATATTATTTCTTTATATCAACATAGCTAACCTTTATGACTATAGGTATCACGTCATAGGATGACCTTTACATGACCCATAGTAACATGGGCTCCAAGGCAGCCAATGAGTACCAGAATCTTAGAGTCAATGTAGAGGCCTATAATTTGATAGTCCACAAGATTGAAGATGTGTCCCAAAATTGGCCGTTTATGCCAATTTCTGAGAAGAAAATATTAGTACATCACAGGTTGACCTCGCAGTTAAGGGTGGTCTGCCAAGCCCTGAGTATCGAAAGTAACCACAACTTGTATCAGGAAATTCTAAATAGATTTTCAATTCAAGATATTCAGTGGCCACCTGCAGGGGCTAATGTAGGACAACCAGTAGAATCTCCTAACCTGAACGATAATGAAGAAGATGACCCACAACCAAATGACCCCAATGTAGCCCCTGCAACCACACCACTCAAAGCAAACCATTGTGCAGCCTCTGCGGGTTCTGCGAATGTGTCTACAGGGGAAGAGACATGAAACTTCTTGGTCCTTAACTGTATTGTCGACCTTACTATTCTAAGAAATTTTTTCTACAAATAGCAGTAACTCTTGGAACAGTAGAGATAAATATATAACTACATAATTTAGAAGTGATTATCCTAGGCTTTTGTTTTCCATGTGAGTGGCATCTAGGATAGGAAACAAAATGTATTTTAATTGCTAATTATGTGGAATTAGAGTTGTATTTCTTAATTTTTGGATGTGGTCAAAGTTTTTAATGCAATCATAATATCATAAACTAAGTGTTAGAGGATGGAGGGAAACATATCTCAAGACCAAATAGAGATGTCCATTAATGACTAGTCCCCCCAACATCGCAAGACACTATAAGTGGTATTTACCAATGCATGAGAGAACTGACTACTTTGGTACGACAATAGGCAAAACGGGGATGGCTCAAGATAATTTGGGGCCTAAAACGATACTTCTAAATGAGGCTTTCTATGTTTAGTATTAATATTTTTTATTTAAAATTAATTTTTTTTTGCTTTTTGAGTTGCAAAAGTATTAATTAAGTTTCTATATTCAAGTTTTGCTACCATATCTTTTTCAATTGATAGTATCACTAATCCAGTTCATCTTTCTAGTGACATAGTCGATCTTAAGTAAGTTTTTATCAATTTTAATTTTGAAAAACTTCTTTCTACAGAAGCAACTATTACAAGNTTTCTAGTGACATAGTCGATCTTAAGTAAGTTTTTATCAATTTTAATTTTGAAAAAATTCTTTCTACAGGAGCAACTATTACAGGAATTATTAATAATATTCTATAAACAATGGATGCAATTGAAAAATAATCTAACTTTTTTATATAATTTAGTATCTCAATTGGAGTATTTTCTTTTGTTTGTAAAATTTCTTTTAAAATATTTAGTTCTAAAAATAAATCTAAGCCATCAATATCGAAAAAAATTTCGTGTTTTAAGAAACATTCGAGATCCAAACATTATTGTTTTAAACTATCATTGGTCAATGATTTTAATTTTTCTAAGTTAAATAAAAAACCAAAAATATTTTTGTACTTTTGTAATTGTTCAAATATATTTTTTAGTGAAGAAATAATTTGATCAATTATATATGTAAAATAATCAATTCTAAAAGATTCTTCAATAGATTGTGTTACCTCATCATTAACATTTTCATCAAATTATTTTTTTCTACGAACTCTACGTTTTTCACAAAATATAGGTTCTATACCCATTTCACACGCAATCTCGTTAGATAAAATCATAGCATTTGTAAATCCACTTTCCTATATTTTTCAAAAAATGAAATGAGACATTTTAATTGATCTATAGCAATATCAATGTGCATGTCTTTTTATTGTAAATATTTACTAACAAAGTTGACGAAAAATAAAATATTATACCAAATAGTCATGTCCAATAAGAATTCAAAATTCTCAATTTCATATGTTGCTAAACAATTAGCTTTACTCCTTGTTTTAGGATCTTCACTAGTTTTTGCTAATTGCAATTATGCATCTCTTATTCTTGGAGCTTGAAATCTTATTGCTTTAACACTTTCAACACAACTTTTCCAACGTGTTTGTAATAATGACTTAAGAGTTAAACCTTGAATATTATCTTGTAAAAGTTTTCATGTGGAAGAGGAAATTAATGAATATATATGTTGTACTATTCCAAAAAATGATATAGTCTTAGGACAAGAGTTAGCCATATCACAAAATACTAGATTTAAATTATAACAACCACATGATGTGTAAAATACTCTAGGATTTATATTGAGTAGCCTTTTTNGAATTATTAATAATATTCTATAAACAATGGATGCAATTGAAAAATAATCTAACTTTTTTATATAATTTAGTATCTCAATTGGAGTATTTTCTTTTGTTTGTAAAATTTCTTTTAAAATATTTAGTTCTAAAAATAAATCTAAGCCATCAATATCGAAAAAAATTTCGTGTTTTAAGAAACATTCGAGATCCAAACATTATTGTTTTAAACTATCATTGGTCAATGATTTTAATTTTTCTAAGTTAAATAAAAAACCAAAAATATTTTTGTACTTTTGTAATTGTTCAAATATATTTTTTAGTGAAGAAATAATTTGATCAATTATATATGTAAAATAATCAATTCTAAAAGATTCTTCAATAGATTGTGTTACCTCATCATTAACATTTTCATCAAATTATTTTTTTCTACGAACTCTACGTTTTTCACAAAATATAGGTTCTATACCCATTTCACACGCAATCTCGTTAGATAAAATCATAGCATTTGTAAATCCACTTTCCTATATTTTTCAAAAAATGAAATGAGACATTTTAATTGATCTATAACAATATCAATATGCATGTCTTTTTATTGTAAATATTTACTAACAAAGTTGACGAAAAATAAAATATTATACCAAATAGTCATGTCCAATAAGAATTCAAAATTCTCAATTTCATATGTTGCTAAACAATTAGCTTTACTCCTTGTTTTAGGATCTTCACTAGTTTTTGCTAATTGCAATTATGCATCTCTTATTCTTGGAGCTTGAAATCTTATTGCTTTAACACTTTCAACACAACTTTTCCAACGTGTTTGTAATAATGACTTAAGAGTTAAACCTTGAATATTATCTTGTAAAAGTTTTCATGTGGAAGAGGAAATTAATGAATATATATGTTGTACTATTCCAAAAAATGATATAGTCTTAGGACAAGAGTTAGCCATATCACAAAATACTAGATTTAAATTATAACAACCACATGATGTGTAAAATACTCTAGGATTTATATTGAGTAGCCTTTTTTGTACACCTTGATGTTTTCCTTTCATATTAGATGCATTATCATATCCTTGTCCTCGTACATCATTAATATGTAGTTCAAGATTACTTATTACATCTATAAGTTTATCAAATAAACATTTTCCACTCGTATCATCTACTTTAATAAACTTTAAAAAATATTTTTCTATTTTTATTGAACTTATTGTAATATCTACGCATCATAATATGAGAGACATTGTTCTTGATGAATTGTATTTGGAGTACAATCAAGTATGATTGAATAATATTTTACTTAATTTTTTTAATAATATTGCTTCTTACTTCATTTCATAACAAACTTATCAATTCATTTTGCATGTTATGTCCAAGATAATGGTTATGAATTCTATCTTGTTAAATACAACGAACGTGTTCTTGCGTTATCGGATCAAATTCTGCAATCATTTCAATAAAACTTAAAAAAATTCCATTATTTTATTGATATATCTTTTCATTTTTTTCGCGCAAAGCTAAATTATTTTTACCAAGATTCTTTATAACGACAATAATTCTTACTAATACATTTTGTCAATATTCTTTCTCTCTATTAATTTGTTATAGGATAGTTTTATCAATTTTTTTATTTAGTTGCAATCTTGTTTCTAATTCAATCCAAGTATTCATATTAGTTATATGCTCATTAGTTATTTCATGATTTTTAAGCTTAACACCAATATTTCTCCAATCTTTTGTTCCTTTATTAGCTAGTTTACTTGTAGAATAACTCATATTGAATAACTTGCAACAAAAATAAAATATTTTATCCAAATCTTTTGAATATACTAGTCATCTTTTATCAGGTGTTTCCCCATTTGTTAATTTGCGAATATAATGTGTAGTGGAAAAATATCTAGAGTGTTCATCCTGAGGAAAATCTAAATTATTATATTTAATTGGACCATTTTCTACTAATAAATCTATTAATTTCGTATCTATATTTTTTTATTGACTTGGATCATAAATATTTATATGACTATAATCACTTGTTTTATTAAGATTTTGATTGTCTTTTATTTCATTATCTTTTATTTCACTGTTTTATTTTTCATTATTTTCTATTTCATTATCTTCTATTTCATTATCTTTTATTTCAATATTTTCTACTTCAATATTTTTTATTTCATTATCTTCTATTTCATTATCTTTTATTTCAATATTTTCTATTTCAATATTTTTTATTTTATTCTCTTCTATTTCATTATCTACTTGTTCATTTTCAAAATTTTCATTTAAATTTTTTGTTACATTATTTTTGTTACCCTTAACAAATTTATCAAGAGATCATTTTTGAGATTCTATTAGTCGATCTATTTTTCTTTTCTTTTTTTAAAATTTTTGTATCCACTTGGTTGTCTTTTAGTTGCCATATTATTAATATATTATAACCATATAACAACCAAACAAACACAATATATAGTATAGTTAAAATATATAACAAAAAAATTTAAAATTATGAAACAATAGAACCTGGCTTGAATAATCTCAAATTTTAGCTTTTTGGTTCTAAACCATGTCCCTTATGTTGCAATGAAAACTCGAGTTGATGATGGAGGATGGAGTGGAAGCCAAGTCAGTCACCGTCTTGGTGTCTCATCGTTGTATGTTACCGTGGGCCGGTGAGTGATCTGTGAGTTTACTGAGTTGAGACTTTGTTTTTTGACAACACTGAGTTGAGACTTGAGAGCACTGTGAGAGAAAGAAAGAGACAGAGAAGAAGAAGAGTTTTTTTTTTTTTTGCTTCAGTTTAATGGGAGAGAGAAAGAAAAAGAGGAATTATTTTTGTGTTGGTTGGTTTGGTTGGTTTACCGAGAAGAGAGAGAGAGACTTAAAAGTAAGATATGATTTAACTTTTTGATTTTTTTTAATTTGATATGACCTTTCAGCTCAACCATTTTTTTTATATTGTAATTTTTTTTTAGATATTTAATATTTGGATTGAGTTATAGGCCTAATGGTTGATTGAGCTTATATTTTTATAAGGTCTTTTTTACATGGGTTATTTACAATGTTTAAAAATTTGGGGCCATCATTTGAAATGGGGCCTAAAGCCCAAGCTTTTTTAAACATGATGTTGGGCAGGCCCTAAGGCAAAAAATAATAACCACACTATGATAACACAACCGACAGTTAAGGAACAATCAAATGAGGTTGAAACATGAAGAATGATGATACTCAAAGAATTTCTACGACAACATCCCCTACCTTCCAAGGAAGTGCAGAGTCACTTAATGTAGAGAGGTGGCTTCGACATGTGAAAAAGGTGATGAATGACATGGATATTGCCACAAAATTACAAGTTACTTTGGCCTCTTATCTTTTTTAGGGTGAAGTCGAACACAGGTGGGATACATTCAAAGAATGAGGAATGTAGACCAAATGACATTAACCCCCTTTGAGAGGGTGTTCAATGACAAATATTTTCCAAAGTCCATAAGGGATAAAATGTTCTCTGACTTCCTAGAGTTGCAACAACGCAACCTGACAGTCACATAGTATGAGTCCAAATTTACTGAACTCTCTCGCTTTGCTATAAAATTAGTTTTCACTAATGCCAAGAAGGCCAAGAGATTTGAACAAGGCCTTAAGCCTTCTATCCAAGGGCGCCTTGTAACGCATCGACTGAGGAACTATAAGAAACTTGTGGAAAGAGTTATGCTTGTAGAAAGAGACCTGGAGGATACCCAAAATATCAAAAGTCATCAGCAAGGCAGAGGCAGTCAGAAGAGAAATGGTGGCAGTAGTAATCACCAAAGAATGACCCCATATCGACGGCCAGGGCAAGGTATAAATGAAAGGAGGAGTGCAAATCTGGGACAAAATTCTAAAAATTGGAACAGAACATCCAATGAAACAAAATGATGTTTTGGGTGTGGGCAAATAGGACATTATAAAAATCAGTGTCCCTTCACGTCATCTTAAGGGTCGGCCAATTGAAGTTCTTATTAAACATTCAATCAATCTCGTCCAAAACAACGCCCTTACCCTACTAGGTCGATAGGACAGACAACCCAAGTTGGACCTTTGCAGCCGTTTCCAAATTAGGCACAACAAAAAAAAAGTTACAAAGTAGAACAACAATTACCGAAGGCCAACCTCGGATCTATGCAATGGCTACACCGGATAACAACGCCGCTAATGAAGTAATTGAAGACATTGTTCTTATTTATAATTCTTGGGCACGTATCTTGTTTGATCCTAGGACAACTCATTCTTTCATTCGTAATTCAAATGTTATTGCATTAGGGTTAGAATTCGAACCTTTGGGTCGCACATTGTGTATAAACCTACCTACGGCAGATTTCTTGGAAATGGCTAGAGTATGAAGAAATTGCATAATTCGAATTGAGGAGAACAAGTTGGTTGTAGACCCAGTTGCCTTAGAAATAATTGGATACGACATAATTTTCGGAATTAACCAACTATCTTGCTATCATGCCATCATGGATTGTTATAGTAAAAAAATCAAATTCTATACCTCGGGAGATGTAGAGTTCGAATTCATAGGCGAACATCACTATTCATATCCGTTCTCCACAAGTAACAAAATTAGTTTGGAGTTCCTTACCAACTTAATTGGGGAAGAACTAGGTAAGATCACAGCTAATGTCATCTTGGTAGTGTGTGACTTTCTTGACGTATTTTCTAGAAGAATTACTTGGACTACCCCTACAAAGAGAGATAGAATTTATTATTGAGGTATATCCTGGTACGGAGCCAATATCTATTGCTCTTTACTGTACGGAACCATTAGAGTTAAAGGAATTAAGAAAATAGTTGGATGAACTTCTTTTTGTTGGATTCATTCGACCAAGCACGTCTCCTTGGGGTGCTCCCCGTACTCTTTATGAAAAAGAAAGATAATACGCTGAGACTCTGTATTGACTATCGAAAGCTAAATCGAGTAACAATAAAGAACAAATATCCTTTACCACGTATTGACGACCTATTTGATCAACTGAGAGGTTCTCGTTACTATTCCAAAATTGATCTTCAAACTGGATACCATCAATTGATAATCAAAGAGGAGGACATCCCCCAAATAGCTTTTCGTACTCGATATGGACATTTTGAATTCTTGGTAATGCCCTTTGGACTTACAAATGCACCTGTAGCTTTCATGAACATGATGCACTAGGTATTTAAGCCCTATCTTGATCAGTTTGTAATCGTCTTCATAGACGATATTCTCATTTATTCAAAGTCAAGTGAGGAGCATGTACAACATCTTCGCCAAGTGTTATTAACACTAAGGGAGCACAAGTTGTATGCTAAGAAAAGTAAGTGTGAGTTCTGGATGAAAGAAGTCAAATTTCTTGGGCATGTAGTATCTAAAGAATGAGTGACAGTAGATTCGACTAAGGTTGAAGTAGTAATGAATTGGGACCGACCTAAGAATGCAATAGAAGTTCAAAGTTTTCTGGGATTGGCAGAATACTATTGAAGATTTGTGGAAGGAATTTCCAGAATAGCTCTACCCATGACTTGACTCATCCGGAAAGGAGAAAAATTTGAGTGGACCAAAGAATGTGAACAGATATTTAATATCCTAAAGGAGAAGTTGAAAATGACACCTATTCTTACTATACCCAAAAGTGGTATTGGGTATGATGTTTATACGGATGCATTATTACAAGGACTTGGATGTGTGATAATACAAAACAACAAGATGGATCAAGACAATTAAAAGCTCATGAACGAAACTATTTCACCCACGATTTGGAACTGGTTGATGTTGTCTTTGCTTTGAAGCTATGATGTTATTATCTAAATGAGAAAAAATTTAGATTTACTCGGATCACAAAAGTCTCAAGTATATATTCACTCAAAAAGACTTGAATCTCTGACAACAACGCCAGATAGAGTATCTCGAGGATTACAACTTCACACTTCAATAACATCCAAGAAAAGCTAACGTGGTAGTTGATGCATTGAGCAGAAAATCCTGAAGTGCAGTGATCAACGTGATGAAAGACAAATGGCGATTGAGGGAGACACTAGAGGACTATGACATCTAGATGGGTGAAGAAAAAGGTCAACCACATATGTTTAATCTCGTTGCTCCACCAATCCTCTAACAAAAAGTTTTCGAATTACAACGTTCAGATTCCTACTTGGAATCCATCCACACCCAAATGGAAGATGAGAATGCTCTTGAGAATTGGTGGTTGCAAAAGGGGGAATTACTATATCAAGGAAGGTTGTGCGTACCCAATAATGCTCAGTTCAAAGAAAAGATACTCAGGAAATGTCATCACTCTAAATTATCTATACATCCTAGCAGCACGAAAATGTATCAAGATATGAAACGCCAATATTGGTGGAAATGAATGAAAAAGATGTAGCCAAATTTATAGTAGATCGATGTGCCATATGTCAACAAGTCAAAGTAGAGCATCAAAAACTTGGTGGATTATTACAATCCTTACCTATTCCAGAATGGAAATGGGATCATATCACTATGGATTTTCTGATTGAATTGCCCAGAACTACAAAATGATACAATGTCATATGGGTTATAGTGGATCAACTCACTAAATCAGCTCATTTCTTAGCTATGAAGAATACTGATACTCTAGCCACATTAAATCAACTTTATATATGAGAGATTGTAAGATTACATGGGAGACCATTATCAATCGTATCAAATCGAGATACTTGATTTGTGGCTCAATTTTGGCAGAGTTTACAAAAAGCCATGAGAATCAAATTACATTTCAGCACTGCCTACCATCCGCAAACAAATGGTCAATCTAAAAGGGTGATCTAGATATTGAAAGATATGTTACAAGCTTGCACTCTAGATTTCAAAGGCAGTTGGAATGAACATCTTCCACTGCTGAAATTTGTTTATAACAACAACTATCAAAGCAGTATTGGCATGGCTCCGTATGAGGCTTTGTACAAGCGACCTTGTAGATCACCTCAATGTTGGACCGTAGCTGGTGAGAGCATTTTATTTGGTCTAGAAATCGTCCAAGAAACCACTGAGAGATCCTAGTAGTTCTAGATCGACTATGCATGACTCAAAGTCGACAAAAGAGCTATGCAGATCAAAGGAGAAGGGCCTTGGAATTTCAAGTGAGTGATTATATATTTTTGAAAGGATCCCTTAGGAAAGGAATATCTAGATTTGGGTAAAAGAAAAAGTTGGCTCCCAGATACATTGGACCCTTCAAGGTAATACAATGTGTTGGAAATGTAGATTATCAACTTGTCTTGCCAGCCCAGTTATCAGGCATACATGATGTGTTCCATGTGTCCATGTTAAGGAAATGTGAACTAGATGTGACTCACATTATTGACTGGAAGGATATTCGAATTCAAGAAAATGGAACGTACGAAGAGCAACCTATGCAGATTCTCGATACTAAGGAGCAAGTATTATGTAACAAGGTCATACCACTCGTAAAAGTGCTATGACAACATCATGGTATTGAAGGAGCCATGTGGGAACTGGAATCAAATATCCGTACCATGATATCCTTATCTTTTTAGCTCTCAAGGTTAGTATCAAATTTCAAGGACGAAATTCTTCTTAAGGAGTTAAGATTGTGACGACCCATATATATAAAAATCATCAATACGTTAATTAGGTCATCAATTATAATTCTATATAATTGAGATTTAGCTTTTTAAATATATATATATATATAATAAATTTTTATGAACAAATGGAACTCAAATATAAATTTTTCACGTGAAAATGAGTCAAATGCTTATAATTTAGGTTAAATTTCGTAATCAAATAAGGAATGAATATAGGTGAAAGGACAAGGGTCCTACTCCACATTGCAAATTTAAAACGTGCGTGAAAAAAAAATGGCAAATAAGTGGACAACTGTCCACATGAGGTAAAAAAATGGCATCATCCATGACGTAAGGAGGGCAAGGATTTGGCTATAAATAGCCAAGCCTATGCCACTCGAATAGCACAGCGGAGAAGGAGAGAGAGAGAGAGAGAGAGAGAGAGAGAGAAAAGAGGTCAAAAATTTTTTACCTAAAAGTTCACTATTACGATCAAAATTAGGGTAAGATTTTTTTAGTTATTATTTAATAATTTTATAGGTTCAAGTCACTTAAAGTTGATCCTCATTAAATATTTTGGATCAAATTTAAGTATCATTATTTTTTTGGTAGTTATTCCAAAAATTATTTTAGCTTAATTAAGCTCTTATTACTTATTGTTATTCCAAAATATTGTTTTAATTGTTTTGTCACAATACACAGTATTGAGTAGAGGTCAAGTCAGAGGTAGGGTTTTTTTTTTGTTTTTTTTTTTTATCTTTTACTATCATTTATGCATTTCATGCATTTTTGGGGGCTTCATATTAAATCTATTTTAAATTATATAATGCAATATTATTTCATTTTAATCATAGGGTCATACTTGGGTATTACAAACAAATCGTGATCATGCACATGTTATATTTACATTAAGACTCTAATTATGTGGTGAAACTAAGTTGCATATAGAATGTTCTTTTTCTATTTAATGTTTGACTTTTCTAATTGTTGTTGGGTTTGACTATGATATGATTCTATTTTATATTTTTGATGAAATTAATATGGAGGCACATAATCGAGGGCAGAGGGTTAGTAGACTCATGGTCCTTGCAAGGATTCATAGGATTCCTACTAGTCTTTGGGTTCATTGGTTAGTAATATCGATTGTCGTGATAATCTGTGTGGCACCACAAAATTTTCGATACTGGGGTTCCCAGAAAAACAAGAAGGGCATTGGGTTTCCTAAGGTGCAAAACCCCGAAGTTTTCTCTGGAGACGTTTCATGCATGGACCAGAAAATTGATGGATTGATATGATCAATTTGTACTTAAATATATTTATTTATTTGATTCATTACTTTGTCATATTCCTACATTTACCAGTTGTTTAATTATATTATGCACTGTTTTAAAACTTTGATAGTCATTGATAACGTTATCCTACTAAGCTGGTAAGCTCATCCCTATCTAACATTTTTCAAAAATATAAAGTCAGGCAGGAGAATAAGCTAAAAGAATGATAGATAGAGATTGCTATTATATTTCTCTTTATGTTGTATCAAGAATATTTTAACTGATCGAGTGAGGATTATGTAATCATACGTTGAATATAATAATACAAGGAAGGTTATTGTAAGTTATATGTGGTTTTATTCTTTAATCACGTCTGAATATTTTTTTTTGAAGAAAAAAATTTTGGGGTGTGACAGACTCAGACTGCCGTTCAGTTTTCTATCATAATGAAATACATGAGGTGTAAGTGCTTTGGGTATGGGGATGAGGTATCTTTATCGCTATATATAAATTTTCATCTGTGATCAATTTGACCCAATTTTGTGTATCGAAAATAAGAATTCCTCAATTAGATATATTCTAACCATATCATGTGCAACTTACATGTGGCACCAATAATTTGTGAATTTACCCATAAGCCCATAACCGGAGAGTACTTATAACTCACGTGCTTCAATTTATGATAAAAAATTGGACAGTAGTTTGGGCGAGGTCCACATTGCTACCACTTTATAACATTAAGTGTGAAAATTTAGATTTTTAATCTTTAAGGGTACAAAATGAGAATCATAGCATCTTTCGGGGTGCAAAGGAAGAATATCCTTTATAAATTTATCCTTCTAATTTTTCATCCAACTTACCTAACAAAAAGGAAAAGGAAGAAAAATATATTTCTTTCTTTAATGGATGGAAAGTTGATTTCATCCATTTTTTCTTTCCTTCTATTTTTCATCATTCCTCCCAAACAGACCATAAAATGATTAATGTCTATTTGTCAGTTCTCCTTGTTTTTGTTATTTATATATTCCATGCCTAAAAATGTTTCTTTGATGGATGGGAAGTTGATTTCATCCATTTTTTCTTTCTTTTTATTTTTCACCATTGCTCCCAAACAGACCATAAAATGATTAATGTCTATTTGCCAGTTCTTCTTGTTTTTGTTATTTATATGTTCCATGCCTAAAAATGACTTTGAGCATTTGCAGAGATTATTTGTTGGAGTTAGTGTTATCAAAATTGGATCAAACATCGAACCAATAGAGATATTGGGTCAATGGTTTGCTAATTCAACTGGTCGAACTATTTGTATAATAAAAAAAATTATAA
The DNA here is from genome assembly GCA_963454935.2 of Ilex paraguariensis. Lineage (NCBI taxonomy): Eukaryota > Viridiplantae > Streptophyta > Magnoliopsida > Aquifoliales > Aquifoliaceae > Ilex > Ilex paraguariensis. Next base: position 1,007,817 of record CAUOFW020008613.1, read on the forward strand.
AATTATAAAATATAATAATTTAGCTAAAAATTTACGATCACAATAAAAATCAAGTAGTGTATTGTGTGCATCTTTATTGCTGAATCTGAATGTGTGTATTAACTGTGCATATTCATATTGATAGTGTGTGTGTGTGAGTGAGATGAGAGAGAGAAAGAAACAGAATACCCAGGAACAACAAACTAGCATGTGTGTGTGTGTGAGAGAGAGAGAGAGAGAGAAGACCTAGTAACTTAGGAGGAGAAGGAGAAGAAGAAGAAGGCTTACACAAATAAATCTAGATGATCTATGATATGGCCATTGTTCGAGAGCTAGATCTGGAATTGGAATGAGACGAAGAAGACGAAAGGGTGCTGGTGGAAGGAATCAGAGAAGACGAAGGGGCTACCGGCTGGTTTTAATTTTTGAACGGGCGGTTTTAGGAGTTTTCAGTTCACCCATTTTTGCTAAAATCAACTGATTTTCTGGTGTTCTAACAGTTTAATTCTTTAGCAGTCTAACTAAAGAATTAGATCGTTTTAGATTCATGTTCACAGTTCAACTGATCCGATTATGATAATACTAGTTAGAGTAGTGTATGGTACTGAAAAAAAATTTAACACTATACTGTCATTAATAACTTTTGTGAAAACTCATGATTAATCCAATTTTAGGATTGATTGCAAGTTAAGTGAAAAAAATAAACACAAAAGTTATAACTTTTTTTTTTTATAAAATGATCCACGTAAAAACATGGATAAATTTTATTAACACCCCCTAAAAATAACCTAATTACATAAACACCCCTATAATTTTTAAAATATCACAGTCAGCTCATGTCAGATTTTGTCTTTAATAGAATGAATGGAAGTTATATTTTTACACAATTACCCTTAACAAAAAAATCACTTTTGCCCATTTATCCACCATCCTTGTGCAATTCATTTTCACTCTTTCTCACGCACTCCATCAAATTAGTCTNGTACTTATAACTCACGTGCTTCAATTTATGATAAAAAATTGGACAGTAGTTTGGGCGAGGTCCACATTGCTACCACTTTATAACATTAAGTGTGAAAATTTAGATTTTTAATCTTTAAGGGTACAAAATGAGAATCATAGCATCTTTCGGGGTGCAAAGGAAGAATATCCTTTATAAATTTATCCTTCTAATTTTTCATCCAACTTACCTAACAAAAAGGAAAAGGAAGAAAAATATATTTCTTTCTTTAATGGATGGAAAGTTGATTTCATCCATTTTTTCTTTCCTTCTATTTTTCATCATTCCTCCCAAACAGACCATAAAATGATTAATGTCTATTTGTCAGTTCTCCTTGTTTTTGTTATTTATATATTCCATGCCTAAAAATGTTTCTTTGATGGATGGGAAGTTGATTTCATCCATTTTTTCTTTCTTTTTATTTTTCACCATTGCTCCCAAACAGACCATAAAATGATTAATGTCTATTTGCCAGTTCTTCTTGTTTTTGTTATTTATATGTTCCATGCCTAAAAATGACTTTGAGCATTTGCAGAGATTATTTGTTGGAGTTAGTGTTATCAAAATTGGATCAAACATCGAACCAATAGAGATATTGGGTCAATGGTTTGCTAATTCAACTGGTCGAACTATTCGTATAATAAAAAAAATTATAAAATTATAAAATATAATAATTTAGCTAAAAATTTACGATCACAATAAAAATCAAGTAGTGTATTGTGTGCATCTTTATTGCTGAATCTGAATGTGTGTATTAACTGTGCATATTCATATTGATAGTGTGTGTGTGTGAGTGAGATGAGAGAGAGAAAGAAACAGAATACCCAGGAACAACAAACTAGCATGTGTGTGTGTGTGAGAGAGAGAGAGAGAGAGAAGACCTAGTAACTTAGGAGGAGAAGGAGAAGAAGAAGAAGGCTTACACAAATAAATCTAGATGATCTATGATATGGCCATTGTTCGAGAGCTAGATCTGGAATTGGAATGAGACGAAGAAGACGAAAGGGTGCTGGTGGAAGGAATCAGAGAAGACGAAGGGGCTACCGGCTGGTTTTAATTTTTGAACGGGCGGTTTTAGGAGTTTTCAGTTCACCCATTTTTGCTAAAATCAACTGATTTTCTGGTGTTCTAACAGTTTAATTCTTTAGCAGTCTAACTAAAGAATTAGATCGTTTTAGATTCATGTTCACAGTTCAACTGATCCGATTATAATAATATTAGTTAGAGTAGTGTATGGTACGGAAAAAAAATTTAACACTATACTGTCATTAATAACTTTTGTGAAAACTCATGATTAATCCTATTTTAGGATTGATTGCAAGTTAAGTGAATAAAATAAACACAAAAGTTATAACTTTTTTTTTTATAAAATGATCCACGTAAAAACATGGATAAATTTTATTGANTGCAAGTTAAGTGAATAAAATAAACACAAAAGTTATAACTTTTTTTTTTATAAAATGATCCACGTAAAAACATGGATAAATTTTATTGACACCCCCTAAAAATAACCTAATTACATAAACACCCCTATAATTTTTAAAATATCACAGTCAGCTCATGTCAGATTTTGTCTTTAATAGAATGAATGGAAGTTATAATTTTACACAATTACCCTTAACAAAAAAATCACTTTTGCCCATTTATCAACTATCCTTGTGCAATTCATTTTCACTCTTTCTCACGCACTCCATCAAATTAGTCTTTTTTTTGTCAGGAAAAACAAGTTCTATTAATATTATAGTGAACTTTTACATCCTGATGCGTTCACCCTATTCCACTTTAGCATCTNTTTTTTTGTCAGGAAAAACAAGTTCTATTAATATTATAGTGAACTTTTACATCCTGATGCGTTCACCCTATTCCACTTTAGCATCTTATCTAACAACGTTAACCACTGAGGGACAAAAGTATCCATTCCCTTCACATTGATTTTCTCACTCCTAACATAAGATGTAAGCATATGAGCAACCGTGTTCGAGCAACCGTGTTCTGATCCTCAAATTAGCCTTCAATCCCTTTAATTTTATATTTAATATCATCAAAGTTAATGTTCAATTAATGAGTGTGTTTTGTGTGTACGTGTANTTCTGATCCTCAAATTAGCCTTCAATCCCTTTAATTTTATATTTAATATCATCAAAGTTAATGTTCAATTAATGAGTGTGTTTTGTGTGTACGTGTATGTGTGTATTGATATCAAAATTCAAGTAATTTTGATTTTAGTTTGACATTAGAATCAAGTTCGAAATCAAAATTGTATGTGTGCTAATGTTTTTTGAGTGACCAAAATGGGGGGGGGGGAAGATTGAGACTTGTTTGTGTGTAAGATTAATATTGTATAAAAAGAAAATAAGGATATTTGCGTATAGGAATAGTATTTTCAAAATTTTTATTTAAAGAGAAAAATTGTCATTTAAAGATAGAGATACACAAAATTCATNTGTGTGCTAATGTTTTTTGAGTGACCAAAATGGGGGGGGGGGAAGATTGAGACTTGTTTGTGTGTAAGATTAATATTGTATAAAAAGAAAATAAGGATATTGGCGTATAGGAATAGTATTTTCAAATTTTTTATTTAAAGAGAAAAATTGTCATTTAAAGATAGAGATACACAAAATTCACACTTTTTAGCCTTGTCAGTAACAATCTTGATGGTAGGGGTAGTATGTAAAATAAGCACATAAATTACAAGGGATGACAATGATATGTCAATAATTATAAGGAGTGTTCTTATAATTAGACTATATTCCAAGAAATGTTAATAAGCTTATCCTAATATAAACCAATGGCTTGTCTACGGTGGGGAAGAAAAAAATTTCAGTACTATATTGAATTTTATGATATTTGTGGATATTTTTTTTATTGTTGTGGTATCGAAAAATAGTAAAAATAATACAACAAAAGTGATAAAAATATTCACAATGGTAATAAAAACGCCTACTAGTAAATCACCCATAAAAATGATAAAATTAGAAGAAAATTTCAACCACACCCCTTCTAATTTATTGTATCTTCAAAAATACTCCCTTTATTTTTAAATCTTCATTGACACTACTGTGAGATTAAAAATGTTAATTATAATTTAATTTTATTAAATTGTCCATAATATATTTGAGAAAAAACTCCATCTACACTTTCTCTAGATATACATATCTTTAATGAAACCCCCCTCTATTTTCTAAATTTTTTGATATATTAAAATTATATTTTTTTACATATTACAATTTTGAACCAATTAAAAATTATTTTTAATTGGCATAAATCAAATTTTAATCAACTTGCATTGAAATTTAATCGATCTAAATTTTGAAACATAAAATAAAATATAAATTTTAATCAACTCATATTTTAATGAATTGAATTTTAATTGATAGAAATTTTAATAAGTAAAAAAATATAAATTTTAATGAAATCAAAATATATTTTAATCGACAATAACATCTCAGATACAGCTCAAATCAACTCTAATTTTAATACATAAAAAAATTAATAGACTCAAATTTTAATACGTAAAAAAAAAAAGAATTTAATCAGCTTGAATTGAATTTTAATTAATTTAAATTTTAATCAGCTCAAATTTTAATATGTAAAAAAAATTTAACTAACTCGAATTTGATAAAAAAAAATTATTTAGGTTTAATGCAGGGATTGACGTATCCTTATCCCTTTGCTCCATCGTCCAGGAGGGATGAGGAAGCTGCAGATCATGTGTCAGTGACATGACTTGACTTCGCGTGGTCTCATGACTCATCCACAACCACTGTTGTTGTTTTGTTCGATCGTTGTTGTACCAAATGTATGGACCACCCTATCTCGTATCGGAAAATCTTGGAGTTAGATGTGTATATAAGGTTTTATTGACACTATCACTTTTAAGTGATGGTGTTGTAATGGTCCCGTGTGTGTTTATCGTTATTTTCAAAANTATTGACACTATCACTTTTAAGTGATGGTGTTGTAATGGTCCCGTGTGTGTTTATCATTATTTTAAAATANTTTTAAGTGATGGTGTTGTAATGGTCCCGTGTGTGTTTATCGTTATTTTCAAAAAAAACAAAAAAAAATGTATGGACCACTCTACTTTCCGAAACAAAATGTATGGACCCTCATGTCTGTTCCATAGGTGCATTACGAGGGTATTATAGCCCTGATTCAAATGAATATGTCGTCAATACACCATAAACACTGTAATTTAATTATTTGCGGGTTGATTCGATTTTGTTTGGATTGAAATATTATATTTGGTTATCTCTCTTTTACACCATTTTTAGTCGGTTAAAAAAAAAAAAAAAGGAACACTCATCCACCAGATAGGTTATGCCAAATACTGGCCTCATCGATGAAGACAATAAGGGTACGAAACATAGTTGGAAGTATAATTCGATACAAATACAATTTGGTAGAGTTAATTCCAACTCAATTTCAAGTTTTTTTGTAAATTACGAGTCTCAGACAATTTGACCAAATTATGTGAAATGTCTTCGAGTAAGCCCTATGTCACGTCATTGAGTCAATCAAAACTATTATGTAATTCTATGGTATAACTTAAATTTCTTCTTATGTTCAACTAGTTCTCATATACAATATTTTATATTTTCTCACCCAATACCATTCTACAATTTTGAGACCAACGTGTCTTATTGTTCTCTAAATCCACTACCGATACTATTGGAGCGATGACAAATGTTATTTACTTAAGTTTTGTCTGAAGTAAGAGTGAAAACCTACCAAATTAAATCGAAAGATTGTTGTGAGCATTTTCCGAGCTAGGACTGTTATTTCAAACACTCTGGATGTCAAAGAACTGTCTTTATTGTTTACAGAGATAGAAAGGCTTGTAAAGCCTAAAGAGATCAAGACTAAAGGGGAATTCTTCTTCAGAAGTCATACAAGAACATCTGGAATAGTGGCATGTGGCCGGCGTCTAAGCAAACGGTCAACGACAAACTCCTATCAGTCGTAGGACTCGGTAATATGTATACCGTGCCCTCATATAGGATGGTTGCCGGTCCCATGAAAATGGGTCTTCCCCACCCGAAATCTGCATCGTACACGGGCAGACAAGTCCAACTGTTGATGTTGAGATTAGGGCTAGCAAAATACTGCTACCCTCTAACGAGGTCTGCTCGATCAGGCTGCACCTCAAGGTAGTCGAGAGCTGATCTCAAGTACTCGTTGTCCATCTTTGTCATGGCATTGTGAATTCTCTTGGTAGAGGTTGATAATGGTTCGGATTGAAGATCACCGGAGAGGGCAATGGGCGTGGCAGTGAAGATCACATTGCCTAGGTAGCCTGTTGGGAGTGGTGGACACAACCGGGACCGACCATCCGTGGCCGTGAACAGCTTGGTCATTTGCTGTTCCAAGAGGTCCTCTGCCTTGCAGGCACAGCGCCATATGTGTGCTGCTAGAATAGCATAGCTGCTGATAGTATCCACAATAATTTCCAAGCATGAGGTCGGACGAGGAGGTTAGACCAAGAGATCAAATAAGCAAGTCTGGAAAAGAAGTCAGGAAAGACACGCAGAGCCCAAGTCAGAGCTAGAGCTTCCTCTCTAGGTGCGCCAACAGCGGAAGTGATAAGGAAATAGCTGGATGATAACAAAAATCTATTAGGTGGCAAAGAGTCATACTCAAGGCATAAAATCCTTAATTAGCCAAGATCCTCTCCTAAGATTAAGGAGAGTTTCTCGGGTAAATAGCAAGAATCTCGGTGCAGATTTCATAGAACTAGGAATAACCCTATAAATATTATGTAACTCTTCCAAAGCAGGCAGAGAACCCTAATAACATATATTCTATCCTGCAAACCTTCTGAATAGTTAGAAAAAAGAAAATGAGCAAAAATCTTCATTGAGAAGTGGACTAGTCAAGCTTCCGAACTGATGAACCACTATATTTTTATTGTGCAAGTCTCCCCCCAATCCCCTAGGAATCTCAAACACGAACTACACGAGCCCCGTAGCTCAGATCCCAATTACCGAGTGTAATCCATTCCCTTTGCTCATACACACTAATTTACACCATCAGTTTGGCGCCATTTGTGGGAACAATTGTTCTTGTTACAAATACGCTGATCTTTCAGTGACTGATGGTTTCAACCCGTAACATGAGCAGAAGCCAGACCAATCTACCATGGATGCAAGAACAACAGGAAGCCACCAACGACAGACAGTCTAAGAACGTCCTAGAGACAAATCCCCCCATAGGGAACCCCCACTCAAATAATGAGATGGAGGCCCTTCGCTTGGTTAATCAGCGTCTGATACGACAGAATAAAGAGCTCTTGAAGCTCTTGCAATGCCCTGAGGAGGCACGACCAGCCCAAGAAGGCCAGAATAACCCCCCTCACAGAGAGCAACAACATCTTGACCCCCTCAGTGAAGTTGGTGAAAAAGGGGAAAACAGTCAAACCTAGGGACAAGATACTCATCCACCCCCAAAGAACGGACGCAACAAAAAGGTGCAAAGTCAAAACATTGGGAAAGAAAGGAATGATTTTCTCCCCTATCAACAGGAGAGGAGGAAACAATACTAGGAGCAGCGCTTTAATGGCATCCAGCAAGAGCTCAGTTATATGAAGGAAACTGTGAAGAACAAAGTTCCGGTTACAATGGATGCCCTGGTGCAACAAACTGAGTCACCATTCACTGCAGGCGTGTTGTATTTTCCCCTCCCTCCAAAATTCAGGATGCCACAGATAAAAGCTTTTGATGGGACAAAGTACCCCGTGGACTACCTAAATACTTAGAAAAACTAGATGGAGCTCCATGGATACCAAGACCTAGTGCGCTGTAGAGCCTTCTTCATCACACTAAAAGGGTCAGCCCTGACATGGTTCAATAGGCTCCCCCCGGCCTCAATCTCCTCCTTTAAAGAGCTTTCTATATCCTTCGTATCTCACTTCATAGGGGCTCGGATAAACAGGAAGTCGAGCTACAACTTATTGAATGTGAAGTAAGGACCCCAAGAGAACCTCAGGTCTTATGTCCAGCGGTTCAACTTGGAGTCCCTGAAAGTGGATGTCCTAGATGAGAAGTTTGCCATTATAGCGTTTATAGTTGGTCTAGGCGTACAATCCAAAGATCTGATGTTCTCTATTTCAAAGAACCCTCAGGCAAGCATGGCTGAGGTATTGGCTAAGGCAGAAAAATACATAAACGGTGAAGAAGCCCTCCTCTCAAAGGTGGAAAGTTCATTTTTAAGGGACCGAAGTCCTAGAAAAGAAAGAGGGCGTGATAGGTCTCCAAGAAGGGACATAGATCGCTCCCCCAAAAGAAGGGGAGATGTCAAAGATCACTTAGGTCTACCACAGCCAAGTTACGCACTTCGACAGCTCCCCCCCACTCACCGCAACAATATCTCAGATCTTATATGAGGTGTAGAGAGAGACGTTTCAAAGGTGGCCACATTAGATGAAAGCAAACCCAGCAAAGAGAGATTCCACAAAGTATTGTGAATACCATAGAGATCATGGCCATCATATTGATGATTGTATCCAACTGAAGAAAGAGATTGAGTTCCTGATCCAGCAAGGTCAGTTGCACTGTTATGTAGCTCGGGATAATCAGGACTGAGCCCCTCCACCTCCACCACCTCAGCAACATGCTCCTATGTTGCATCAGCAACCCTTGGGCGAAATTAGAGTAATTTCTGGAGGGTTCGCAGGGGGTTGGGAGTCCAGTTCTGCCCGAAAGGCTCACCTTAGTAGAATCAGAGCTGGCGAAGCATTGGAAATACACACTGTGTCCAAGGCACCTTGGCTGAACACGACCATCACCTCTNGAAATTAGAGTAATTTCTGGAGGGTTCGCAGGGGGTTGGGAGTCCAGTTCTGCCCGGAAGGCTCACCTTCGTAGAATCAGAGCTGGCGAAGCATTGGAAATACACACTGTGTCCAAGGCACCTTGGTTGAACACGACCATCACCTTTTAAGGCTTAGATTTGGAAGGCTTAATAGCTCGTCTCTGATTTATGAGCTGAAGGGTTCATTTCTTGTTCATGAGCTAAGGAGCCCATCTTTCGTTTATGAGTTAAAGAGCTCACTTTTTATTTATCAGTTGAAGAGCTCATCTCCTGTTTATAAGCTGAAGAACTCATCTTCAATTAATGAGCTGAAGAGCTCATCTTTTCATTTATGAGCTGAAGAGCTCATCTTTAACTTATGACCTGAAGAGCTCATCTTCCATTTATGAGCTGATGAACTCATCTTTTGTTTTATGAGCAGTAGAGCTTATCTTTAATTTATGAGCTGAAGATCTCATCTTTAACTTATAAACTGAAGAACTCATCTTTAATTTATGAACTAAAGAGCTCATTTTCCATTTATGAGCTAATGAGCTCATCTTTTATTTTATGAGCAGTGTAGCTCATCTTTAATTTATGAGTTGAAGAGCTCATCTATAGTTTTTTAGCTATTTCATAAATTTACACAAGGATGAATAAAAAACTTGTTGTTTTATTGAAAATATCCTTATTACAGGAGGAACTTACTAAAAGATTTCTTAAGGTGCTCTGCGTTCCACGAATGAGGCAAGACTTTTCCTTCTTCAGTCTACAACTCATAATTTTCAGGTCTGACTACCCTTGTTATGATGTAAGGACCTTCCCAATTAGGACCCAGCTTCCTATGGGAGGGGTCCTTTCTTGCAAGTAGAAGTTTTTTTAGCACTAAATCCCCTGCCTTGAAACTTTTGTGTCTTATTTTTCTGTTAAAGTACTTAGCTATTTTTCTTTGGTAGCTCTCTATGCACTACTGAGCTCTATCCCTTCTTTCATCCAAAAGATCAAGATTAAGCAGAAGCAACTCATCATTATGCTCTGGATCTGTGAACTCGGCCCTAGGAGATGGGAGCTTAACTTCAACAGGAGCTACAACTTCGGTTCCGAAAGCCAACGTAAACAGTGTTTTTGTGTGGTTGTCCGAGCTGTAGTTCTATAAGTCCATAATACCTCAAAGAGCTGCTCCACCCACTTCCCTTTCAAAGCCTCTAGGTTAGTCTTCAAGGCTGCATTTATGGTTTGAATGGTGACTTTCGCTTGCCCATTGGATTGAGGATGAGTAGAAGCCGAAAAGTAGTTTTTTTATCCCAAGCTCAGCACAAAACCTCTTGAATTTCGGATTATCAAACTGTCTTCCATTGTCAGAGATGATTGCTCTAGGAATTCTGAACCTGCAGACTATGGATTTCCAGGTGAAGTTCTGCACTTTCTGCTATGTAATTGTTGCCAAGGGCTCCACTTCCACCCTTGTGGTGAAGTAATCCACACCAATAATGGTGAACTTGCACTGTCCCACACTCACAGGGAGGGGCCCTAGAATATCTAAGCCCAACAGCTGGAATGGCCAAACGCTTACTACCATTGTTAGGAGCTTGGTGGGCAATAGGGGATATTGGCATACAGTTGAGAGACCTTACATTTCTTAACCACGTCTATGACATCTTTGAGCATGGTGGGCCAATAGTGTCCTTGCCTTAAAATTTTTCCTACCAAAGCTCGAACTCCAATATGATTGCCACATACTCCCTCATGAACTTCTCTAAGTACATAGTTCGCATCCTCGTCTCCCACACATTTTAGGAGAGGTGTTGAAAAACCTCGCTTATAGAGACTTCCCTGTAAGATAGAGAATCTGGCTGATCTCACCCTTAGTTTTGCCGCCTCCTTAGGGTCTGCTAGAAGGGTTCCATTCTGCAGGTAGTCTCAGATGGGGTCCATCCAACTTGTTAAATTTAGGACTAGGAACACTTCTTCCTGAATTCCTATTGATGGATTTGCTAAGTGTTCTACTAGAATCAACTTGTCCAAGTTCTCTTGAGAAGCAGTTGCTAAACTAGTTAGCACATCTGCCCTTGAATTTTTTGACCTAGGGAAGCGTTTGAATTTAACTTGCACAAATTTCTTGATTAGCTCTTGCACCCTTATAAGATACATAATCTTTTTTTCTCCTTTTGCCTTGTAAGATCCATCAATCTGATTTGTCACAAGCTGCGAGTCACTGTAGACCTCAAGCTGTTCTGCTTCCATCGAGTGTGCAAGGCTTAGTGCTGCTATAATTGTCTCATACTCTACTTCATTGTTTGAAGCTTTAAACCCAAACCTAAAAGCGTAATCAACGTCTATCTCATCGGGGGATGTGAAGATTAAGCCAACTCCGCTGCCTTGTGCATTGGCAGCCCCATCTAATGAGAGCCTCCATGTAAGGAGATTAGGAACCAGTTGTACCGCTTCCATGGGTTGGTTTGCTGTGAATTCTGCTATAAAATCCGCTAAGACCTGCCCCTTGATGGCTGCTCTTGGTTTATATCTAATATCAAACTCACTAAGCTCGATAGCCCACTTAACCAACCTTCCCAAGGACTTTGGCTTATGCAGCACTTGCTTCATTGGCTGATCTGTTGGTACTTCGATATTATGAGCTTGGAAGTATGGTTTGAGCCTTCTAGAAGTTGTGACTAAAGCCAAGACAAGCTTTTTCATCTTTGGGTATCTCTCTTCAGCCCCCTAAGAGCTTTACTACAGTAGTAAACTAGTTGCTGAGCTCTGTCTCGCTCCTTTACTAGTGATGCGCTGGTTGAGAAGTTTGAGACAACTAAGTAAAAGGTAAGTACTTCCCCTTCCAAAAGGCTAACCAGAACTGGGGGAGTGCTTGGATAGTCTTTCAAGGCCCTGAACGCTTCCTCGCATTGGGTATCCCATTGAAATGCCTTCTTTAAGATTTGAAAAAATGGTTGGCATTTGTCGCTTGATCTGGATACAAAATGGCTTAGGGCTGCTATTCTTCCTGTCAAATGCTGAATTTCTCTAGTGTTAGAGGGCGGCTTCATATCCATTACTGCTTTAAATTTAACTGGATTAGCTTCAATCCCTCTACTATTGACTATGAAACCAAGGAATTTTTCCGTAGACACTCTGAAAACACATGTGGTAAGGTTGAGCTTTATTTTGTACTCCTTGAGGACCCGAAATGACTCTACTAAATGCTCTACATGGAGCTCTGCCTTTAATGATTTTACCAGCATATCATCGATGTACACTTCCATTATCGTCCCAATCTGTTTCTGAAACATTCGATTTACCAAGCATTGGTAAGTGGTTCTTTCATTCTTCAGTCCGAAAGGCATTACTTGGTAATAGTATGTTCCTTGCCCCGTCACAAAGGAGGTCTTTTCCTGATCGCTGGGATCCATTCTGATCTAATTGTAACTAGAGAAGGCGTCTGTGAAGTTTAGGACCTCATGCCCTGCGGTGGCATCTACGATCAAGTCTATCCGAGGCAAAGGAAACTTGTCATTTGGGTAAGCACGATTGAGGTCCGTAAAGTTGATGCAAAAACGCCATTTTTCGTTGGTCTTCTTCACTAGGACCACGTTAGCTAACCAGGTGGGATAATTTGTTTCTCTGATGGCTTTGGTATGCAGAAGCTTGCTTACTTCTTCATTAATGGCTTCTGCCACTCGGGGGTGAAACTTCTTCTCTTCTATTTAACGGGTTTACTGGTGAAGTTCACACTAAGCTTGTGTAAGATGACTGAAGGGTCGATTCCCATCGTATCTTCCTACTTCTAAGCAAACACTCCAACATTCTCCTTCAAGAATTGGATAAGGAGGTCTTTGATTTCCTTGCTCAGCTTAGATCATACGTAGACAAGATGTTTTGGTTCTTCGTCAAGCTGGACTGGTTCCAGCTCTTCCGACTGTGTTAATCTAGTGTCCAGTTCGTCCCTTATATCGAGCTCATCCATTTGAATATTTTCGGCCTCCTTCCCTTTGACAGACGCCATGTAGCACTCTCGTGCCACACGCTGGTCTCCTCGAACGGTACCAACCCAATTTTCTATAGGAAACTTCATAATCATATGGTAAGCTGAAGGTATAGCCCTCATTGCGTTGAGGGAAGGTCTCCCAAGCAACATGTTATACGCCAAAATGGCGTCAACTACCAAAAATTTTACAGAAGTGGAGGTCTGACAGNGTATAGCCCTCATTGCGTTGAGGGAAGGTCTCCCAAGCAACATGTTATACGCCGAAATGGCGTCAACTACCAAAAATTTTACAGAAGTGGAGGTCTGACAGGGGGGTCCCCAATTATGAGGAAGAGCTGTATTGACCCCAGTGATAGTACCCTTTCTCCTGAGAATCCTAATAGGTGGGTGGTTACTGGCTCGAGCTTTTCTCTGCCTATCTCCATCGTGTCAAACGCTGACGCAAAGATGATGTCTGTAGAGCTCTCGTTGCCAATTAGAACTCGATGAACAGTTCTATTGGCAACAGCCACTCTTACTGCTAAGGGATCAAAAATAGGGATGTTGACAGCCTTCCAAATCTGAGTCTGAAAAAGTGATAGGTATGTCCAGACGCGGAGTCTTGGATATTGTATGTACTTCCAACGTTTCATCAGTTCTNTGGGTGGTTACTGGCTCGAGCTTTTCTCTGCCTATCTCCATCGTGTCAAACGCTGATGCAAAGATGATGTCTGTAGAGCTCTCGTTGCCAATTAGAACTCGATGAACAGTTCTATTGGCAACAGCCACTCTTACTACTAAGGGATCATCATAGGGATGTTGACAACCTTCCAAATCTGAGTCTGAAAAGTGATAGGTATGTCCAGACGCGGAGTCTTGGATATTGTATGTACTTCCAACGTTTCATCAGTTATAATTCTACGCAAGTGAGCTTTCCTAGCTGAGTTGGATTCCCCCTCCTGTAAATCCTCCTGATATTACTTTGATTTCCCCTAGGGATTGCTGATGCTACATAGGGGCTTGCTACTGAGGTATTGGGGGCAGTGGAGCTCTATTCTGAGTATCATGAGTAATAAAATGGTGCAACTGCCCATTTGGATCAAGAACTCAAAGTCCTTCTTCAGCTGGATGCAGTCATCAGTATGGTGACCGTGGTCTCTATGGTACTCGCGATACTTCGTAAGATCCCTCTTTGCTGGATCTGGCTTCATTCGAGGAGGCTATCTTAAGAACTTTTCATTTTGCACCTCATACAGGATCTGGGATACAGTGGCAGTGAGTGGGATATACTGTTGAGGTGTATACCTCAGCTGTAACTCAAGCTGTGGGGGGGCCTAAACGATCTCTGACATTTTCCCTCCTTTTTGGGGAACGTTCTCTACCTCTCCTGAGAGATTTGTCCCTTCTTAGAGACCTGTTTCTTTCTTTTTCTTTTCTGGGACTTCGATCCTTTTTCTTTTCCTCCTTCTCCTTACCTTCCTGCGAAGATAAGCTCCCTACCTTTGAAAGGAGAGCTTCCTCGCCGTTGATATACTTCTCTGTTTTAGCCAACACCTTGGCCATGCTTGTTTAAGGATTCTTGGATATGGAGAACATCAAATCTTTTGACTGTACTCCCAATCCTTCTATGAAAGCAATAATTGCGAACTTTTCGTCTGTGATATCTACTTTTAGGGATTTCGAGTTAAATCTTTGAACATAGGACCTTAAGTTTTCCTGAGGTCTCTGCTTCACATTCAGCAAATGGTAGCTCAGCTTTTTGTATGTCTGAGCTCCAATGAAGTGAGACACAAAGGATATCGAGAGCTCTTTGAACGAGGAGATCGAGGCCAAGGGAAGTCGGTTAAACCATGCTAAGGCTGATCCTTCCAAGGTTATGGCAAAGGCACGACAACGAACAGGATCTTGGTATCCATTCAACTCCATCTGGTTCTTATAGGTGTTCAGGTGGTCCATGGGATCTCTGGTTCCATCACAAGCTTCTACACATGGCATTTTAAATTTTGACGGGAGGGAGAAATGCAATACCCTAGGAGTAAACGGAGACTTGGTTTGTTGCACCAAGGCGTCCATGGTTACTAGGGTTTTACCCCTCACGGCCTCCTTTATGTGGCTGATCTCGTGTTTAATATTTTTGAAGCGCTGCTCCCAATATTGGTCTTTTCGCTCCTATTGGATTGGGTGAAGGTTATTCTTCTCAATCCCATTCCTTAAAAGAGGTTGAGGAGCCTGACTATTTTCTCCTCCTTCGTCGACTTCTCGGAATGGATCGAGAGGTCGCTATTTCCTGTAAGGGGGATTATTCTGGCCTCCTTGGGTTGGTTGTTTCTCCTATAGTCGTTGTAAAAGCTTCAGGAGTTCTTCATTTTGCTTTAACAGGCGTTGATTGACCAAGCGGAGGGCCTCCAACTCGTTGTTTGTGGGAGAATCCACCATAGGAGGATTGACATCGACGATTGGGAATAAATCTTGTGGATCTATATGATGTCTACTCATGTTCTCTTATTGGNAACTCGTTGTTTGTGGGAGAATCCACCATAGGAGGATTGACATCGACGATTGGGAAGAAATCTTGTGGATCTTTATGATGTCTACTCATGTTCTCTTACTAGTTCTACATTCATGGGGGATTCATTTGACGTCTACTTATGTTGCGGGTTAAGATCATCAGTTACTANTATGATGTCTACTCATGTTCTCTTATTGGTTCTACATTCATGGGGGATTCATTTGACGTCTACTTATGTTGCGGGTTAAGATCATCAGTTACTAAAGGGTCAGTGTACTTGTAATGAGAACTATCATTCCTACAGACAGCACCAAACTGATGGTGTAAGTTAACGTGGACGAATAAAAGGTTGGAATTATGCTTTGCAATTTGGGTCTGAGCTACTAGGCTCGTGAGGATCGAGATCAATGATTTCAGGGATTTGGGTGATTTACACAGTGAAAATATAGTAGTTCACAAGCTCGGGAGCTCGGCTAATCCACTCTTCAATGGAGATTCTTGCTCCTTTTTTTTCAATAATTGAAATGAAATTTATAATCTGCCTTTTATGCAGCTAAGGTTTTTTCTGCCGTTATTGGAGGCATTATAAAATATTTATAGAGTTGTTCCTTGATCTATGGGATCACTGCTGAGATCCTAGCTTTTCATCCGTGGATTCCTTCTTGATTTTTGGAGAGTATCTTGGTTGGTTGAAGGTTTTGCACCCTAAATATGATTCTTTGCTGCTTGTAGGGTTCCGGCTAACATCCAGTTGTTAACTTATCATTTTCATTATTGTCTCGTCTGGGGGGAACTCTGGCTCCGGTCCTCTGAGCTCTGCGTGTTTTGCCTAACCTCCTTGTCTGACCTCCGCGCTTGAGCTCATACTTTGAAAATTATTCTATGTATCATCAAAAAATATAAATCAAGATTTCATTCAAACTTCCCTACGCGGTATTATTCTCGTAAGTTTAGGTTGAGAGGTTACCAAGAATAAGTTTTTTAGATCTAATATGACAATGGAACAAATTTAATATCTCTACTAATAGCATTAATCGACTTAATATGATAGGGAATGTACTTATTTCTACCTCTGTTCGATCTTTCTTGTTTCTTCCTAATTGTATTTATCACTTGTATCCTTTGCTTAGGTAACCTACTTCAAGTGTGGAGGTGTCTCTCTAGGAACAGGGGTGCACCATACTCTTTCTGATGGTGTTGCCTCCCTCTATTTCCCACTGTAGGAGAATTCTTTTACTTTTTCGACCTTGAAGAGGATGAGGTCTCATGTTTTGTCTGTTTTTGATGGAGGCACTTCAAGCTGTGGCGTCTGGTGTTTGACCTTCCTTCTCCTCCTGAGGGATGGGCTCATCGCTTCTTTTATGTTTCTGGGGACTCTTGGAGGTCCATAGAGCTGCATTACAGAGAATGCAGAGTTCCTAGATCCTAGAGGAGCTATTCTTATCCAGGTAAGTATCTTGGCAGCCTGTACTTGTTCAGGTCTCTTGATGTTGTTTCCTAATCGTAGGATTTGATTTGGTTGGTAGGTCCTCCTGAATTGGATTTATTAGAGGAAATGCAAATCAATAAGATGATCGAAGTTGAGCTTGTACCTTACTCTAAGCTGATGACCCCGAACAACCTGTTCCTGTTTACCGCTGTAGGTGCTACTATGGACTTTGTTTCTTACCCAGATTTTGTTGATTCCTGTTTCTTTGAATCCGATGAGGACGAGGATGTTGGTACATCCTCCAGGAAATGCAAGAGTAGTGGCACTACCAGTGACTCTTCATCTTCATCTGGATCTTCGCTAGCCACAATTATGTTCTCCTTATTCGGGCAGAAACTTATAAATCTTCTGATAGAGGCCCAGAAGGAGAGGGATGAGCTAAAAGAAGAAAACGCCTGCCTGAAGGAGAAAGTTTTTGAGCTCCAGAGATGCCTCAAGGGCGATTAAGAACTGAGAATGTCTTTTGTAATCTTTTTGTTGTGTATTGTTGTTGGATATGTGAGCCATTATTCTTATTTTATGGTTACTGACTCTTCTGTCGATTCCTAAGCTCGTGATTTTGCTTTGAATTTTGTCATATGCCTTTATTCTCGAGCTACTGGGCCCGTTTTAGTGAACTAGGAAGTTCGTTGTGAGCAATTTAACTCATTTTTATGAACTGGAGAGTTCATCATGGGCTATTAGGCTCGTTTTACGAGCTAAAGAATTCATCATGAATTATAGAGTTCTCTTTACGAACTGAAGAGCTCATCGTGAGCTATTGAATTCTTTTTATGAACCAGAGAGTTCATCGTGAGCTATTGAGCTCTTTTTATGAACCAAAGAGTTTATCGTGAGCTATTGAGCTCTTTTTATGAATCAAAGAATTCATCGTGAGCTATTGAGCTCTTTCTATGAACCAAAGAGTTTATCGCAAGCTATTAAACTCTTTTTATGAATCAAAGAGTTCATCGTGAGCTATTAAGCTCTTTTTTTTTTGCAATCTCGTAGGGGTGAATCAACGATTCGCTGTTTTATTTGAGAATGATCAAATTACAGAATTGGCTTATTGAAAAAATTTCTTGAGATGTTCTGCGTTCTAAGAATGGGGCAGGATTTTCCCTTCCTCCGTTTGTAGCTCATAGTTTCCTGGTGTGACTACCCGTGAGATGATTGCTTGACAAAATTCCTTGTAGTTTCCTAACCTCTAAGCATCACCTTTTAGCATGTATAGTTTATAAATGAAAGGGAGTGTCACTCTCCTATAGGTGATGTCAAAAGAAAGGGCAAGGAGATGGGGTAAAATGAAATGATGGTAATGTGATGTGTAAATGCACAAAAATGCTCCCCAAGTGCAAGGAGTCTTTTGAGTGTCGTGTTTTACTTGGAAAAGTATTTCAAGATCGTCTCCTCAGGGAAGGAAAGTTCAAGTGTCTGAAAGTGATTTTGTGAACAAAAGAAAAAGTATAAAATCTTTTAGTTGGTTTTGGTGAGTTTTTCTTAATAAAAATGCAAGAAAATAAGTGTTGGCTAATCCAAAGAGGTTATTCCAATGGAAATTCCAACTCAACTCGAAACCTTCCTCCAATGGAGCATAGATGAACGATTGATTCGTGGGAAGCTAGGGACGAGATGGTGAGAATCCAAGCATAAACCGTGACCAAACCTACGAAATATCAAAGACTCACAACCATATCCACTCTCAACCCAGTCAATCCGAACCATCGTACACCGAGAGGAGGAAAGGAAATGAGTTGAAATGGCATGCCCAATAGGAGGTCTCTCTTGGATTAGCCAACTTAAAATCTAGCTACTCATGAAAGCAAGAAACAAATACATAATATAAAGAGACATTATATTGAAATGGAGCATGAAACTTAACTTAATGCAAGAAAACTTGAACTATAAAAAATGAAATACAATACCCATTTTAAAACTAAAAATGAAGAAAGCTTGAAAACATTAATGTTGAAATGAAGAACATGTAACTAAACTTGAAATGAACTTGAAGTAAATGACATTAAGGTGCAAGAATTAAAGATTAAAAGAGATTAAAAGCTTACCACAACTGAAATGGCAAGGAAAATGCAAAAACATAAGCTTTCTATTTACTATTCATCATCTTCTACATTGAACTACTCCTAGCATAGGTAGCCACTCTAATGTCTTGTGGAATCTGAATATATGGAGTGTGAGTCTTGTATTTTCGTCCATGGAGGGTCCCCATAGGTGTGTGAGCTGACATCCAAGCATGGGGAAGGGGTTGGGCACTTACACAAGCAAGGACAAGCCATCCTTTCAATCCACAATGCCCATCTCTTTCTCTCTCCTCCTCTCCCATCCCAAATCTTCCAAGGCTGACTTTGAGGGGTAGGAAGCATGTATATATGTAGAATATGCCAGGGAGCAAGTGGTAGAATCATAGGTGGGACCTCCAAGAAAGTGGAGCATGAGTTGCAGACGTTTAGGGCATTCTGGGCAAAACCTACAGGTAGGTTTTGGTCACTGAAGTAAAAACTACCGGTAGATTGCTTGCTACGGACCAATTTTTATAGAATCAGAATAACTTTTGATCCAACCGTTGAATTGAACTGAAATTTGGACACAATACAGAAGACATCCAGGTCTACAAATTTTAGGTTTGAACTTATTCAGATTCGAAGTGGATCATGGTCCAAAATGTGAAACACAGGGNGAAAAAATTTCTTGAGATGTTCTGCGTTCTAAGAATGGGGCAGGATTTTCCCTTCCCCCGTTTGTAGCTCATAGTTTCCTGGTGTGACTACCCGTGAGATGATTGCTTGACAAAATTCGTNAAGACATCCAGGTCTACAAATTTTAGGTTTGAACTTATTCAGATTCGAAGTGGATCATGGTCCAAAATGTGAAACACAGGGGTACTGTGTCAAAACCTTGGGAAACCAGTGGGCTAAACCTTCCAAAATCCATTTCTCTTGGTTTCTTCACCTTCCAAGCCTCCCAATCCTCATTTAATGTGTCCATGCCTTCACCACACATCCATACTAGGTTGCAAGGTTCTAAAATACATGATTTATACTATAATTACCTGCAACATTGAATATTCAACATTATTCATAATTTCGGCTAACTCTAAGTACTTATATGCAAAAGTTGAGTTAAATTGCATGTAATGAGGTCTTCAAATATGCAATATTATGTGCTCATTACACCCCCCAACTTAAGTTTTGCTAGTCCTTAGCAAACAAAATGTAAAAATTAAGCAAACAAAGATAAGCCTAAACTAATTCCACAATTGCATTTAGCACATACAACAAGCCTTTAGCACATACAACAAGCCTTTAAACCCCTAGGTGATCCCTAGTATACGAGTTTTGTCTCATGAAGGTTTCCAGTGAAGGTACCTACAAATTTCTTTTCCTAGTATCCAATATTTAAAGCATATTTCCTTATCTTAACTAGCACTAAGATGTCAACAATGACTTTGTTCAACACACCCGAACTAATCACACATGAAACACATCATAGCTTTAAATGCTATTCTAGAGTATACACCTACGCATTTCCTTTCAAAACTTGTGTGTGTGTGAAATGAATATGTAATTTAAGCATTTACTCAATGGAATCCAGATTCACTTAGCTATCCAAATTCAGCTTTGATGCAAAAACTCACCAAGGGTTTCTCTCAACAATGAATCACACTATGATTATCTTGGCATGCTCTCCATGTGTATATGTAAGATAGAATATTATGCACAAATCGAAGTATGTTCACATATAATTCAAAAATGAAGTATGCATAAAACTGAAACAACCTTGCCATAATCTCATGAAAGGAATGCTAGAGCATTTGATAACAAAACCAACTTCTCTTTTTTCTTTAAAAGTATGCATCCCCCATGCTTCTCTTGATCATTTAGGACTTTCATAGGTTGTAATGAGGCCTTGGGCTGATATCTAAGTAAATGAACAAAGGATGTAGGATAACAAAGAGGGTTATTTCGAGTGCATGACATTTATTTCAAAAAGATCTCCCTTTCTCTGGGATTTTCAGTCAACACCATCACTTCACTCTTTATTTCTTTTTCTCTCTTTTCCTTAACATTTTCCTTTTTGTTTTGTCCCGCTTCTCTTCTTTTCACCCCTTTTTCTCCTTTTCTTGAAATTTTTTTTTTCGTTTAACTCATTGAATTTAACTTCATTCATCCCTTTTGTTGAGTTTCCGCCATACTTCCTTCTCTTTTATGATCATTCATAGTCAGCTCTAGGAACAACCAAGGTGAGGTAGATTTATATCATTTTGTATTGGCTTTGTCAAATTTGTGGCATAGAAACGAACTTTAAATNAGTCAGCTCTAGGAACAACCAAGGTGAGGTAGATTTATATCATTTTGTATTGGCTTGGTCAAATTTGTGGCATAGAAACGAACTTTAAATAAGGCTCAAAATATTCAAAAATGGCCTAAGATCATCTCTAGATAAGCATAGGGGAGCATTGTACATACCAAGACAAAGTCAATGAACTACCCAAATGCACCTAACCAAAACAAGCATAATGAGATTATTGAACAAATGTGGAATTTGAAAAATTATTCCTTGAGTAAATGTAAGTTCCTTTCAAACAAGGATTGACATTAAAGCTCACATGGGTTCTTAATCATCTCCACTATTCATGTCAAGCACTCAAATGTGAACTCAATCCATAAATTGTCCAAATTACACATTCAAGGTACACAAGGGTTGAGTTTGAAAGAAAACACATATGTGATACTCTTGGCAATAGGATAAACTTCTATAATGTGCTCATGTATTCAAAGTTCAAATTGAAGGACAAGAAATCACAAATCCCATAACAATTAGGGTAGGGGAATATAGTTCAATATTGGATATTTTTCACAAAAAAATGTCCAAAAGTTTCAAAATTTTCACATTTCCAACTTATTCTATATAAAAAGTGGTGGAACATGTAAATAGTGCACCTCACCCCCCCCCCCCAACTTGAACTATGCATTGTCCTCAATGCACGATGAATCATGCAATGAAAAAAATGAAAGAAACATGAGAAATAAGATACCCCCTTTTTCTTTCTTTTTTTTTTTTTTTTTTTTGCAATACACATTAAAGGAAAAACAAAAATATTTGATTACACCCCCAACTTAAACTCGCACATGATATGGAATGGANTTTTTTTTTTTTTTTTTTTTTTTTTTGCAATACACATTAAAGGAAAAACAAAAATATTTGATTACACCCCCAACTTAAACTCGCACATGATATGGAATGGAATGAGATTTTCTACTGTGATACTCAAAATGAAATGAGTCCAAATTAGGGAGCAGTAAACAATTTCTACACTACAACATCAAGAGAAGAAAAGTATAATAATAAAATAAGTCTAATTATTATGTACATGAAAATAAAATAAAAATGGCACATGTCAGTCTGGCTTCATTTTGGATATGAGCTTTCGCCCATTGATTGTTTTGATTTTAAAAATTTTTTGTTGTATAAATGTCCTTCTTAAACCATCAATCCAAACATAGAAAGGATGTTGACTCAAAATTCTCAATCGAACCGAGGTATAGGCAAGTTTCTGCAATTCCAACAATGGAGTATACAATTTCTCTTCAAAAGTTTCTACACTGAACTCCATTTCAATGCCCTCCCCAAGTTTAAAAATGTGAATCTCAACACCACTCAAAGATGACAAAATGACCTTGGGCTCATTAGCCTCATGTGAGATTATAACTTCCTCAATTGTTTCATAATCTAGAGTGGTGGGATATTCAACGTCAATATGCATTTTATTGGGATGATCATCCTCAATACATTGACTATGCTCAAGATGTTGTTCTTCATGCATAGCCATTCTAGCATTAGCCAATGTATTAAGTCCATCTCTAATTTCAAAAAGTTGTTGGGCTGCTTGGGCATTGGCTTCCATTTGGCATTGCAGAAACTCGTAAAGCTTATTTTCAAATTCTTGTTCAGTTGAGTCCTCATATGTTGGATAACGGGAAGATTCATTTGGTGGTGTGAGATCCGATGAAAAATTATAAGTTTCATTCTCCCAACCATAACTCGGTGGAACATAGTGGTCGGGGTAAAAATTTTCGGAGGCCAAATTTGAATTTGAACCTTTGCATGCAAAGTAATGAATCGGATAATTTATTGGGCACTCACTAAGCATGTGTCCGTACTCACCACAAATCTTGCAAACGTTTTCAAAATAAGAGGCATTTATTGGGCACTCACTAGTGATGTGTCCATACTCACCACAAATCTCGCAAACGTTTTCAAAATAAGGGGCATTTATTGGGCACTCACAAGTGATGTGCCCATACTCATCACAAATCTCACACACATTTTCAAAATTTTGGGCATTGGATACATTTTCATAAAAATTAAGAAACATAATACAAAACACAAACTACAACAAAAATATATAAAAGTTAGATGACATACCTTGGCCCATGATGAAAATCACGAGACTTACCTATGCCGTCCCAAAATCACCTTTGAACTCGACGTTTAACCTTCCCCGACAACAGCGCCAAAAATGCTTGACAAAATTTCTTGTAGTTTGCTAACCTCTAAACATCACCTTTTAGCATGTATAGTTTATAGATGAAGGGGAGTGTCACTCTCCTATAAGTGATGTCAAAAAAAAGGTCNTTTAACCTTCCCCGACAACAGCGCCAAAAATGCTTGACAAAATTTCTTGTAGTTTGCTAACCTCTAAACATCACCTTTTAGCATGTATAGTTTATAGATGAAGGGGAGTATCACTCTCCTATAAGTGATGTCAAAAAAAAGGTCAAGGAGATGGGGTAAAATGAAATGATGGTAATGTGATGTGTAAATGCCCAAAAATGCTCCCCAAGCGCAAGGAGTCTTTTGAGTGTCGTGTTTTACTTAGAAAAGTATTCCAAGGTTGTCTCCCCAGGGAAGGAAAGTTCAAGTGTGTGAAAGTGATTTTGAGAAAAAAAGAAAAAGTGTAAAATCTTGTAGTTGGTTTTGGTGAGTTTTGTTCTTAATGAAAATGCAAGAAAATAAGTGTTGGCTAATCCAAGAAAACAAGTGTTGCAAGAGTTAAAGATTACAAAAGATTAAAAGCTTACCACAACTGAAATGGCAAGGAAAATGCAAAAACATAAGCTTTCTAATTACTATTCATCATCTTCTACATTGAACTACTCCTAGCTTAGGTAGCCACTCTAATGTCTTGTGGAATCTGAATATATGGAGTGTGAGTCTTGTATTTTCATCCATGGAGGGTCCCCTTAGATGTGTGAGCTGACATCCAAGCATGAGGAAGGGGCTGGGCACTTACACAAGCAAGGACAAGGCATCCTTTCAATCCACAATGCCCATCGCTTTCTCTCTCATCCTCTCCCATCCCAAATCTTCCAAGGTTAAATTTGGGGTGTAGGAAACATGTATATATGTAGAATATGTCAGGGAGCAAGTGGTAGAATCATAGGTGAGATCCCCAAGTAAGTGAAGCATGAGTTGCAGACGTTCAGAGCATTCTGGGGCAAAACCTACCGGTAGGTTTTTAGCGATCTACCTGTTGGTTTTGGTCACTGAAGTAAAACCACCAGTAGGTCTTTTTGGTAGTTTGCTTGCTCCAGACCAGTTTTCGTAGAATCGGAATAACCTTTGATCCAACCGTTGGATTAAACTGAAATTTTGACACAATACAAAATACATCTAGATCTATAACTTTCCTGTTTTGAATTTGTTCAGATTCAGAGTGGATCATGGTCCATAATGGGAAAAACAGGGGTACTGTGTCAAAACCTTGGGAAACCCGTGGGCTAAACCTTCCAAAATTCATTTCTCTTGGTTTCTTCACCTTCCAAGCCTCCCAATCCTTATTTAATGTGTTCATGCCTTCACCACACATCCATACTAGGTTGCAAGGTTCTAAAATACATGATTTACACTATAATTACCTGCAACATCGAAAATTCAACATTATTCATAATTTCGGCTAACTCTAAGTACTTAGATGCAAAAATTGAGTTAAAATGCATGTAATGAGGTCTTCAAATATGCAATATTATGTGATCATCAATGATATAGGGGCCTTCCCAGTTCGGCCCCAACTTCCCATGAGTGGGGTACTTTCTTGCTAACAGTAATTTTCTAAGTATCAGGTCACCTACCTTGAAGCTTCTGTATCTAACTTTTCTATCATAGTATCTGGTTGTTTTCCTCTGGTAAGTTCTGATACGATGCAGAGCTGCCTCTCTTCTTTCTTCCAAGAGATCCAGGCTCAATAGAAGTGACTCATCATTGAGCCCATTGTCTGTGAATTTAGTCTTGGGGGATGGGAGCCCAACCTCAACAGGTGTCACTACTTCAGTTCCAAAGGCCAAGGCAAACGGTGTTTCTTGAGTAGCTGGCCTGACAGTTGTTCTATAGCCCCATAATACTTCTTGGAGGTGTTCCACCCACTTACCCTTCAAATCTTCAAGCTTGGTCTTCAGAGCTGTTTTTATGGTTCTAATGGTGACCTCCGCTTGCCCGTTAGACCCTGGATGAGCTGGAGCTGAGAAGTAATTCTTAATTCCGAGCTCAGCACATAAATTTTTGAACTCTGGATTGTCGAATTGCTTCCCGTTGTCAGAGATGATTGCCCTGGGAATACCAAACCTACAGATTATGGACTTCCAGGTAAAGCTCTGGACTTTCTGTTCAGTAATAGTTGCCAAAGGCTCCACTTCCGCCCATTTGATGAAGTAATCTACCCCGATGATGGCGAACTTGCACTGTCCTACATTGGTAAGAAGGGGTCCCAATATGTCCAAACCTTATTGTTGGAAGGGCCATGGGCTAATTACTGAAGTTAAGAGCTCCGGAGGATAATGGGGGATGTTGGCATGTATTTGACAGACCTTGCATCTTCTGACCATATCTGTTGCATCCCTGAGCATTGTGGGCCAGTAGTACCATTGCCTTAACATCTTCCTTGACAAAGCCCGGGCTCTAATGTGGTTGTTGCAAACTCCCTCGTGGATCTCTCTGAGTATGTAATTGGCGTCTTTGCCCCCCACGCACTTAAGAAGAGGTGCTAAAAAAGCCTCGCTTGTATAAGGTTTCCTGCAAAATAGAAAATCTAGTTGACCTGATTCTTAGCTTTGCTGCTTCTTTAGGATCTTCTAGCAAAGTTCCATACTGAAGGTACCCTAGGATGGGGTCCATCCAGCTTGGTGGAGCTTGTACAGGCAGCACTTCTTCATTCCCAATGCACACAGATGGTTCTGCTAAGTATTCCATCGAAATCAATCTGTCCAAACTTTCCTGTGAGGCTGTTGCCATCCTCGCCAAGGCATCCGCTCGCGAATTCTTAACTCTTGGGACATGTCTAATCTTCATTTGCAAGAACTTTTTGATTAATTCTTGTACCTTTCTGAGGTAAAGGATCATCTTCTCACCTTTAGCTTCATATGCCTCATCTATTTGTTTTACCACCAGCTGGGAGTCACTGCAAATCTCCAACTGCTTAGCTTCCATCAAGTGAGCAAGATTGAGTCCAGCAATGACGGCTTCATACTCTGCCTCATTGCTTGAAGCTTTAAACCCAAATTTGAGGGTGTATTCGATGTCTATCCCATTTGGAGAGGTTAGTATCAGGCTTACGCCACTTCCTTGAGCATTGGCAGCTCCATCCATAGAGAGCTTCCATATAGGAAGGTCAAGTACTAGCTGCGTTGCTTCCGTAGGTGCTGGTGTTGTAAATTTTGTGATGAAATCTACTAAAACTTGACCTTTGATCGGAGTTATTGGTTTAAATCTGATGTCGAACTCACTAAGCTCTATGGGCCAGTTTATCAGCCTCCCCGAGGACTCTGGCTTATGCAGCACTTGTTTTATTGGTTGTTCTGTTGGGACCTCGATGGTATGAGCCTGAAAATAGGGTCTAAGTCTCTTAGTCGTAGTCACCAATGCTAAAGCAAGCTTTTCCATTTTCAAATACCTCTCCTCCCACCCCCCCTTAGAGCTCTACTGTAGTAGTAGACTATAGCTAGGACCTGTCTTGCTCCCTCACCAAAGTTGCACTAGTTGAGAAATCTGAAACAACTAGATAGAGGGTTAGTACCTCCCCATGCAAGGGACTTACCAGAACAAGAGGGGTGCTCAGGTAAGTCTTCAAGGCTTTGAATGCCTCTTCACACTGGGCATCCCATTGGAATGCCTTCTTTAAGATCTGAAAGAAGGGCTGACATTTATCATTTGACCTGATGACAAAACGACTCAAGGCAGCTATTCTTCCTATCAAGCGCTGGATCTCCTTTACATTAGAAGGTGGTTGCATATCCAAGACTGCCTTCATCTTTTCTAGGTTAGCCTTAATTCCTCTATTGTTGCCTATGAAACCCAAATATTTCCCTGCAGATACTCTGAAGGCACACTTTGCAAGATTGAGTTTCATCTTGTATTGCTTAAGGACCTGGAATGATTTCGCTAAATGTGCAATGTGGAGCTTTACCTTTAGTAATTTTACCAGCATATCGTCGATGTAGACGTCCATAGTTGTTCCAATTGGCCCTTGGAACATCCGATTCACTAGACGCTAGTAGTTGACTCCTGCGTTTTTTAGCAAAAGGCATAACCTAGTAACAGTACGTTCCTTGCTCGGTTATAAAGGAGGTTTTCTCTTGGTTAGCTGGATCAATTCTGATCTGATTATATCCTAAGAAAGCGTCCATGAAACTGAGTTCATGTCCAGCTATGGCATCTACTATCAGGTCTATCCGAGGTAAATGAAAGTTGTCCTGGGGGCATGCTCGGTTGAGATCAGTGAAGTCAATGCACAGTCGCCACTTGTCATTGATTTTCTTGACAAGAACCACATTGGCTAGCCAGGTAGGGTAGTCAACTTCACTAATGACTCTGGCGTGGAGAAGATTGTTGACCTCCTAATTGATTACCTTCTGGCGTTCTGGGGCAAAACTCATTCATTTTTGCTTGACCGTTCTGCAGATGGGATTCACATTTAGCTTGTGTGTGATAATCAAGAGGTCGATTCCTTCCATGTCCTCTTGCTTCCAGGCGAATACTCCCCTATTCTCCTTTAGGAATTGGGTGAGGTCTTTTATTTCCTTGCTTAGCTTAGACCCGACATAAACGAGGTGTTCTGGCTCCTCATCAAGCTGAATAGGCTTTAGCTCTTCTAATGGTGTTGGCCTAGTATCCAGTTCATCCCTCATATCTAGCTCATCTAGCTGGACATTCTCAACTTCTCTCTGTTTCATTGAGGTCATATAGCACTCCCTTGCTACCTACTGGTCTCCTCGGACCACTCCAACTCCTTTTTTCATAAGAAATTTCATAACCAAGTGATAGGCAGAGGGGATTGCCTTCATCGTGTTGAAGGAAGGCCTCCCGAGAAGCATATTATATGCAGAAGGGGCATCCATCACTAGGAACCTTACTGTGGTGGTGGCCTGGCAGAGAGGATCTCCTATAATGAGGACGAGCTAGATTGAACCCAGGGACAATACCCTTTTTCCTGCGAAACCCAATAGGTGAACATTGATCGGCTCCAACTTTTCCCTACCTATGGCCATTTTGTCAAATACAAAAGTGAATATAATACTTGTCGAGCTCTTGTTGTCAATTAAAACTCGGTAAATAGTTCTGTTAGCCACAACAGCTCTTACCACCAGTAGGTCATCATGGGGGTGTTGGTAGCCTTACACACAAGCAATGAGCTCTTCTATTCATAGGATTTAAGACAGATTCCTCAGATCATAAGCATGCAAATAGATTTAAAACAAAATCACAAGCATAGCAATCGACGAAAGAGAACTTAACCATCAAGCAAAGAAAAGGTTCGAAGTCTCTGTAACAGTACAAATGGAAGAAACAAGAGAAATAAAAGTTTTCAATCGCCCTGAAGGCATTTTTGAGCTCAGCCACCTCATCCCTTAGACAGATGTTTTCTTCCTTCAGCTCATTGCTCTCTTTCTCCGCCTTCGAAAGAAGATTCATAAGCTTCTGTCCAGGTAAAGAAAAAAGAATAGTTCCCAACGAAGACGAGGAAGAAGAAGAGCTATCTGAAGAACCACCTATCTAACGCTTCTTGAGAGAGGTACTAGCACCTTCACCTTCATCAGATTTCGAAGGGTAGAAATCAAAGTCCGGGTAAGAAACAAAGTCCATCGCAGCTCTTGTAGCGCTGAATAGAAAGAGGTTGCCTGACGTCATTAGCTCAAGAAAGGATATAGGCTCAGTGTTGATTATCTATTCGACCCTCATCACCTTCACCAGGTCCAGGGTCAGGGTCATCTGCAAAACAAAATAATTTTTTTTTAAGGGCACACCATCATTGAACCTTGCCAGTAAAGGTAATCGAGACACTAACTTGTGTAAGAATAGCTCTTTTAAGACCGAGAAACACTACACTCTCTGTAGTGCAGCTCAATGGACCTCCAAGAGTCCCCAAAAATAAAGAAGAAACGCTGAGTCTATCTCTCATGAGGAGAAAGAAGGTCAAGCATCAGACGTCACAATTTAAAGTGTCTCCATCGAAAGCAAATGAAGCTTGGGACCTCATCCTCTTCAAGGTCAAAAAAATAGAGGAACTCAACAACGGTGGGAAACTCGTCATTTCCCCGCAAGCGCCAAAAGAGAAAAAAGTTGATCATGGTAGCCCAACCCTTGGGAGAAAGGCGAGAAGGACACAAGCTGCAATAAGCCAAGATGAACCCAATAGAGGGGTGAATGGGAAGACACAGGCCCATCTCTAAAGCTCCCTCAAAGAAGCAACTCTCCTCTGGAGGAAGATAATCGTAGGGCTCGTCAAAAGATGGAGCCCGTTAGAGGCAACTCTAAGTCAAGGAAAAACCTCCTCTTTACCCCTTCCAAATCTGAAGTTGATATGGTAGAAGGAACTAAATAGTGAGAATGTCATTCCCATTCAATCCCAAAGGAGCTCTGTTCCTTGAACAAAGGCGAAATTGGGCAGCCATAAAACCCTCAAAGAAGAAGAAGAGAAAAAGAAACAAAGAACGTAGAACCTTTGGGATTCAAGAAAAGACTCCAGGAGTGAAAGAAAGTTCAAGAAATTATAGCAAATCGGTAAAGACACCAAGTCTTTAATTGAATTAAGATATGCACGAAACCCAAAGTCGACGAANAAGAAACAAAGAACGTAGAACCTTTGGGATTCAAGAAAAGACTCCAGGAGTGAAAGAAAGTTCAAGAAATTATAGCAAATCGGTAAAGACACCAAGTCTTTAATTGAATTAAGATATGCACGAAACCCTAAGTCGACGGACCTTTGAGTTTCCTAATTAAGAAGACAATTATCCTTTTGAAAGGTAGTTGAGTGACAAAGACAGTAGCCTCAATATTTCCTTGACACTCGTCATCCACCTCAAGCATTTGCAGCACCTGACAACCCAGGAAAAGAGCAAAATCNATCTTTTCTAGGTTAGCCTTAATTCCTCTATTGTTGCCTATGAAACCCAAATATTTTCCTGCAGATACTCTGAAGGCACACTTTGCAAGATTGAGTTTCATCTTGTATTGCTTAAGGACCTGGAATGATTCCGCTAAATGTGCAATGTGGAGCTTTACCTTTAGTAATTTTACCNCGTAAGCTGACTCCAAGTCCATAATTGAGCTCTGTCAATTCGATTCTACTAATTTGAAAACCCAAGGCTAGATTATGAGAAAATCTCTACAAATTTCAATAGCTCTACAGATTCGCTCTCAGCTACGCAACTTCTGATCTTGGAGGTTGGACTTCTAGAGCTCTTGAGGAGAATTCTCAAATTTCTTTGGGCTGGGGTACTGGCAGAAATGGGGCTGGTCTCCCTCAGGCTCATCTTACATTGCGTAAGACCTCCGCTTGGCACGCAATGAGATAATCAAACTCTTCTACTTCAAAGAGGTATGAATGATCCCTTGAAGCAAGGGGGCAGAAGTAACATGAAATTTAAAAAAAAAAACTAAGAGTTAGATGCGTATTTCAAAACAGGAGTTACAGAAGTTACAATTCAGACTCAAAGTTACAAAAAATATATATCCTAAGTTTTTGAAGGTGGAGTAGGTAAAGGATTCTACAGTTCAATAGCTTAAGCCCCAGCAGCAGGAACAAAAAGAGGGCTTGGAAGCTCAGCAGCCGATGCTCCTGAAAGCTCAGCAGGTGAAGTATCTGACAAACCAACATTCGAAGTCTCTGGGAGAGAAAGGACTGGAAGCTCGGTAGTCAAAGTAACTATAATCCCCGAAGTAGGGACCGATAAGTCTTTTCAACTTTGTCTTGAAAAGCAAGCCACCTGGAGGCCCACTTGGTTGTAACGTCATCCCTCAGCTTAGCAATAGCTTTGTATTTCTCAAATGTGGCAAATTTTAGCTCTTCAAGCTCTTTGCAGAGGGGCCTGTTCACCTCGGACAAAATGATGTACTCCTTTCTCAGGCCCTCGAGGGAGCTCTGAGTAGCAAAGGCTTCCT
>CAUOFW020008613.1:1042341-1057989 GCA_963454935.2 Ilex paraguariensis
TGAGGTCTTTTATTTCCTTGCTTAGCTTAGACCCGACATAAACGAGGTGTTCTGGCTCCTCATCAAGCTGAATAGGCTTTAGCTCTTCTAATGGTGTTGGCCTAGTATCCAGTTCATCCCTCATATCTAGCTCATCTAGCTGGACATTCTCAACTTCTCTCTGTTTCATTGAGGTCATATAGCACTCCCTTGCTACCTACTGGTCTCCTCGGACCACTCCAACTCCTTTTTTCATAAGAAATTTCATAACCAAGTGATAGGCAGAGGGGATTGCCTTCATCGTGTTGAAGGAAGGCCTCCCGAGAAGCATATTATATGCAGAAGGGGCATCCATCACTAGGAACCTTACTGTGGTGGTGGCCTGGCAGAGAGGATCTCCTATAATGAGGACGAGCTAGATTGAACCCAGGGACAATACCCTTTTTCCTGCGAAACCCAATAGGTGAACATTGATCGGCTCCAACTTTTCCCTACCTATGGCCATTTTGTCAAATACAAAAGTGAATATAATACTTGTCGAGCTCTTGTTGTCAATTAAAACTCGGTAAATAGTTCTGTTAGCCACAACAGCTCTTACCACCAGTAGGTCATCATGGGGGTGTTGGTAGCCTTACACACAAGCAATGAGCTCTTCTATTCATAGGATTTAAGACAGATTCCTCAGATCATAAGCATGCAAATAGATTTAAAACAAAATCACAAGCATAGCAATCGACGAAAGAGAACTTAACCATCAAGCAAAGAAAAGGTTCGAAGTCTCTGTAACAGTACAAATGGAAGAAACAAGAGAAATAAAAGTTTTCAATCGCCCTGAAGGCATTTTTGAGCTCAGCCACCTCATCCCTTAGACAGATGTTTTCTTCCTTCAGCTCATTGCTCTCTTTCTCTGCCTTCGAAAGAAGATTCATAAGCTTCTGTCCAGGTAAAGAAAAAAGAATAGTTCCCAACGAAGACGAGGAAGAAGAAGAGCTATCTGAAGAACCACCTATCTAACGCTTCTTGAGAGAGGTACTAGCACCTTCACCTTCATCAGATTTCGAAGGGTAGAAATCAAAGTCCGGGTAAGAAACAAAGTCCATCGCAACTCTTGTAGCGCTGAATAGAAAGAGGTTGCCTGACGTCATTAGCTCAAGAAAGGATATAGGCTCAGTGTTGATTATCTATTCGACCCTCATCACCTTCACCAGGTCCAGGGTCAGGGTCATCTGCAAAACAAAATAATTTTTTTTTAAGGGCACACCATCATTGAACCTTGCCAGTAAAGGTAATCGAGACACTAACTTGTGTAAGAATAGCTCTTTTAAGACCGAGAAACACTACACTCTCTGTAGTGCAGCTCAATGGACCTCCAAGAGTCCCCAAAAATAAAGAAGAAACGCTGAGTCTATCTCTCATGAGGAGAAAGAAGGTCAAGCATCAGACGTCACAATTTAAAGTGTCTCCATCGAAAGCAAATGAAGCTTGGGACCTCATCCTCTTCAAGGTCAAAAAAATAGAGGAACTCAACAACAGTGGGAAACTCGTCATTTCCCCGCAAGCGCCAAAAGAGAAAAAAGTTGATCATGGTAGCCCAACCCTTGGGAGAAAGGCGAGAAGGACACAAGCTGCAATAAGCCAAGATGAACCCAATAGAGGGGTGAATGGGAAGACACAGGCCCATCTCTAAAGCTCCCTCAAAGAAGCAACTCTCCTCTGGAGGAAGATAATCGTAGGGCTCGTCAAAAGATGGAGCCCGTTAGAGGCAACTCTAAGTCAAGGAAAAACCTCCTCTTTACCCCTTCCAAATCTGAAGTTGATATGGTAGAAGGAACTAAATAGTGAGAATGTCATTCCCATTCAATCCCAAAGGAGCTCTGTTCCTTGAACAAAGGCGAAATTGGGCAGCCATAAAACCCTCAAAGAAGAAGAAGAGAAAAAGAAACAAAGAACGTAGAACCTTTGGGATTCAAGAAAAGACTCCAGGAGTGAAAGAAAGTTCAAGAAATTATAGCAAATCGGTAAAGACACCAAGTCTTTAATTGAATTAAGATATGCACGAAACCCTAAGTCGACGGACCTTTGAGTTTCCTAATTAAGAAGACAATTATCCTTTTGAAAGGTAGTTGAGTGACAAAGACAGTAGCCTCAATATTTCCTTGACACTCCTCATCCACCTCAAGCATTTGCAGCACCTGACAACCCAGGAAAAGAGCAAAATCGTAAGCTGACTCCAAGTCCATAATTGAGCTCTGTCAATTCGATTCTACTAATTTGAAAACCCAAGGCTAGATTATGAGAAAATCTCTACAAATTTCAATAGCTCTACAGATTCGCTCTCAGCTACGCAACTTCTGATCTTGGAGGTTGGACTTCTAGAGCTCTTGAGGAGAATTCTCAAATTTCTTTGGGCTGGGGTACTGGCATAAATGGGGCTGGTCTCCCTCAGGCTCATCTTACATTGCGTAAGACCTCCGCTTGGCACGCAATGAGATAATCAAACTCTTCTACTTCAAAGAGGTATGAATGATCCCTTGAAGCAAGGGGGCAGAAGTAACATGAAATTTAAAAAAAAAAAACTAAGAGTTAGATGCGTATTTCAAAACAGGAGTTACAGAAGTTACAATTCAGACTCAAAGTTACAAAAAATATATATCCTAAGTTTTTGAAGGTGGAGTAGGTAAAGGATTCTACAGTTCAATAACTTAAGCCCCAGTAGCAGGAACAAAAAGAGGGCTTGGAAGCTCAGCAGCCGATGCTCCTGAAAGTTCAGCAGGTGAAGTATCTGACAAACCAACATTCGAAGTCTCTGGGAGAGAAAGGACTGGAAGCTCGGTAGTCAAAGTAACTATAATCCCCGAAGTAGGGACCGATAAGTCTTTTCAACTTTGTCTTGAAAAGCAAGCCACCTGGAGGCCCACTTGGTTGTAACGTCATCCCTCAGCTTAGCAATAGCTTCGTATTTCTCAAATGTGGCAAATTTTAGCTCTTCAAGCTCTTTGCAGAGGGGCCTGTTCACCTCGGACAAAATGATGTACTCCTTTCTCAGGCCCTCGAGGGAGCTCTGAGTAGCAAAGGCTTCCTGGTTGGCATTGACCCAAGCATTAGTTTTAAGTTTTAGCAACTCCTTAGCCATTCTTAGCTCATCCCTGGTTTTCTTCTCTCCTTCCTTAGCCTTATCCTTTGTAGCCTGTAAGCCCTTCAAGGTAG
The DNA here is from genome assembly GCA_963454935.2 of Ilex paraguariensis. Lineage (NCBI taxonomy): Eukaryota > Viridiplantae > Streptophyta > Magnoliopsida > Aquifoliales > Aquifoliaceae > Ilex > Ilex paraguariensis. The sequence continues at coordinate 1,045,528 of CAUOFW020008613.1, forward strand.
AAGGTTGCCTCTCCATCTTCTCTTGAAGGTCTTGCACTTGGGCTTTGAGGTCATCATTGTCAAAAGACAACTCGGCAACCTTAATTTCATATGCCTTCATAGCTTTGATAGAGTTCTCTGAAGATCGGACCCTACTCATCAAGCTCTTCACATGTATAGCCGACTGAGGATAGAAAGAAAAGTAAGAGAAGGTTAACACAAAGTTACAGCATAAGAATTAATGAGAGCGCAAAAGTACAGGGACTTACAGCAGCTACTCCTTGAAGAGTTGAGTTTATAGACACCTCAAGAGACATGGAAGAGGCCCTTTGAATAGCATAATCAGGGAGAATAGAAGAAATGACCCCAACAGCAAGTTCGACATTGTCAAAAAAGGAACCTTCACTTTTCTCTACTTTAGGATGTTCCTCTTTCTCAACCTTGGAGCTCCCAGAAAGGGGCAGGGGAGATTTCTCATGATACCCAGAAGAATTAAGAGAGGTTAAAACACGGGTGGTTGTTTCCAAGGCCCTTTCGACCTCAGAAGAGAAAGGGGAGGTCTGACCTCGCCTAAGAGCATCTGCAGAGATGGGCAAAGCACCTCAAGAGAAAGGATCATCTGTAATTGGAAAGGACAAGGAAGACTGAACAGTTATAGAATGAGCTAGGGCAGGAGGAGTCATGGGCGTACTCGACTTCGGTACTTTGGGGGGGGGAGTGGACTTGCTGCCAGGACCAAGCTCAGCCTTACACTTGCTACCGCTCCTAGTCTTCCTTAATTGGGAAACTTTGGCTTGGAGCTCTGCTGAAGTGGGATCCATCAAGGAAGAACCTGGAAAACTTAAAGTGAGCTAAAAATTTAAAAAAAAAAAAAAAGGAGAGAAGAGAAAGAAGAAAAGAGAACTAAAAATGAGGGAATCGATGGAGAAAGCATCACCTACTACCTCCTCAGATCTAACAATGGAGATTGGGATCGGGGTTTCTATCATTATCTTGGGAAGGCTGAACCCCTGCTCTACCAAAACCCAAGGCTTGATAAGCTCAGAATACCTTTTGAATCACACTTCTCCAACTTTAGCAACACCCGCTCATCTTCAACATTGAGCTCAGGTCGAACACCTGAGAAACAACGTAAAGTAGAACAAAGTTAGTAAGGGTCACAAAATCTGATCTTAGTTAGCTCGAGCTAGGACTTACCCAAGTTATCAGTGGCAGACCAAGCTCTAGGGATTGGAAGAATGTATGTCTTATTTGTCGGATTGTACTCCCACTGCTCGCCCCACACGTAGAAGAAAAAATATTTCCACCCCTTGTGGGAGCTCGGGAGGTCAGAGATAATCTGTTTGGCCTTTATTCGTTTGGAGATATACAAAAAACCCTCAGAGGAAGTATGCTTAAAATTGAAAAGTTTAATGAGTAAGGAAACGTAGGGAACCCCGAGTTTGTGATTCTTAAAGAAAACGAGGAGACCCACCAGGATACCCCAAAAATTAGGAGAAAGATGGGCAGGGCAAACGTTGAAATGTTGTAGAACACTCTTGATGAAAGGGTGTAAAGGAAAACGCAGACCATTCTCAAAGGCAACCACAAAAAAGCAAACTTCTTTATGAACCTGGGAGACGTATAGGGTGATTTTGTCTGGACACCAACACTGAACTCCAGGAGGAAAACAAAAGCGAGCACTGCAAACCTTCATAAGAGAAGGGGAGACCTCACTTGGGCCCACGAGCTCTGTATTTCTGAAAGCAGCCCCAATGCCCTCGACAGAGACCCCCACGCCACTCACCTTGCCTTTACCTTTGTTAGGATTTGTGGGCATAGTCAAAGACGTTAAGGGAGGTTCCTCAGTATTTGTCTCAGCGTCAACAGAATCAATGCCTGGGAAACTGTCAATTTCCTCACCCACATTGCCTAAATCGATGTCTTCTTTCGCAGACCTCTTCCCCAGAAGAGAGACCGAGGAGGGCGTAGCTCCAGAAGAAGCAGACATAGTTGGGCAAGAAAATGGAGTTTAAAGGTACGATAAAGGGGAGAAATATTTGCAGAACACTCCCTAATAGTCTGGGGCAACACAGCAACTGCCAATAAGGAAAACCCTAGCAGTTGAATAAGGGTCTAAGAAGAGGGGGATACGGGACAGAGATCGACCTTGGTTCCTAAAATAACAGAATCGAAAAGTCCAAAAATACAGAAATCACCTCAGGCTTGAGGGATCCAGAACGAGGAGATGCATTAAGGACAAGAAACGTACCTAAATGAAGATGAACAGTGGCCAAAGCTCGAATTGAAGGCGAGGAGCGAACTTCGTTGAAGCCATGAGCTGAATCAAGGGAAATCGATTTTCTGCAAAACCCTAAGAATGACGACAAATTGAGAAAGATGAAATCGCAAGAAAGTGAATAAGAAAAGCTAGAGAGAATTCGAAAAGTGAGAATGGAACCGTTGATCCAAGGACATTTAAAGTTAACAGTGTAAGGGGTTTCGAAGTGGACAACANAAAAAAAAACTATCCAAATTATAGAGTTTTGATCATGAACTATTCATATTACACATTTTTTGTTAAGAATTATCAAATTTTAATCGTGTGCTGTCCAAATTATTTTTTTTCCATATTTAATTATCACATGATAAATTTATGATAAAAAATTGTTAATAATTTAAATATTATTTATTTGAGAAACCATATAAAAATATATTCAAGTGACTAATACAAATTTAATACTTTAGAGAGGACAATTAATCCCATCAAATAAATGAATTCACACAATCTCAACTAAATATAATTTAGGATTGATAGTAAGTTATCACAAAAGTGAAAAAAATACACACAAAATTTATAATTTTTTATTTTTTGTAATAAAATGATCCTCAAAAATTGTAAAAACATGGATAAATTTCATTGACACCCCCTAAAAATAACCTAATTATATAAACACTCCTATAATTTCTAAAATATCACAGTCACCTCGTGTTAGATTTTGTCTTAAATAGAATGGACGGAAGTTATATTTTTACACAATTACCCTTAACAAAAAAATCATTTTTGCCCATTTATCCACCATCCTTGTGCAATTCATTTTCACTCTTTCTCATGCACTCTATCAAATTAGTCTTTTTTTTGTCGAGAAAAACTAGTTCTATTAATTTTATAGTAAACTTTTACATCCTGATGCATTCACCCAATTCCACTCTAGCATCTTATCTAACAATGTTAACCACTGAGGGAGAAAAAGTATCCATTCCCTTCACATTGATTTTCTCACTCCTAACATGAGATGCAAGCATATGAGCAACCTTGTTCTAATCCTCAAATTAGCCTTCAATCCCTTTAATTTTACATTTAATTTCATCAAAGTTAATGTTCAATTGATGAGTGTGTTTGTGTGGGTACATGTAAATGTGTGTATTGATATCAAAATTCAAGTAATTTTGATTTTAGTTTGACATTAGAATCAAGTTCGAAATCAAAATTGTATGTGTGCTAATGTTTTTCGAGTGACCAAGTTGGGGGAGAGAGAGAAAGAGGAAAGATTGAGATTTGTTTGTGTGCAAGATTAATATTGTATAAAAAGAAAATAAGGGATATTTGGGTATAGGAATAGTATTTTCAAATTTTTTATTTAAAGGGCAAAATTGTCATTTAAAGATAGAGATACACAAACATCATCACTTTTTGGCCTTGTCATAACAACCTTGATGGTAGGGGTAGTATGTAAAATAAGCACATAAATTACAAGGGATGATAATGATATGTCAATAATTATAAGGAGTGTTCTTATAATTAGACAATATTCCAAGAAATGTTACTAAGCTTATCCTAAAAACACTTATCAAAATTATAACATTTAAAGCTACGGTGTCGAATTTTTGTTGTTTTCTGCTTATCTGTTATTCTTCATATCAAAATGTTGGGTACAATGAAGCCGTCTGTCACGATTGTCGCCTGGATTGCACCAGACAGAGCCGGAAAGGTGGATAGCTGGCAATTTGTCTTTTCTGGGACTAGACTATTCGTAATGAGTTGTCAATGAATCTTTCACAGCCCTAATATAAACCAAGGGCTTGTCTACGGTGGGGAAGAAAAAAATTTCAGTACTATATTGAATTTTATGATATTTGTGGATATTTTTTTTATTGTTGTGGTATCAAAAAATAGTAAAAATAATACAACAGAAGTGACACAAATATTCACAATGGTAATAAAAACGCTTACTAGTAAATCACCCATAAAAATGATAAAAATAAAATAAAATTTCAGTCACATTCCTTCTAATTTATCGTATCTTCAAAAATACCCTTTTTATTTTTAAATCTTTATTGACACCAATGTGAGATTAAATATGTTAACTATAATTTAATTTTATTAAATTGCTTATAATATATTTGAGAAAAAACTTCATCCACACCTCCTCTAAATAAACATATCTTCAATGAGACCCCTTCTATTTTCTAAATTTTTTGATATATTAAAATTCAGGTCGATTAAAATTATATTTTNAAGACATGTAGAGCTCAGAGGACCAGAGCTAGAGCTCCCCCCAGATGAGACAATAGCGAAAATGATAAGGGAACAGTTGGATGTTAACACGAACCCTATAGGTGGCAAAGAGTCATATTCAAAGCACAAAACCCTTAACCAACCAATATCCTAACCAAAAATCAAGGAGGAATCCACGGATGAAAGGCAATGATCTCGCCAAAGATCCTCGAACAAGGAACATCTCTATAAATACTGTATAACTCCCCCATTGAAGGAGGACCTGAATGGTACAAACATGATTATGTAAATCTCTCCAATTATCAATAAAGTAAAAAGGAGCGAGATTCTCAATTAAAGAGTGGATTAGCCGAGCATTCGAGCCAGTGAACCATTATACTTTCTCTATGCAAATCTCCATAATTCCCTAAAAGAAAGAAAAAAAGCCTTATTACGATCCCCACGAGCCTCGAAGCTCAGATCCGATCTGCCAAGCGTAACTCGTACCTTGTGCTCATCCTTGTTAATCTACACTATCACACAATATTTTATAAAATGGTATGATATGCATATGCACGTCTTGCACACCATGCCTACACGGATGCACATAAATAGGAAAATGGTCCCATCATATCTCATTGCTTATGCGCAATCCTAGGTTCACAATTGGATAAGCACGACGAACACGCCAGAATAACTCAGTACGCCAAATACTCAAGGCAACTCACCCTCAACCAACGAACAACTCAAGATAGCCCCCACTCGGGGCTGGGGGCAACTGATGATACCAAGAGGAAATATGAAGGGCAAATGAGTTAGTGACACAGTAGATGGATTGACTAACTTGATCAAGACCTAGCTAACCTGGTTATCAGAATCCATATCAATCAAGACATGAGTCAGCTCGACAGCCGCCAAAGCAGCTCAACAAATATTGAAATAGCTCAGCAAAAACCAGAAAAAAAGACAAAAGAGGAATTACACTGCCAAACCCTACCGTGGGCAAGAAATCACTACCATTGGAATGCTACCTCATAGCTTCTAGAATGTCATATCATAAATAGTGAAGAGAACTTCTAACAGCCAAATATTCTAATAAATTAGGGTCCCACACCATTTTCGCTTGGGAACCACACTACCCTAGTGGATAAATAGGCAGACACTTGCCTTGCCAAGAAACTTAAATCTAATATTTTTGTGAGGGGACATATTGCTACCAAATATAATCTTTGCAACTAAAAATTGTTGAAAGGACATTAACACATCTATACTTAACAATACACAATAATTGCCAAATTACAAAAACATAACGAGATCATACTTGAATTAAAAGTCCGGGCAAACTTCACAAAATAAACAAATGAGTAAATGAAAAACACACTACAAAGGAAGTAGAGATAATCACAAGCCATATAAACATTTTAAACTCCTTACAAAACTTTATCTCAAAGGCAGGTTCCAATTAGTTGTAACCATCATGAAAACTGTGATTTGGTCCAAGAGTTCGAAGGTCTGCACCCTTTATATTAATTTTTCATTTTCTTCTTTTTGGTAGACTAAAGTACAAATTATAAGAATCAACAATCTTTCTATTCCTCTCAAGGTATTCTACATCAGCTTGATTGTGTTGGAACACCTCAATAAAATGGAGTGGTGGAAAGAAAGCACCAACACCTTTTAAAGGTAGTTAGAGCTCTCAAGTTTCATGCTCAACTTCATTCTTCTTTTTGGGAAGATTGCGTTTTGGCAGCTACTTATTTGATATCCAAACCAAACCTTTTAGGAAAATCCAAACCTTTTAGGAAAATCTCCATATGAAATATTGTTCTCTCAAAAACCAAACTATTCATTTCTAAAAGTTTTTGGTTGCCTTTCCGCTCTTGCTCATAACAGGTCAAAATTTGATTCTAGAACTAGTCAATGCATATTCATTAGATATCCTCAAGGTGTGAATAGTTACAAGTTGTATGACCTTACCACCAAGTCTGTGTTTATGAGTCCATCTTTCCTTTTTCTAACATTGCTCTTCAATCTTTTGAGGATTCTATGGTGTTTCCTTCTCCAGTTGATGATGCACATCTTGATCAGTCATCTGATGATTTCATTTCCACTGAGACTTCTTTACCCTTTGAGACTTCTTCTCCTATTCATCATACTTCTAGATATCCTACCATAAGTAGAAGACCTCCTGGTCACTTGCAAGATTATCACTGTCAGCTTATCTCTTTATATCCATCCGGTTCATCTTCTATGTCAAGTACAACTTATAACATTTTTGATTTTCTATCCTATGATAAATTTCCAATTCTCATCGCATTTTCTTTTTTTCGGAAGGTAAAATTTGTATTGATCCAAAAAAAGATTTACAAGACAAAGGAGTGAACCTTTACAATAACAATGGACAACATCCATTGTAGCATCAAAAACACAAAAATAGAAGCATGAGACCATCCAAGCAGGATTCCATTGGAAGAGAAGGCCATGTGCCCAAAACTTCCAGCAGCATACAACATCAACCAGAAAAGTCCAAACCAAAAATAGAGAGAGTTGGAACAATTAGCAATGCCCTCTGATTTGCAAGGTCCTGCTCCACATATTCTTTGAATATTTAAAGGAGGTGCAACCAGGTTGTCATTTGTTAATCTAGACCAAGCATCCACGGGATATATGCCAAAATTGCACTAAAATCATGTTCCTAGAGGAGGATCTGAATTTGAGTAATGCAATTTTGTCCCTAATAGCTTGAGCAATAAGATTGAGAAACAAGGGTTGGTTCTTGGATTGATTCCTGTAAAGCCTACAGTTTCTTTCCATCCAAATGTAGTAAATAGTCACTGCAAGGCTGAGCTTCAGGAGAACTGTTAGTAACGATTTCCTCTCCAATACTGGGTTGCATAGGCAGTTAGTTCTTGCTACGATGTGAATGTTTATTGTTGTCCACAAAGTTGCATCACATGAGACCAAATAGTTTTAGTAAAATGACATTAAAAGAATAAATGGTTGTGTGATTCTACATCTTGTATACATAGAATGCATTTTGTTTCAGTCTGAGCAGCAAAAATCTTAATTCGGTCTCTTGTGTTGAGCCTGGATCTGATGGCCAACCATAAAATAAAACTGATTCTAGGAATTGACTTACTATACCACAGTAAGTGACGCCATGGTACCATTGGGGTTGACATCCTTAAAATATTCCATTTAGAAACAATTGAAAAAAGACCATTTGTAGTAGGGGTCCACTTGATTGAATCCTTTATGTGCAGTAAAGGGAGGTAGTTGGGCATGGTTTGTGAGATTTTCATTAGTTCACAGAAATCAATTGAAGGCCAATTCCTTTGGTTGATGTCCACAATGCTGCTCACTTTTGCGTTTGTAGGTAGATGAGAATCAATAATAATATTTGTGCTCCACCTTAGTAGCAGCCATGAATTGCTGATTTGTTGAATTGTTGATTTGTTGCCTCAAGTTCTCAGGAATAGTAGCAGCCATGAAGATCTCACTTTTGGATGAATTTGCTTGAAGACCAAAAATTCTCTGATATTCACCACAAGCAATCTTTAGAATGTCCATAGAGAGTAGATTTCCATGGCAGAACAAAAGAAGGTCATCCACAAAGGAGAGTTGAACAAGCTTTAATTTCTTGCATCTCCAATGAAATTTAAAAAAGTGGTTGTTGTTGATTTTTTGTTGGATAATAGCATTAAGAATCTCCATAGCAATGACAAAGAGGTATGGGGAGAGATGATCTCCTTGTCTTACACCTCTGCAACTGGGGAAAAAACCCTGCAAGTTCACCATTCAAGTTAACTGAGAATCTAGGTGAGGTAATACATGCTTGGATCCATTTTCTCATCTTCTCAAGGAACTTGAAAGTCTCCAACACATCGAGCAAGAAACCCCAATCAAGGGTATCAAAGGCTTTCATAATGTCCACGTAACATTTTCAGCCTCACTATTTCATCAAATTATGAGTCTCAGTTTTTCCATGAAGCCATTCATCACACTAAATGGTGTGATGCCATCAATGCTAAAATATAAGCACTGGAAGCCAATTAAATACCTTGACCCTCACTTCCTTACCACTTGGTCAAACTCCTATTAGATGCAAATGAGTTTACAAAATTAAATATAAAGTTGATGGCACCATTGAAAGATACAAGACAAGGCTTATAGTGAAGGGGTATACACAGAGAGAAGGTCTAGATTATCTTCAAAAATTCTCTCTTGTTACTAAATCAACTACTATCATATGCTACTATTAGCTATTGTAGTTGCTAGAAACTGGCATTTATTCTAGATGGATATGCACAATGCCTTTTTGCATGGTGATTTGTCTGAGGAGGACTACATGAATCTTCCTCCTGGTTATATATCAATACAAGGGACAATCAAGTATGTCGTTTAAATAAATCTCTTTATGCACTCAGACAAACTGTGAGATAGTGGTTCTCTAAACTTTTAGTTGCCATACTTTGATATGGTTTTACACAATCAAAATCAGACTATTCTATTTTCACTAAAAGCACTGACTCTTCATTGCTATGCTGGGACATGTGGATGATATTATCATAGCCACTGATAATATTACTGTTGCTGATGACCTTAAATCCTTTCTCCATAGCCAGTTTGAAATCAAGGATTTTGGCTCTTTGAAATATTTCATGGGGCTTGAAGTGGCAAGATCATCATAAGGCATTTCCATCTGTCAGAGAAAAATTGCCTTGGAAATTTTACAGGATTCTAGTATTCTTGGTGCTCGCTAACAAAGTTGTTTTTTTGGGAGAGGGAACCGATATGGATCTTCCTTCATGATCATACACCTGTAGACCAAGACATTATACCAGAAAAGGGGGGTGAACATGTTTTTTTGATTTTAGCCCAAATCAATTATCAATTAAAACATATGTCTACCTCAATTACCTCTTTCTCAATCGAATGTGAAAATTAACAATGAGAACCCTTTTAATCACCACCAACCCTTTGAATGAGGACGATTGATTTTCATTAATATGCAATTAATTTACTCAAGTCAATCTCAAAAAACTCAAACCAAATCGCACAATTATGGTTGAAAGATATTCATACAATCAAATCAACAAACACGTAGTGTGCATGTGTGCTAACAAATGCAAGTGTGTATAATAGAAAGTAAAAAACACAAGCAATTTGTTGAGGCAGAAAATCCTCCTCGTGAAAACCCATGGGGAACCTCGATGGGTTCATCAAGGATTAATCCATTACTGTCCAAGTCAACATACAAGTATTCGAAACTTATACTTCAACCAATAGAATGGTTAGATGCCCCTTTCCTTAGTATGTCTCTCCGCTGAAAGTCTCTCTCCGACGTTTAGTGTAGCTTCACTTGGACCTCTCTACCACACGATTCGTTTAGGTCTCGAGCGATTATGGGCACACCAACAATTCTTGGTATGCACACATCAATGAGTTAATCAACCAACAAGTTCTTCAACACGAATTTGTGAGGTTGGGTACAATCACTAGTGGAAATATTTGAATCTTACTTATTTAAGTGGTAAAATTACTTTTAACTTATTAGGAAGTAGTTAAAATAAGTTGTTTCATACACTATTGTTTAAAAATTAAAATGTTTATGAGAAGTCATAAAGCCTAAAAACACTTTTTAAAAGTAATCTCAAATGCTCTCTCAATCAGTCGACTTAGAATTACGATGGACTTAATTCTGTTTTTGATTCATATATAGTCCAAAATCTATACTAGATCATAATTGCAAATAAGTTCCAATAATTCATAGTTCATAAGAACAACGATCAAATTAATTTCATTTTGGATACATAGGTAATCTAAAATCTATACCGTGTACAATCACTATAAAACAAATAAATTCAAAAATTACATTTAAATCCAAAATTTTCAATCAAAACCCAATATCACAATTCATAGTTTGTGCGAAAACTTGATGGATGTAGACAAATATAGTTGAGTTAGATTCAAAGGGTATTCCCAAGAAACAAGTGATTTTGATTGATTTCTGAAATAAGCTTAACTTAATTTGATAGATCAAGTAATTTGTTGTTTGGTAAAAATCAAAATTTTGATTTATAGAAATAGATTAGTGAAAAAAAAAAATGAAAATGAAAGGAGATAATCCTATTCCAATTTGAAAAAAAAATTAAAGAATAAAAACAGTCATCAACACAATTAACAGTTAAATGAAGATAGGTCCAATTTGTTTAAAAAAAATCAATTTAAAAATCTAGAGGGCTAAGGAATATACCAAACTTTAGCACTTCAAATTTTTGAAAATAAGCTTCAAAACAAAATTGAAAATAATGATGTGACTTCCTGGTGGTTATGTGAAGGACCTTGGTCGCCATTCTCGTCGGACCCACTAAATGGTCAAGGTTTCTAGATTTCTAGGACCGGTACATCCTTTTGGTTTTTCGGTACCATACCGAAAACCAATGGCCACCATTGATTCATCTGATAAGAAAAATGAGTCGTTGATCAATGTGCCGTTTCAAATTTTTTTTTTTTTCAAAGAGTAATCGGTTACCTTAGCATTATCTATTGGTAGACAAGAATAACTTGTCAGATAATACATCATGATTACTAGTAATTTTATTCAAGACAGTGAATGATCAGATAGTATATCATGATTACTAGTAATTTTATTAAAATATACTATAATATTATAACTATAATAAAAGAAATATTTACAATTTTAATGGATAAAAATAGTGGAATTGTGGGTTTATTGAAAAATTTTGTTTACCACATTTGTGGAAATAATNGAAATATTTACAATTTTAATGGATAAAAATAGTGGAATTGTGGGTTTATTGAAAAATTTTGTTTACCACATTTGTGGAAATAATTACCAATGGGTGAGGAATTGTTACCACTCTTTATCAACAATTATGACAATTAATGAAAAAATTAGAACATCACTTAAATCGTTGTTCATCAAGTAAAAGAATGAATTACAATATTTGTGGATAAGCGTACGAGAGTTGTAAAATTTTTACAAGGCCCGAAGAACATTTACTAGTGTATATACCCCTAAGGTATGTACCCATTTTGTGGATGAACTTACAAGTAGGGAGGAGTATTTACTATTTAGTGGGTAAGTTTATGACCCTTAAGGGTACGTTTATAAGGCAGGTGGGGTAAATTAAAATATAAGAGGAAGGATTTATCACTAAAGGGGATAACTTTAAGATGGTTAAGGTATATTTTACTAAAGTTCAAGGGTTTGCTTTGATGTTTTAGGATAAATTTATGAGATCCGTACAATAATTTTAGTTTTAGGTTGGTTAATTTTATCACAAACGTGGTAAATATTACGAAGGTATAGGTATGTATTTAACATCTTTGGAAGTCATTATAATAGGTTTTACTACGAATGTGGTGAAATGGGATATTCATCATTTAGAACAAAAATAGTTAGATTTCATTTAGGAAAAGAAGTCATTTAATGAAATTTATACGAAATTTGTGAATAATTTACAACTACCCCAATAAGATATACCAGTTTTGTGGATAAAATTACAAGTGGAGAGGAGTATTTACTAGTTCTATATGTGGTACAGTTTACGATATTTGTGGGGAAGTTTATGACACTTCAGGGTACGTTTAGGAGGCAGGTGGGTTAATGAAAACAAATGAGGAAGGTTTTACCACAAAAGTGGATAACTTAAAGATGGTAAAGGTTATGGGTTCGTATGAAAATTGTATTTCTATGTTGGTTAATGGTACGCCAATAGTGGTTAATATTGCGAAACTATAGGTAAATATATATAACATATATAAGAATCATTATAGGTATTTTTTACTACGAATGTGATGAAAGGAATATTCATAGGTTTACCACCATAATGGTTAGATTTCATAAAGGAATAGAAAAATTACGCCACTTACTGAAATGTTGACGACATTTGTTAATAATTCACAAGTATTTGAATATAATTTACCAGTTTCGTGGATAAATTTACAAGTTTTTTTTTTTTTTGGGGGGGGGGGGGGGG
>CAUOFW020008613.1:1067403-1146678 GCA_963454935.2 Ilex paraguariensis
TTTTTTTTTTATAATTATTGTTTATTTTTTTATTATATAACCAGTTCGACCAGTGACCCAACAGTTGAACCAATGACTCATTGACTCGGTTCCTCTATCGGGTTGATGTCCAGACCAGGTTTTAAAACTATTCTTGGCGCATTTAACAAACTCAAACATGAAAGGGGAAGAAATGGGCCCTTTGCCACGTGATGTCTGTATGAGGAATCAAAATTTAATGGGCCCTTATTTTATAGTTTGGATAAATTATATAGACACTCTCTAACATTTTAATTTATTACATAGATATCACCTCACTTTCATAAATGACACTCGGAACCCAATGCCATTAGAATGGAAACGTTGCTAACAGAAAGCAGAAAATGACAATTTTACTCTGCATTTTTTACTAGAAAAAATTTGATAATTCAATTCAAATTTGAAATGACTTTAATAACCCTGTAAAATATCTATGTTCTAAACTCAACCCTAATACCCCATTCATCATATCTAATAGAAGAGAGAAGGCATAAGAGGACCCAATTCGTCATTGACAGAAGACAGAACCGATTCAACCTAGATCTGGATCTATGTCTTTCTTATGCAATTTATGGTTGATTCAACCACAAATTGTGCATATGCATCCTGATTTTTATAGAAACTCTAACCCTAATCCCCATCGCTTTTATTTGCTCCNCAAATTGTGCATATGCATCCTGATTTTTATAGAAACTCTAACCCTAATCCCCATCGCTTTTATTTGCTCCTAAAACCATATACCTAAGCCACTTTAACGATTTCTGAACCTAGGTCAAACAAACCTTTAACCTAACCAAGATTTGGATTTGACTCTTCATCTTCATCACGAATCATCTCGTTTAAAGCATCTTGGATCTGGATTTGACTCTTCATGTTAGTCACAAATTTGATCTTTTTTGTTTATTTAAAGGATTTGTTTGAGTTACCCAGTAAAAGACATTTTTGGATTTTTTTCTACAAAAAATGGATGAGGAGGTGCATGACATTGTTGTTCATTTTAAGCATTCATCATTAATGGGGTCGACCTTCATAGGTATTGTTCTATGGATATGGTGACAAATGTTGCAGAAGTTACAGATGTGTTTGTATGGGTGATAGTGTAGCGAAGGTAATGATTATTGTTATAGTTGATTGGCCAGATCATAGGGGAAAACTTGTACTTGATGACAATAAAANAGAAGAAATAGAGGGTCAACATGAAAAATCTTTTGGGTTACTACCGGCATATGTTAGGGAAGTAAGGAGGAGTAACCATGGTAGCGTTATTAAACTTGATTATTTCAAGGCATCTGTAAGTGATAACCCATTGTTCAAGAGAATCTTCATTTCTTTTGTTGCACTAAAAAATGATTTTAGCGCAGGTTGCAGAACTTTTATTAGGGTTGGAGGTTGTCACTAGAAAGCTGAATTTGGTGAAGTTTTTGTGGCTACAGTGGCTCTTGATGGGAATAAGGTTTGTTTCTAAAGACATATGGAGTTATTGATCAAAGTGAAAGGACAGAAAGTTGTCACAAACAATATTAGACGGAAACTGAATGAGGTGGTAAAGAAAAACATGCATTGTAATGTCCTTTGGGATGGAAACTTGGAGTTCAATATTTGACATAAGGAGACAACGTACCCTGTAAATTTAACCACTAAGGAATGTGCTTGCAAAGAATAACAAATTACTAGGGTTCCCTATATTCATGTAGAAGCAACAACAATAAGTTCTCAAAGGAAAATATTGAGATGTTTTACGACATTTATTTCACAAAAGAAAAATATTTGTTGGCTTATGGCGATATCGTACATCCAATTCTTGATCATAAGATGTGGGCTCCAACTGTAGAAACTCTCCAATCATCACCTTTATGCAAGATACGTGGAAGGCCTCGAAACAATCGAAGAAGACTTGCAGATGAACCAATAGCTGGCAGAAGTGAAATGAGAAGGTCATAGAGAATTAGTTGGCAAATTTGCAAGCAACTATGTCACAACAAACTAACTTGCCAAAGAGTACCTGTCAAAGGAAAGGATGAAACTCAAATAATTTTCAATTATGCCCATACCAAATGAAAATTTTGTACCAATAATTTATGATTTTTATGTATTATTTGGGTGTAGCAAACTGTAACAACACCACAATCACAACAAGGCTTTGAAACTGGTGAATCTAGAATTTCTATGTAATAGCAAAGAAGTGATTATCCTATTGGGGGAAGTGGGGGCAGACACTCAGGGCATTGGTCTAGATGTAAATGGAAGCTGACTTCTTCTGGTATTGACTTGTGAATGAATTTTTTTTGGATGACATTTTGGATATTTTAGTGCCACAGAATTTGAACACATTTGTGTAGTATATTATGTACAAATTTGTGCAAGATAATGGTTTTTTGAGATTCTGATGCCTTTTTGAGCAGTAAATTATGTACACAATCAACTATGGTTAACATGTTTTGAAGCCATTACATAGTTAGCATAATTCCAAAAGCCACTACATATTTCATATCTTCATTTGAACTCATTACATATTCAGCATAACTCCAAAAACATATTCAGAAAATTAACACTGCCTACATACTAGGTAAATACAACGTGACATAATAGATACAACTAGGTATCACCACTGGAATTTCTAGCTCTTACTCATAGAGAGGACCATAACAAATAGTTGCATCACAAACACAACACTTCAAACGAGGGCCTTCAAAAGTGCATGGGTGTCCTGAGCGATCTTTCAAATGTGGAGAAGCTAGCAAAATTTGGACTCCTTTGCATTGGACCATATCCATGTTCAGCACATGGAGACATCATAGTCAATTGGGGATGACAAGAAGCCAAGAACTTGCACGATCCCCGTCATAATTGAAATACAATTCCCTTTAGTTGGCTTCTCGGCTCCTACTATCCTAATTGCAGCTTTCTTCCCACAAAAGTATTGTGTTTCGGCAAACCTTAAATCCAACATCTCATGTCCTTCTCCGTTCACAACTCCAAATCTACAACTTCTAGAAGATGACATGTTTGTGGATATAGTCACTACATACAACAAAAACCAAGTCATATTATTTCACTGACAAACACACCCCTTGCATCTTTACATAACAACATAAACACCCGCTAATAACTCCTGCTATAACAGTGAGACTCCATCCATACCTAACACAGACAACACACACACACACACACATATATGTTTCTATATATATTTATAGGTGTACATAAAAAGAGAGATGGAGAGAGAGATAAAGACTTAGAGAGATATGGAGGAAGACAAAAAAAGAAAAGGAAGCCATACCTGCCGAGAGAGAATGTCAGAGAGAAGATTAGAAGCAACTCTGAAGATGGAGTTTTTAAAGTAAAGGGAAAGGGTATAATTGACATTCCAATAACACTTTGAAGTATATTCTAGAGTTTGACTTTCACTGTATGGGAGCATTGTTGGAATTATAATAGAATTTTTTGTTGATGTCAGCATATTCTGCAAACATGTCTAACGTCGGTCAAGTATAAGGTCTAGATATAACAAATTTCAAATGTGAAGAGGTCCGAGGGTCATTTGTGAAATGTGAGGGGGTATCCATGTAATAAATCAAAATGGTAGGGGTGTTCATGTAATTTACCCTATTAGTTAATAAATGATTAAAATTTGTGTAAACCAAAATCTATTTTATTAGCCATATCCTACTTTTTGATAACAAAAAATATTAGACTATGGAATCGAAATTGTATTTTTTTTTCTAGTATAGTTGTTTATTTGATCAAGCATATTGTGATACATAGAAATTTTAATCATTTACTATATTTATTATTTATAAATATAAATAATTTAAAATATTTCACACTAATGGGAATTATTTTTTGATATAATACTTAAAAATTAATTGTACATATCTATCACATATAGGAGGAATATCCAATGCATGACGCTTTTCTTTGCAAAATTTCATAAATTACTATTTGATAAAAAAAAGTTGGTATCTATATCATTATTGATAATAATGATACTGATACTACCAACATTGTTCTTTTTTTTAATTTTTTTTCTTTTTGATTATTCATATGATGTAACATGTTTTCTTGGCTCACAAGTTATATCCATAAAGAGGAATATACCCATGAGGGTTTTCCTTTGTTATCTACAAGTAGAAAGAGAACGGATTGTCTTTTCTAAAGAGAGAAAAGGAACAGTCACTTAACTTTTCTAGAAAACAGTAATGCACTGATAGGTACTAGGTACCCAAACACAACGTAACCATGGTTTACCTTGATTTTCGTCGTGATGCTTTATAATAATGCTTATTGCCATCAGAACCCAGAAGAGAAGTCTGAATCAACACGAAAAAAACACCTCATTATCGGGGCGATTGCCATTATAAGCAAGTGAAATGCTTGTTTAGGGCTTTCAGAAAATGAAGATCTCAAATTATATATTTTTATTTTTATAATATGGGTTAATTTGGCTTAAGAATATTATAGAATAAGAGTTTAAAAGATATAAAATATAATTCTCTCTCCTCTATTTTATTAAATTTTTACACTCACCTAAAAGATCATACATTCTCTCTTTATTTGTTGCCAATCCAATCACTCTCCATAAGTAGGGCATATACAAATACATTTACATAAACAAATTGGCCTACATCTCTTTCTCTCTCACACCAACACAAATTCTCTTAATCTCTCTCATTCATATGAATTTAAGTTTATAACGCATTGAAAAATAGAATATGATGATGCACAAATCGACTTTGCATAAAATAAACAGTCAAGTATATGTAAGAGTGTAATTAATGAGCAATAAATAGGCATTATATGAAAAATAATAGGTCAAGCACACAGATTTATAGTGGTTCGGTCTGGGTGACCTACTCCACTCTCGAGAATGACAGCGGTGGTCGGAGATCTTTATTGATGAATAAAAATATCCAAGTGAGTGCACTCCGGGAGAGTTACAATGCTTTGGGAGAGAGAGAGAAATGTGTATAGAGAGATGTGTGAGGTCTCAATGTCATACCCTCTATTTGTAGAAGACTGATATTATATAGGTATGGTGAAGCGGTGACGTGAGGAAGAGGACTTCTACTATTTTGGTAAGTACAATTATGATAAANCAATGTCATACCCTCTATTTGTAGAAGACTGATATTATATAGGTATGGTGAAGCGGTGACGTGAGGAAGAAGACTTTTACTATTTTGGTAAGTACAATTATGATAAAATTAGATCTTCGTACGTATTCAATATTCTCTCCTCGTGCTCCTATTCTTTCAGGAGGAGGATTCTAAGTTAGGTTAGACTCGAGTCTGAATGGCAAAGTGAGGAGACGTTCCATGGAGACTATGCAGGAGAAGGAGCGTGGAACAAAAGAGAGCAGGGTTTTCTTTGGGGGTGGCCTCCTTGGGCAGTGCTCCCTTTGGGGGTGTCCCACTTGATGACTTGGGCTCCTCTTTGATAACTTGGGTCTGACCCAGTTAATTTCGGATACCAGAATAGACATAAAATAATATAAACCCTCTTTTTTCATTGAAAAAATGACATAGCTATAAAATAGTATATATATAAATTTGTAAATATCTTGGCTTAAAACTTTTGTTTAGGACCCCAATTTCTATTGAGCGGCCCTGCTGTTTATGAAGAAAGATTAAACAAAACCCAAAGCGGTGCGTGCATTGATATGATTCATGTAATTTTATAGAACAATAGGCAGAGGAGAAAATGAGCGGGACCCACTTGACCCATTTTAATTAAGATGTGTTAGAATTGGAAACAAACAATCATTTTTTCTGCTCAAATTTGCTGACATGGCAGCTGCTGAATGGCTATACGAAACCCTTTTTTACTGTTTGATGACAAGGCAATTTTCATGGTCGAAAAATTAACCGAAATTCGAACAAAATTCGTATACTTCTAATTATAATATTCATCTTTTTCCAAGTAAATATTGAATAAAACCGTAATATTATGTCACCATTAGTGATATAATATCACTAATTAACAATAAAATTTTAAATAAGAAAGATAAATTCCACTTAAACTTAAATGATAGGGGGTAAAAAGTTATATACTAACGATAATATCATGTTATCATTAATTTTTGTGGGCTCATCTCTGTTTTGTATTATTGATTAGTAATATTATCTCACCTTAGCATGTGATATCACAGTTGTAATGGATATTTTCTCATCTTTTTCCGCAGAAAACGTACAACTAGTCTCTGGAATTTGTCTAAAATCTACATAACACCCAAATGTTTACACATCAAAAATTCAAAGTCCTATGTACCCAAAAAAAAAAAAAAGCAAAGTTGTTTTTTATTTTTTGATATCCATGCATGCACTGCACCACCCAACCACATAATTTTATACTGTTAGTGTTTCCCAGAGAATGTGTTGTCCTTGGACTTCTAGGCCAGCCTACACCCAATATCGATTCCCATTTCCGGACCAAATAATCCTTACGAACTCACCGGCTCGAAGATATTTCACTGCGAAAGGGTGCCAGCCGTGCGTCATAGAACGCTTCCATCCACCCTTACTGATGCTATGAATTTATATGATCTGGTTTATTCTCCATCGGTTACGAGCATAACCCATTTCCGTCCGGCAAAAACCGTGCACTGTTGGGTACTTCCATGCTGCGACCCACATCCCTATTCGGGAGAGATATTTGAAAGCACACATATTGGGCTCCATTTCCATGTATAAAAAAAAAAGAAAGAAGAATCAATTTGTCATCAAGGAAAAGGCCATAAGAAAATGAATGAGGTCTGTTTCTTTTAGAAAATTCCACTACAACTACAAAATGAACTTTTATTATAGTGAAACAGAAACTGTTTGTCAGAGAGAGACAGAGCCTTCACACCGGAACAGAGATTCTGAGTTCTAGAGAGGGAAATCCTGACATATCTTCCATATATATGCTCTCAGATAGCTGAATATACATGGAATCAATTCAATATTGCATAGCAAGGAAGGAACCTTTACCTACTGATGATGCTCGGAATTAATGGTTCAAGCTCAGAGTGATATTTGGGGCTTTTAGTGGATAGGCTAGTTTGAAGATTAACCCATGGGAAACAAAAAGAAAATAATATGTAAATGGTTCACCTTAGCCGAAAGACTAAGGTTATATCCACTGTAAGTGAGTTTCTTGTTTCTTGTTTCTTGGAGCTGTATATTATTTGATCTTTGGTGAATACAATGGTTTTACTAGATCAGGGCCTTTACAAGAGCAGAATGCTTCCCGTTCTCTCTACGGTGTTAAGGGCTTCAGGGTGTAATGAGGAAGATGATCCTTTTTATGGTAGGGTAACAGTGTTCTATTTATACAAGTGATCCTTTTTAGGGTTTTCGGCAACTCCTTATTTTTGGCTGGTTCTGTGGACCCCTACGCCTTCATCCTGTAGCAACCTCTATCAAACGGCGCCACTGTGCCCACAATCCCTAGATGGTCATACGCACCAACACCCTCTGCACCATGGAGTGCGTGATCGCCAAGGATGTTAGGAGTGGTCTTTTCTGCGCTCAGGGCACGTGGCGCAATGGGAGTGTCCTAGGATAGGCATTAGGCTTGTGCTCCTTTGCCTTGAGCTGTCCTTTGGCTGAATTGGATTGAGGATTGGGTTGGACTTCAGGCCTCGTTGGGCTTTTCCCTTTAGACTAGGCCCACCCTACTCTATAAAATTCAAAAAAATTTGAACTTTTTATAAAAAAGGGTAAAATAAAAATTTTTCACTACAGTACGGGTTGCAAACTTGAATTTTTCTAGCGCTCGAACGATGAAACGGACTTCACCGTTGGATTCGTCTCACGAAATCTACTTACCTAGAAAAATTCGTCGAATTCCGAAATAGTCAGATTTTTCACGTTTTTCGAGGTGACGGGTGTCCTGTGACCCCCAAAAACGAAATTTTTATTAAAATTTTTAAAGTTGAAAAATATTTAAAATGAAGTTCATATAAAATATTTTGAACTTAAATCGATACGAAATTTAATCATTTCGGAGCGAAAATAGACCCGGACAAAAAGGGGGTGTGTGGTGCGACGTGGACCAAACTTTAAAATTATAAATAGGGAACAAATATCTGATTTTCTTCAGAATTCTTCAACTGAAACCAATGTGTTTAACGTGTGAGAGGAAGAGAGAAGAAAAGTGAGAAATTCAATCTTTCTCCCTACGATTTTCAGAGTTTTGTCGATCGGAATCATTCGGACCAAGAGTTAAAGTCAATCTCCTCGATGAGGGCCACGCAACCACACCAAGAATAAAGGATTTCACCGAAGATCCAAAGAGGGGATTTTGGGAAATCAAGACTTGGAGGTTGGTGTTGGTGTTTTTGAAGGTTCGATCATTCGTTTTACGCTCCAAGAGAAAGGGTTCCCTCCTATTTTGGTTTATTTTCATCCTATAGTGTCCATAGGAAATGAGTGGGCTGTTTTGAGTGTTTTAAACACTTGCCTATTATAGTTGGTTTAATGGAAATGAGTAGGCTCAATTCTAGTGTGAATTAGTAATTAGAAATTGGTAGTTTGTGATTTCTTGGATGTTTTGATAATTAGGTATGTAAAAATCATCTATGCTGATTTTTTTTTTGAGTTATGTGATAAATTTAGGCATGTTATGTGATTACATGATTTGGTGCCTTGAAGGTGTTTGATAAAATGACTATGTGAAATAAAGTGTGTTATATTGATTATGTAATAACATGCTTATGTTTAGTTGTTAAGTATAAAATGTTGATATATGTTCATTGATATATTGTCATTGTGTTGAATAAAGGTAATTATATGCACATGATATAATTGGCCTTGGTATATTGATATATGATTAAATTTCTCATTTGACATTCATTGCATCTTGGACATGATAATGATATCACATTCATGGGCTTTTATGCATGAGTGTGGGTGTGTGGGTACATGGTTTAATCAAACACCATACTTGGTACTTGATGAGTGGGCTCGAAAAAGTTGGATTGAAGATCCGACTGAGTCGCACGGTTACATGCATGAAAAACTTGTGTCGGGTATAGCAACAAAGACTAGATTCTCCCTCGGGTGCAAAACCTAGCTACTTGGTTCACACACTCCCTTGAGGTGAAATTTTTGAAAAAGTGTGATGGTGTACGGAATCGACGGTTGTGATACCAAAATTCGTTGCCCAACAAAGACACAAGATTTTATTTTATAAAATACCCATTCAATGGGTAACATCCATCAATGATTTGGTTTTATAAAAATACAACTTTATTTCAAATAGTCATTGGATGTATTTTCGTCAATTGACAGATTCATTATACAAGTGCATTGCATTGTATTGTGGGAGTCAGTGAGGACTCGAGTTAAAATGCATGAGTGAGTTTTATCTCATTTCATAGCATGACATGGTAAAATCCCTAACATGGGATTGCATTGTTTTGATTGAAAAGAATGTTATTTGTAAATTGTTGCATGTGCACATTTCATATGTATCTAGGGTGGAGAGTAGCCTCTATGCGAGAAAATATTTCAGGTGCGAGATACACACTGGTGGATGACATTCACTCAGGGCCCCAAGGATGAAGAGAGGTCGATGTGTAGCTTTACCTTGGGTTTTATTTTTTGTACAATAACTATGAAAACTCAGTTTTTGGCATGTAATCATATGCAAAAGTTTGTAATAGAACTTGTATAAACAATGAATTGACATATGTTAGATCTCGGATGGGTCATGTAATTAAATTGTGTCATGGGAGTGTGGATAAATGGACCCGATATGGTCAATGATATATATTGGACCTCGGATGGGTCATGTGATTGTATAATTGCACAGGTTGTATTTTGAGTAGAGTTTCCCGTACAAAGGAGACTTTGTCCGAATTTTTGTTAAATTATGGACCTCGGTAAATGGGTAATCAACGAACTCTTGAATTTTTGGGGTGTCACACTCTCGGCATAGGCAGGTTATGTGCGCTTCATTTGGGCCATGATGCAAGAAAGGGTTTCCTGGACTTATTGGGTTCCAGGATTAAGGCGACCCATACCCAAGATTCCATCATTATCAGTTGCCCTCCAGCCCCAGGTCACGAGGAAGACGTCAGCCTTGACTTGGGGTTAGAAGAGTCTTTTTTCAAATTTGCCATTGTTCTCCTGGGCGGCGGTTGTGCTTGATTGTTGATTTTGATTTGAGTTGGGCTGCGTTAACATTGGTCGGCTATGATGGGGAGGTTATGCACATGTGTCGCCTGTAGGTGAGCCCGTTGGTACAATTTTCTTTGCGTGTTCTGTTACATGTTTGTCACGAATTAAATGTTATGTATAAAAGAGGAAAAATCTCTTCGTTTTTCCTACCTTGTGCTTTTGAATCCTCTTCTCTTCGTGCCTCCTTTCTTCCTTTGGTTCCTAAGGCGTCTCGTTCCAAGCTCTTCGGCAATTTAGGATTTCTGTGTTTTCAGTTCCTCTCTTCTGCTAGCATCCGACTAGGTACGTTTCCTTTTTCCTCCTTCTTTTAACTTGGTCTGGATCTCTTCAACCCTCCCTGGTGAGGCTTTGGGTTCCGCTTTCTAATTTGGAGGTTTAGTTACTTCAGGAATCATTCTGATGATCTCTCTTCTCTTTCGTGGTTTGTAAATCACTCCTCATTGTTAAGGATATCCTTTTTTAGGACTTGGTGTCTGAAACCCTTGTTCTTGATGGACTGTGCCTTGCATTTGCCTCCTCTTCATTCTATTTTGCGATTTAAGCCACTGATGAGGAGGGTTATTGTTTCTTCTTCTGAATCCAAGTTTGAGGAGCATGTCGATGAGGAGGTTCAGGAGGCTACTGTGGCTTCCTCTAATGGTTGTTCTCTCACTACTAGCGAAGAGGCTTCGGGGTCCACCCTTGATGTTTCGACCTCAGCTCCTTTAGCAGAGGCTCATATTTGATGAGTTGGTTTTATACCTACGAATTAACTACTCTTAACTTGATGAAATTACAAGTTTTCAAGTATTTTATGTTCATTTCTATTTGTTTTGTTTGTTTTAATTTTGTTTTGTAGAAATCATGATTTGGAAGGAAATAAGGTCATTTGGTAGCCTAAGTGTTAGATTATTTGAATACTAAGAAACAAGGGCAGCTCTAGGCTTAAAAGAGAATCAGCACAGCTGCGCTAGAAGTGTAGAAAGTTAGCGCTCTTGCACTGATTTTAGGGGCTGCAACACTTGTTTTAGTGTGGACGCGAATTTAGACTTGTTTTTTAGCCGAAATTAAACCCTAATGCTACATATATGCTAGGGTTTGAGTTGGGATTGGAATATACTGACTTAAGGGGTTGCTAATAGAAAAAAAAAAAGAACCACGAATTGATAGAAAATTGAAGACAAGGATCGAATGAAGCAATATGAAGAAAATTGGACTTGAAGGCTAGAGAGGAATTGAAGATTTCAACTAAGTTTTCATTCTTTTCTCTTACTTTTACTTCTTAATTTTCTAAGATTTTGATTAATTTGAGAATGTTGTTTTTCAATTACATTATGAACTAAATTTTTATTTAGATTGCAATGGAACCTGATGTTTAGCTAAATTAATTTACTCTCGTTTTTAGTTGTGATTGATCATATATAAGTTGTTTATCATATTTTGTGCTTAATATATGATTGTGTGGCCAACAATTAATTTGATTCCCTAGATGAAATTGGGAGTTGAATTCTAGGGGTAGATCTAAATATGATAAAATGCATCTGGTTAATTCTTTTTCTGATTGAATAGTTGGGTTTGTGTATGGGATATGAATATACCTATATGTCGTGTGTAATTTTTATGAGAGTTTGAACTTAATGAATCTATTCTAAATTATTTTGCATAGGAATATGGTAATTTAATTAGGAGAGATATTTTTATCTAACTATCGAAAGAAGTTTGATAAATAATTTTGAGTTATTTGTTAACAACTTATTTTGATCAATTAACTAGAAAGAGAGTTAGAAAGATTTATACGAAGCATTAGGGGAAGTTGTAATCTTAAGTTCTTTTATCTGGTAAATTCAATCCTTGATTATTAAGTTTAGATTTAGATTTAGTTTTCAATTAATCATTTCATAGTTCAATTCCAATTGTTTAAATAAAATTGAATTGATACAAATTTAGTACTTGAAATTTATTAGTAATAATTCTCCGTGGAAACAATACTCTACTTATCACTTTCTCACTTGTTGATCGTGTATACTTGCACGTAAATTGTTATTATTAAATTCAGACAACAAATTTTTGGCGCCGTTGCCGGAGACTTATTCTAGTAATTTTTTCAATATTAATTTCAATCAATTTGATCTTAGTTTAAACTTATTTAATTTTCTGTTTTAATTGCTTTCACAAGAACTCTTGAATTTTTTATGCAAACACGATCTACAGGTCAGGAGCTACTACTGTACGAAGAAGAAATCAAGAGAAGGTTCCGAACTTGCGAAAGCATTGTCAAGAAGTAAAGAATCAAGAAACTATGGCTGAAGATGAACATAAATCGCTAAGGGATTATGTTATGCCGCTTGTTACAGAAATACAATTGAGCATTCAAAGGCTCACAATTCAAGCAAACAATTTCGAGATCAAGTCAGGTACCATACAAATGATTCAGAATTCAGTATAGTTTGGGGGTTTGCCTAACGATGACCCAAACGATCATTTGGTGAGTTTTCTGGAGGTTTGTGACACGTTCAAATACAATGGGATTTCCAAAGATGCGATTAAACTCCAACTTTTCCCTTTCACACTTCGTGATAAGCCAAGAGTTGGTTACATTCATTGTCGTCGAGTTTTATTACTATGTGGACAGATTTAGCTCAAAAAGTTTTAGCTAAATTATTTCCACTAGCTAAAACTGCAAGGAAGAGGAACGACATCACTTTATTCGCACAACATGATTCTGAGACTCTCTATGAAGCTTGAGAGCGATTTAAGAACTTACTCTGAAAATGCCCTCACTAAACAACGAGTTGTTTAATGCTACTCGAACCAGTATCGATGCAGTTGCAGGTGGGGCATTAATGAGAAAATTTTTTGATGAAGCTTAGGAGTTATTGGAGACGATGGCTGCCAACAATTACAAGGATCAATCAGCCAAAGGTAGCTGGTATTTTATGAAGTTGATACAGTTACTGCATTGGCTGCACAGGTTGCTACATTGACAAAGAAGATTGATGCTTTAGGGGTGCATCCTATTCAGAGTGTGGCAGTTGTTTGTGAATTATGTGTTGGAAACTATCCGAATGATCGATGTGCAATTAATCCAGAGTCGGTACAATATGTTGGTATCTTCAATAGGCATCAGCATGACAATAATTTCAACAATTATAACCCTGGTTAGAGGACTCATTTGAACTGGTCTTGGAATAACAATCAAGCCCAAACTTTTGCTCCAACACAATCATACCCACAAGACTTTTAGAATCTAGCTCCACCACAGCAGGAAAAGAAGTCAAATTTGGAGGAGTTATTTTCCAGGTACATAGCACAAAATGAGNCTGAACTGGTCTTGGAATAACAATCAAGCCCAAACTTTTGCTCCAACACAATCATACCCACAAGGCATTTAGAATCTAGCTCCACCACAACAGGAAAAGAAGTCAAATTTGGAGGAGTTATTTTCCAGGTACATAGCACAAAATGAGACAAGGATGAACAGTATGAAAGTATCAATCCGAAACCTATAAAATCAAATGGGTCAAATTGCTAATGTCATTAACAACTGACCTCAAGACACTCTACCTAGTGATACGGAGGTCAATCCTAAGAGGGAAGGTAAGGAGCACTGCAATGCTATTACAATATGAAGTGGAAAAAAGTTACCTGCTGTTGTTGGTGGAACTCCAAAACAATCACATGGAGATGATAGTGAAGGTAAAAAAATAAAAGATAGCAAGAATGTGGAACATGAAAAGAAAAAAGAGGAACCAGTTGCATGTTCTAATGGAGGTAATCCGAGACCTATTGTGCTTCCCTTGCCGTTTCCACAACGTTTACAGAAATAGAAGTGGGATAAGCAGTTCTCCAAATTCATGGAAATGTTTAAGAAGCTTCAAATTAATATCCCTTTCACAAATGCATTGGAGAAAATGGCTAACTATTTGAATTTTTTGAAGGAAATTTTCTCAAAAAAGAGAAAACTAGGCGATTTTGAGATAGTGGCAATTACAAAGGAGTGCAATGCTATTCTTCAAAGAAGCTATCAGCAAAGCTCAAAGATCCGGGTAGCTTTACAATTCCATGCACAATAGGCAATCAATTTTTCGGGAAAGCATTGTATGACTTGGGAGCTAGTATTAACTTGATGTCATTNTCGTTTCCACAACGTTTACAGAAATAGAAGTGGGATAAGCAGTTCTCTAAATTCATGGAAATTTTTAAGAAGCTTCAAATTAATATCCCTTTCACAAATGCATTGGAGAAAATGCCTAACTATTTGAAATTTTTGAAGGAAATTTTCTCAAAAAAGAGAAAACTAGGCGATTTTGAGATAGTGGCAATTACAAAGGAGTGCAATGCTATTCTTCAAAGAAGCTATCAGCAAAGCTCAAAGATCCGGGTAGCTTTACAATTCCATGCACAATAGGCAATCAATTTTTCGGGAAAGCATTGTATGACTTGGGAGCTAGTATTAACTTGATGTCATTCTCAATTTATCAGCAATTGGGTTTGAAGGAAGCGAAGCCTACTAATGTTTACATTGTAGCTTGCGGATAGATTAATCACTTATCCAAGGGGCATAGTTGAGGACATTCTAGTTAAAGTGGATAAACTCATTTTTCCAACTGATTTCATAGTCTTAGATTGTGAGGAAGATAAGGAAATACCTATTATTCTAGGGCGACCATTTTTAGCAACGAGGAAAACACTTATCGATGTACAGAAATGTGAGCTAATTATGCGAGTCCAAGATCAAGAGGTTAAATTCAATGTATTTTTAGCTATGAATTTTCTAAAGGACGCAGAAGAATATTTTCAGTTTGATTTGGTGGAAGATACAGTGAATGAGGTATTCGTACTGTATTCCAGATACCCTTAAGAACACCAAGATATATAAAAAGAAGGTAAAAGGTGGCATGATAAGAAGATTATTGAGCGGAAGTTTGAGTCGGGTCAAGTTGTACTCCTTTTCAATTCGTGGTTAAAGCTCGTCCCGGGAAAACTCAAATCAAGGCGGTCAGGGCCATTCATTATTACTAAGGTGTTCCCGCATGGAATGGATGAAGTCGAGGAAGCCAATTCAAANAGGAAATACCTATTATTCTAGGGCGACCATTTTTAGCAACGAGGAAAACACTTATCGATGTACAGAAATGTGAGCTAATTATGCGAGTCCAAGATCAAGAGGTTAAATTCAATGTATTTTTAGCTATGAATTTTCTAAAGGATGCAGAAGAATATTTTCAGTTTGATTTGGTGGAAGATACAGTGAATGAGGTATTCGTACTATATTCCAGATACCCTTAAGAACACCAAGATATATAAAAAGAAGGTAAAAGGTGGCATGATAAGAAGATTATTGAGCGGAAGTTTGAGTCGGGTCAAGTTGTACTCCTTTTCAATTCGTGGTTAAAGCTCGTCCCGGGAAAACTCAAATCAAGGCGGTCAGGGCCATTCATTATTACTAAGGTGTTCCCGCATGGAACGGATGAAGTCGAGGAAGCCAATTCAAAAAGAACATTCAAGATGAATGGGCAGAGACTAAAACAATATTGGGGAGACGACATTGATCATAAAAAGACCTCAATTACCCTTGCCGACTTGGGATGAAACAGGAAGTAGTCAGGTTGAAAACTATAAAACAAGCGCTATTTGAGAGGCAACCCAAAATTTAGCTTTTAATTTTTAATTCATGTTTATGTCAATTTAGTTTTTTTTTAGGAGAAATTATGATATTAGATTATTAGCCCATTTTAATTAGTATGTCAATTGCTTGCAGGTCCCAAGGATTGAACAATAAGGGTGGAGCTTGTTCAAGCTCACACAAGGTGCCAAGACCAGAAGCACAGTGCCTAAGCGCTGATTTTCTGTTTGGACAGCACCCCACATCAGAATTTTAGTGCCTCAACGCTTCATTTCAGCGCCTAGGTGCCTCCTTTCTGATTGGGCAATGCCCCAACAGACCATTTCAGCGCCTAGGCGCTTTCTTTCTGATTGGGCAGCACAGTAGCGCCCCAGGTAGTATCCAGGCACGCCCCTGCTACCCCAAACAACTCCCAACACAGATTTTCAACATTATAAACACCCTGTACAGCTCTACATTCATGAACAAGAAGCCAACCAAATCAACTCCTACCACTCCCAAAAATTTCAAACATCTAAAAACACATACATCCCAGCTCTTATTCACCCAAAATTCCATTCAATCATCTTGAATCTCTCAACCTCTTTTATATAACAATCTTACCTCTCATGTGCATCAATGAGTATCAACTAGCACCAAGGAATTATCCATTCTCCATGGGTAACATCAAGCTTTGCAACATAAGGTACCAATCTCATTCATTCTCTATGGGTAAAGTTTAAACTTGGTTAAATGCTTATAGGAGATTTTTGTGTGTATTATTTGGTGGAGATCATAAGATTTGGGATGGCTTAGTATTGAAGAGTTGAGCATTGCACACAAGGTGTTTGTTAAATTGCCCCAGTGGAAACAAAGATTAGTTAGCTACTTTGTGACTTGGTTTTTGGTGTGTGGGGGTTTATCATTATGTATTCATCATGTCTTCAAAATGCCAAAGAGGGGAAAGCTCTAAACCCTCCAAGCCATATGACAAAAAGAGGTTTGTTAGCGAGGCGGCTTTAGGGCGATTTCATATTTTGTTGGCGACCCGAACGCAGTCTTCGCCCAGATGAGACGTATGATGGATGTGTCCATGACATGATTATGAAGCATGGTTGGTTAGATTTCACAGAACAGCCGGAGGCCGCTGTAATCCCCATTGAAAAAGAATTTTATGCCAATGCCAAGGAGGCCGAAAACCATGTGGTTCAAGTCCGGGGTAAAGCAATGTCGTTTGACAAGACACGCATCAATGCTTATTACAACNCTTTGTTGGTGACCCGAACGCAGTCTTCGCCCAGATGAGACGTATGATGGATGTGTCCATGACATGATTATGAAGCGTGGTTGGTTAGATTTCACAGCACAGCCGGAGGCCGCTGTAATTCCCATTGAAAAAGAATTTTATGCCAATGCCAAGGAGGCCGAAAACCATGTGGTTCAAGTCCGGGGTAAAGCAATGTCGTTTGACAAGACACGCATCAATGCTTATTACAACATAGAAAATATGTCAGAAGACAAGGAGTATACAAAATATAGAACTAAAGAACTTGACTTGGACGATTAAGTGTCTATGTAAGCCGGGTGCTATGTGGACATTAAAGGGGATGAAA
Organism: Ilex paraguariensis; assembly: GCA_963454935.2. Classification (NCBI taxonomy): domain Eukaryota; kingdom Viridiplantae; phylum Streptophyta; class Magnoliopsida; order Aquifoliales; family Aquifoliaceae; genus Ilex; species Ilex paraguariensis. The sequence goes on from CAUOFW020008613.1 coordinate 1,084,782, forward strand.
ATGCTTCACTTTTCACACAGCGAGCTAAGCCGGTTTGGGAAGCGTGGTACTACTTTCTATGTGCTAAGCTAACGCCTACCACACACTTTGCTGAATTACTCCGTGACAGGGCGGTATTGCTCTATTGCATAGTTATAGGAAAAAGCATTAATGGGGGCCAATTTATTCAAGACTCAATCACAAAGGCTATTAAAGGGGGTTCAACTAGCGGGTTGCCTCATCCATCATTAATTTGCGGGCTATGTAAGAAGGCAAAAGTCACATGGAGTNCTTAATGGGGGCCAAGTTATTCAAGACTCGATCACAAAGGCTATTAAAGGGGGTTCAACTAGCGGGTTGCCTCATCCATCATTAATTTGCGGGCTATGTAAGAAGGCAAAAGTCACATGGAGTGTCAATGAATTGGTTCAACAATTGAAGGTGCCAATTGATCATCAAATCATTGGCCGCTTTAAGGCATGGAAGGGTGGTTTCTCTGATCATAGGGGTTCCAGGTATGTTATGGTGGATATGCCTCGGAATTCTGGCACACCATCGGAGCCTCCTCAGGCCATTGCTACCTCATCTCAATCACCCATGGAGAGTCTAATAGATGAAATGCGTGGATTACGTCGAGAAACACAGGAGTTACACAGAGAGACACAAGAGCTACGTAGGGAATCTCGGCGCAAGTCTAGACGCAATGATCAACTTGCACATCGCTTGGACTCATCCATGGAGTAATCAATGGAATTTAGTTCCGCGCTAGTCCAGATGTTTAATAACTGTGGTTTCAACTCAGGCACACCACATCCAGTACAGTTTCCTAGTCCATCTATATTTCCCGAATACACTCTTGACTCAGTGGACGATGAGGATGCTGACGATGATGCCAACTAGCAAAGTCTCAGGGAAGTCCTCTATCTTAATTTTTCCTATTTTATACATTGAGGACGATGTTAATTTTAAGTTTNCTGAAGGTGCCAATTGATCATCAAATCATTGGCCGCTTTAAGGCATAAAAGGGTGGTTTCTCTGATCATAAGGGTTCCAGGTATGTTATGGTGGATATGCCTCGGAATTCTGGCGCACCATCGGAGCCTCCTCAGGCCATTGCTACCTTATCTCAATCACCCATGGAGAGTCTAATAGATGAAATGCGTGGATTACGTCGAGAAACACAAGAGTTACACAGAGTGACACAAGAGCTACGTAGGGAATCTCGGCGCAAGTCTAGCCGCAATGATCAACTTGCACATCGCTTGGACTCATTCATGGAGTAATCAATGGAATTCAGTTCCGCGCTAGTCCAGATGTTTAATAACTATGGTTTCAACTCAGGCACACCACATCCAGTACAGTTTCCTAGTCCACCTATATTTCCCAAATACACTCTTGACTCAGTGGACGATGAGGATGCTGACGATGATGCCAACTAGCAAAGTCTCAGGGAAATCCTCTATCTTAATTTTTCCTATTTTATACATTGAGGACGATGTTAATTTTAAGTTTGGGGGTGTATTCTTGTTTGCATTATTACATGTTTTGCACTTTAAATAACATGTTTTAGTATGACTTGAGCAATGGGTAGATTGAATTTGATTATGGCTAATGATGAATGAGATTAATTGTCAATTCAAGAGAAATCGATGAACATGTTGAGTTTGTAGTTTGACATACTTGTTGGTTTCTCACTGTTTGTGATCTTTTCATGCATGAGCACATATCCATCTGTTTGGTTAGTTATTATTTAGAGAATTTATTTGGTTAAATTCTTGAGNTAATTCAAGAGAAATCGATGAACATGTTGAGTTTGTAGTTTGACATACTTGTTGGTTTCTCACTGTTTGTGATATTTTCATGCATGAGCACATATCCATCTGTTTGGTTAGTTATTATTTAGAGAATTTATTTGGTTAAATTCTTGAGGGAGATATCATTGAAACTTTAGAAAACATATTTAAGTTCAAAGTGAATTGAGGTATTCATATAAGTTTGGGAAAAATATTGGTTATGATGGGTTATTATTATAAAAAAAAAAAAAGTTTTTGAAAAATTATTTTGATTTGATCCTTCATGAGCTAGAAAAAAAAAAAGAAAAAAAAAGAAGAAAGGGGCATGTGGTGAGTAAAGATGGAGCGTAAAACATACTCACTCATAAACACATGTTGAGAACAAGATGAAAAGTAAAACGCACTTGTTCAAGAAAATGTGAGATGGAGCGTAAAACGCACTCGCTCAAAAGGGGGTGAGATGAAACATAAAATGCACTCACCAAACGAATGNAGAAAAAAAAAAGAAAAAAAAAAGAAAGGGGCATGTGGTGAGTAAAGATGGAGCGTAAAACGTACTCACTCATAAACACATGTTGAGAACAAGATGAAAAGTAAAACGCACTTGTTCAAGAAAATGTGAGATGGAGCGTAAAACGCACTCGCTCAAAAGGGGGTGAGATGAAACATAAAATGCACTCACCAAACGAATAAAAAAGAAAAAAGAAAAAGAGAGAGAGAGAGAGATGAAAAGATCTTTGTACCTTCTAGTTATATGTTTTGCCTTNACATAAAATGCACTCACCAAACGAATGAAAAAGAAAAAAGAGAGAGAGAGAGAGAGAGAGAGAGAGATGAAAAGATCTTTGTACCTTCTAGTTATATGTTTTGCCTTAATTAGCAGAGGTTGATGTGAAACGTAAGTTCATAGAGTTGATATTGAGTATCTCCTATGAAGCATTTGATTACGTAAATTTATTTGGGTGATAACTAGTTGAATAGTTTGGATATGTACATGTATTTAAAGGGTCATGAGTAGNTTATTTGGGTGATAACTAGTTGAATAGTTTGGATATGTACATGTATTTAAAGGGTCATGAGTAGAGGTAAAACTAAGGAGTATGTTGCATTGATAGACTTTGCACTATTTTGAAGTTTCCTGTGAATTATTATTTGTAGTAACTTTTAGGACCAATATTCAGATTCATATTGATCCATTGTTTGAGTAGTTGTTTGTAAGGGTTAATTTTTATTGTTTTTGTTCTTAGTATGTTGCTTGAGGGCAAGCAAAGATTTAAGTTTGGGGGCATTTGATGAGTTGGTTTTATACCTTTGAATTGAGTACTCTCAGCTAGATGAAATTGCAAGTTTTCAAGTATTTTATGTTCATTTTTATTTGTTTTAACACAAGTATACGAATGCAGTATTTGTTACTATAATCTATATGAAGTTCATTTGTTTTATTCATGTGCTTAGTAAAATTTGATTGCATGAAAATTCAATTAGACACACTTCTATTGCGTGTGATTTAATCTCACAATCTAATCCACTTATGCTCATATATATCATAGCTGGTCTAATGTGTGATATTGAGGAACTTTTCAAGCTATTAGATCCCATGAAATGATAGGTTATATTTATACGAAAAAATAAGTTCTATTACTTGAAAAAATTGAGGCAATGGGGCACATGAAATTTTTCCAAGATTGAGATTTCCATAAAATGTATGGATTTTATACATATGCAAGATTTGGTGAACTTTAAGAAATGCGTTAAGAAAAAAATGTTATTTATGACATTTGTGGCATCCATGAAATTTTTTTTTTGAGAATAAAGTGGCTCCTAGTCAGTGAAAGACTACTGGTCATTACTAGAAAATGAGGAAGCTTACATGAACCATATTTACTTGATGGATGGTTCTTGTTTATGCCACTTGTGATCAAGACTTCGTGGTGGATTGTATTGCCTTAGTAAATTATTGTATTAACCTATGATGATATTGTGATAATGTGTAGCTGACATATTATTAGTGATAATATTGTGGAAAATATTAAGCTATTTCATAAAAAAAATACCACAATACGACAAAGGTTGTCGTGGATAGCAAAAAATAGGTTGATGATCTGTTGTGCACACTTATTATTTGAAAATACCACGTGTTACACATAACACTGATATTATTGGTGTAGTGCTAAAGATTAGACTTTTGTATCGACATTGATGATACTCAAAATGATTCTCGAGCAGGAGCTCGGANTATTATTGGTGTAGTGCTAAAGATTAGACTTTTGTATCGACATTGATGATACTCAAAATGATTCTCGAGCAGGAGCTCGGAAACGGAGGTCAAACATGGATGTCAGATATGCTGAGCACAGAAAGTCAAAGCTATGCAGAGCTCAGAAAACCAGAGCTAGAACTCTCCTCAAGCGAGATAATAAGCTGAAGCAATGAAGAAGCAACTGGATACTACAAAGAACTTGACAGACGGTTTGAAGTAACACTTAAGGCACAAAATCCTCAACCAACCAAGATACTCTCCTAAGATCAAGGAGAATTCCTCGGATAGATGGCGCGGATCATGGATCAGATCCCATAGATTAAGGGTCACCCCTATAAATACTATGTAACGCCCCCAACAGAGGGGCAGAACCCTAGTATCACATCTTACATTCTGTAAACCTTTTGGTATAGTAAATAGCGAAGGAAGGAGCAAGAATCTCTATTGAAGAATGGATTAGCCGAGCTCCCGAGCTGGCAAACCACTATATTTCTACTGTGTTAATTCCCAACTCCCCAAAAATTCTCAGTATCATTCCCTCGATTCTAGTAGCTTAGATCCCAATAATTCCAATATTATTTCTTTCATTTGCTCGTCATCACAAAATTGCATTACGTTGAAATACACCATCAGTTTGGCGCTGTCTGTGGGAAACGACTGTTCCTATTATAAATAAACTGATCTTTCAGTGACTGATGGTATCAATGCGAAACATGAGTCGAAGTCAGACAAATCCACCATGGATGCAAGATCAACAAGAAGCTACTAATAACAGACAACCTAAGAACGTCCAAGAGACTAATCCACTCGTGGGGGGTTTCCCCATGAATAACGAGATGGAGGTCATTCGCCTCGTCAATCAACGCTTGCTGAAACAAAATGAAGAACTCTTAAAGCTCTTACAATGCCCACAGGAGACGTGACAGGCTCAAGAAGGCCAGAACAACCCACCACCTAGGGAGTAACCACACCTCGACCCCCTTAGGGAAGTCAACGAAGAAGGGAAGAACAGCCAAACCATGGCGCCAGAACCTCGCATACCCCCCAGGAATGGACACAACGAAGAAGTACAAAGTCAGAATGTTGGGGGCGAGAGGAGCGATTTTTTCCCTATCAACAGAAAAGGAGAGAACGGTACTGGGAGCAGCGCTTCTAGGGTATCCAGCAAGAACTCAGCCACATGAAGGAAGCCGTGAGAGGCAAGGCTCCAGTTACGACGGATGCCTTGGTACAACATGAATCTTCGTTCACCACTGGCGTGCTGCATTTTCCCCTCCCTATGAAATTCAGAATACCGCAAACAGACGCTTTCAATGGAACACAGGATCCCATAGATCACCTCAACACCTACAAGAACCAGATGGAGTTGCATGGATACAAGGATCCAGTGCGCTGCAGAGCTTTTGCCATCACGTTGAAGGGCTCAACCCTAACATGGTTCAATAGGCTCTCCCCAGCCTTGATATCCTCCTTTAAGAAGCTATCCATATCCTTTGTGTCTCACTTTATAGGAGCTCGAACGTATAGAAAGTCGAGTTACCACTTGCTAAATGTGAAACAGGGACCCCACGAGAACCTCAGATCCTATGTTCAGAGGTTCAACTCGGAATCACTAAAAGTGGACGTCCTAGACGAGAAATTTGCCATTACTGCATTTATAGCTGGCTTGGGTGTCCAATCTAAAGACCTGATGTTCTCCATCTCGAAAAATTCCTAGGCCAGCATGGCTGAAGTACTGGCCAAGGCAGAAAAATACATAAACGGTGAAGAAGCTCTGCTCTCAAAAGTAGGGAGCTCATCCATGCAAAAAGACAAAGGGAAAGAGGAGAAAAAAAAGGACCAAAGTCCCAGAAGAGAGAGAGAGGACGAGATAGGTCCCCAAGAAGAGACAAAGATCGTTCCCCCAAAAGAAGGGGAGATGTCAGAGATCGCCTAGGACCACCTCATCCGGAGTTGTAGCCGAGGTATGCACCTCGACATATTCCCCCACTCACCATAACAATATCACAAATCTTGTATGAAGTACAAAATGAAAAATTCCTGAGGTGGCCACCTCGGATGAAAGCGGACCCGGCGAAAAGGGACCCCTTAAAGTACTGTGAGTACCACAGGGACCATGGTCATCATACTAATGACTGCATTCAGTTGAAGAAGGAGATAGAATTCCTGATCCAACGAGGGCAGTTGTGTTGTTACATAGCCTAGGAGAATCAGAATCGAGCCCCACCACCTCCACCACCTCAGCAGTAGGCTCCTGCGCAGCACCAACAACCCCTAGGAGAGATCAGGGTAATATCAGGGGGTTTTGCAGGAGGCGGGGAATCTAGTTCAGCTAGAAAATCCCACCTACATAGAATCAGAGCTGGTGAGGCTTTGGAGGTGTACGCTGTATCTAAGGTACCACGGCTGAGCTCAGACATCACATTCTTAGATGTAGACTTGGAAGGATACCAACACCCCCATGACGACCCGCTTGTGGTAAGGGTTGTTGTGGCTAACAGAACTGTTCACCGGGTTCTGATAGATAACGGAAGCTCAGCATATATCATATTTGCTTCCGCATTTGACAAGATGAGCATAGGAAGGGAAAAGTTGGAGCCCGTGAATGCTCACCTGTTGGGATTTGCGGGAGAACTGGTATTGCCACTAGGCTCAATCCAGCTTGTGCTCACTATGGGAGACCCCCCTGCCAGGCAACCACTACAATAAGATTCCTAGTGGTTGATGCCCCCTCTGCATACAACATGCTGCTCGGGAGACCTTCTCTCAATGCAGTGAAGGCCATCCCCTCGGCCTATCATCTGGTCATGAAATTTCCTAAGAAAAACGGAGTTGGAGTGGTCCGAGGAGATCAACGGGTTGCAAGGGAATGTTACTTGACTTCGATGAAGTAGAAAGAAGTTGAAAACATACGACTAAATAAACTGGACATGAGGGACGAACTGGGCACCAGGCCAACACCAATGGAAGAACTAGAGCCAGTTCAGCTTGATGAAGAGCTAGAACATCTCGTCTACATTGGGACTAAACTGAGTAGAGAGGTTAAGGACCTTCTCATCCTGTTCCTGAAGGAGAATATAGGGGTGTTCGCTTGGAAACAAGAAGACATGGAAGGCATTGACCTCTCGGTTATCATTCACAAGCTGAGTGTGAATCCTACCTGCAAGCCTATCAAGCAGAAGCGAAGGAATTTTGCTCCAGAGCGTCAGAAGGCAATCAATGAGGAGGTCGGCAAGCTTCTTCACGCCAGAGCTATCAAGGAAGTAGATTACCCTACCTGGTTGGCCAACGTGGTTCTTGTCAAGAAAACCAACGACAAATGGCGACTCTGCATTGAATTTACTGATCTCAACCGAGCGTGCCATAAGGATAGTTTTCCTTTACCCCGGATCGATTTAATAGTGGATGCCATCGCTGGGCACGAACTCCTCATCTTTATGGACGCTTTCTCAAGTTATAATTAGATCAGGATGGATCCAATCGACCAGGAGAAGACCTCTTTCGTGACTGAGCAGGGGACTTACTGCTATCAGGTTATGCCTTTTGGGTTAAAGAACGCGAGAGCTACCTACCAGCATCTGGTGAACCGAATGTTCCAAAGGCAAATTAGAACATCCATGGAGGTCTATATCGATGACACGTTGGTGAAGTCACTGAAGGCAAAGCTCCACATTGCACACCTAGCAGAATCGTTTCATGTCCTTAAGGAATACAAGATAAAGCTAAACCCTGCCAAATGTGCCTTTGGAGTATCTACGGGAAAATTTATGGGTTTCATAGTAAACAATAGAGGGATAGAGGCTAACCCCCGAAAAAGTAAAGGTAGTCCTAGATATGCAGCCACCATCTAACGTAAGAGAAATCCAACGCCTGACAGGAAGAATAGCAGCCTTGGGACATTTTGTGTCCAGATCAAGCGACAAGTGCCAACCTTTCTTTCAAGTCCTAAAAAAGGCATTCCATTGGAATACTCGATGCAAAGAGGCATTTAGGGCTCTAAAGGTTTACCTGAGTTCCCCACCTCTGCTGGCAAGCCCCTTGGAAGGGAAGGTACTCACTCTATATCTGGCTGTTTCAGATTTCTCGGCTAGCGCAGCTCTGGTGAGGGAGAGAGACAGAGCTCAGCAGCCGATCTACTACTACAACAGAGCTTTGAGGGGGGCAGAGGAAAGATACCCAAAAATAGAGAAACTAGCTTGGGCTTTGGTAACCACAGCCAGGAGACTTAGACCATACTTCCAGGCGCACACCATCGAGGTACCAACAGAGCAGCCGATGAAGCAAGTGCTACATAAACCGGAGTCCTCAGGAAGGCTAATAAAGTGGGCTATAGAGCTCAGCGAGTTTGATATTAGGTTCAAGCCAAGAATTGCAGTCAAAGGGCAGATTTTAGCAGACTTCATTACAGAATTCACGACACCAAAACCTCTGGAGATCACGCAGCTGGTACCCGACTTCCCCACATGGCAGCTTTCAGTAGATGGAGTTGCTAATGCTCAGGAGAGCAGGGTAGGCTTAATCTTAACCTCCCTAGATGGAGTAGATGTCGAATATGCACTCAAATTTGGGTTTAAGGCTTCAAACAACGAGGCAGAATACGAGGCTGTCATAGTTGGACTCAACCTTGCCCATTCAATGGAGGCAGAACAGTTGGAGATCTGCAGTGATTCTCAACTAGTAGTAAAATAGATAGAAGAGTCTTATGAGGCTAGAGGCAAAAAAATGGTGTTTTACCTCAGGAAGGTACAGGAGCTGATTAAGAAGTTTGTACGAGTTCAGATTAGACACTTCCCAAGAGCTGAAAACTCACGAGCAGACACCCTGGCAAGGTTGGCAACAACTTTTCAGGAAAGTTTGGACAGATTAATTCTAGTAGAGCACCTAGCTGAACCATCTATATGCAGAGAAGATGAAGAGGTGCTGCCTGTGCACACCTCATCGAGCTGGATGGACCCCATCATTGGATATCTCAAGGATGGAGCTTTGCCAAAAGATCCCAAAGTGGCTACAAAGCTAAGATCCAGATCAGCTAGGTTTTTTATTTTGCAGGGAAGTTTATATAAGCGAGGTTTCTCAACACCTTTCCTTAAATGCGTGGGAGCAGAAGACGCCAATTACATACTTAGGGAGACCCATGAGGGGGTTTGTGGCAACCACATCGGAGCTCGAGCTCTTGCGGGAAAGATGCTACGACAGGGGTATTATTGGCCCACCATGCTCACGGATGCCACTGACTTGGTCAGAAGCTGCAAGGTCTGTCAATTGCATGCTAATATCCCCCATTGCCCTCCAGAGCTCTTAACTTCAGTAATAAGTCTATGGTATTTTCAGCAATGGAGATTAGACATACTTGGGCCCCTTCCTACAAGAGTGGGACAGTGTAAGTTCGCCATAATAGGGGTAGACTACTTCACCAAATGGGTAGAGGTAGAGCCTTTGGCCACGATTACGGAGTAGAAAGTCCAGAACTTCACATGGAAGTCAATAATCTGCAAGTTTGGTATTTCTAGGGCAATCGTCTCTGATAATGGGAAATAATTCGACAACCCAAAGTTCAAAAACTTCTGTGCTGAGCTAGGGATTAAGAATTACTTTTCAGCTCCAGCCCATCCTCAATCCAATGGGTAGGCAGATGTCACCATCAGAACCATAAAAGCAGCCCTGAAAACTAAATTGAAAGGTCGAAAAGGTAAATGGGGTGGAACACCTCCCAGAAAGTACTATGGGCTTACAAAATAACTGCTAGGTTGGTGACTCAGGAAACACCGTTACTTTGGCCTTTGGAACCGAAGTAGTGGCACCAGTCGAGATTGGACTCCCATCCCCCCGAATTGAGTTTGCCAACGAAGGGGACAATGATGAGTCCCTTCTACTGAGTTTGGATCTCATAGAGGAAAAGAGGGATGCAGTTTTGCATCGTATCAAAAATTATCAAAGAAAGACAGTCAGATACTATGACAGGAAGGTCAGACGAAGGAGTTTCAAGGTGGGCGATTTAGTGCTCAAAAAACTTCTGTTGGCAAGGAAGGACCAGACTCACGGGAAGCTGGGGAAAAATTGGAAAGGTCCGTACATCATCTCAAAGGTGAAAAGGCCGGGAAATTATGAGTTGCAAACCGAGGAAGGGAAACTCCTACCTCATTCTTGGAATGCAGAGCATCTTAAGAGATTTTTTCCGTAAACTTCTTCTATAATCTAATTGTTCTCAATAAAATTGCATGTCTTTATTTTTTCCTTGTGAAATTGCCTAAAAACAAGCTCAATAGGTCACAATGAACTCCTAAGTTCATAGGAATGAGCTCAGAAGCTCATGATGAACTCTTAAGTTCATGAGAACGAGCTCAATAGCTCACGATGAACTCCTAAGCTCATAGGAATGAGCTCAGAAGCTCACGATGAACCCTTAAGTTCATGACAACGAGCTCAATAGCTCACGATTAACTCCTAAGTTCATGAGAACGAGCTCAGAAGCTCACGATAAACCCTTAAGTTCATGAGAACAAGCTCAATAGCTCACGATGAACTCCTAAGTTCATAGGAATGAGCTCAGAAGCTCACGTTGAACCCTTAAGTTCATAAAAATGAGCTCAGTAACTCTCGATGAACTCCTAAGTTCATCACAACGAGCTCGGCCACCTACGGTGGGGAGTTTAAAAAGAAAAAATCTTTCAGAAGAAGTTGCAGAACCATGAGGTCTACAAGTCCAACATCCTGAAAAACCCAGACAGTTCCCAAGTCCAGAATTGAACTCGGCAGCCTTATTCCCATTAAAGATAAAGCTATGCCAGACACCCCCAAGCCTTCAAGAATAAGGTCGCTTTAAGCTCCATGCCTCTCAGTTCACCACAACCTAAGCTCGGTTGCATAAACCTACAGAATCGCCAAAGCCAGCATGAAACATAGGGAGCAGCTGGTGATGAGATTTACCACTTACTCTCATCCAATAAGCTCAAGTATGAAACTCCCAAAGCATTCTTGCTTCAAGAAGAGCTCAATATTCCTTAAAGCAAGGGGGACAATGAAAGACTAAAGTAAAAACGCACAGGTAGAGCACAACTAAAGATGAAAATTCAAAGGCATAGTCTTATAGGGGTCAGTGTACCGTAATTGCAGTTCAGAAAGTTGTGAGTCAGTTATACAACTCAAAATCAGAGAAGTTATATTTTCAAAATGAGCTCATAGTTATAAATTTTTGATCATATTTTAAAATAAAATCCTAAGTCTCTGAAGGTGGATTTGGGGAAGGGTTCTGTAGTTCAGAAGTTGAAGTTTCGGCAACGTGAGCAGATTAGGAGCCTGGGAGCTCAGTAGAAACAGTAGCTGAAAAATCTAAAACCTCTGCCGGGGAAGGGGATGGAACCTCGGTAGTCGATATCATTGTAGGTCCTAGAGCAGGTAGAGAAAGACGAATCTCAGGAGTTGTTAAGGTAGGAATCTCGACCTCTGCCGGAGATGAGCTCAGGGCCAGTGCCTTGGAGACGAGGTCAGCTGAGAAGGAAGCAACCTCAGGAGTAAGAGAGGGAATATTGTTGAGCTCAGAGTCAGCCGCTTTGTCCACAGAGGGGGGGATCAAAATTGAAATCCAATTTAGGGTAGATCTGTTCAGCCCTGTCCTGAAAAGCAAGCCACCCAGAGGCCCACTGAGTTTGACATCATCAGCCAGTTTGGCAATTAAGTAATCTTTTTCCTTAACAGCTGCCCTCGCCACCTCGAGTTCGTTCCAGAGGACGTCTTTCATCTCCACAATAATGTCATATTCTTTCTTCATTGTTTGAAAGGAACTTAAAGCTTCGAGAGACTCCCGGCTAGCTCTGAGCCAATCATCTGTTTTCTGCTTAAGTTCCCTTGAGGTTTTCCTGAGCTCTTCCTTTGTTTTCTTAAGTTCCTCTTTGCAGCTCTTTCCCTCCTGTTCAATCTTCTCCTTCACATCTTCCAGACTCCTATTTAAGGAGGTCTGCTTCTCCACATGCTCCTACAAGTCCTACACCTAGGCCTTGAGGTCACTGTTCTCAAAGGACAGTTCGGTAACCTTGAGTTCAAAAGCCTTGGAAGCTTTAATTGAACCTTTCATGGTTTGGATCCTCTTCAGCAGCCCGCTAACATGAAGGGTAATCTAAAAGTGAGAAAAGGTCAGATGAGAAGGAGCAAAATGAACAAAACATGTATACACATAAAACATAAAATTTACAGAGGTAGCAGCGAAAAGGGCGATAGATATAGAGCTTCCAAGAGGCATGGTGGAAGCTCGCTGGATGTCAGATTCAGGGAGAATGGATGCAATGGCCTCTGCAGCTCTTTTCACATTATTAATCAAAGAACTCGAAATTGCTTCTGCATTCCCCCCTTTTTCATGCTTACATATCCCAGGAGCCTTCTGATGAGGCCCTACAATTGGGCAAGAAGGGATGGATCCAGGCAAGAGGTGAGAAACCATTTCCAAATGTTTCTCGACCTCACCAGAAGAGGGTGGGGTGGAGACCAAGCTTAGGTCAAGGACCTTACCAAAGGAGGGCAGTCCCGTCTTCTGAGGAAAGGAGCTCCTTGCAACCTCCAAAAAGCCAAAAGAGGATTGGGGCCCCATTTGATTTACAGAGGACGATTCTAATCTCAGAGCTTTGACTTCAAAAATTGGAGCTGACCTCAACCTTACGTTTGCTTCCAGCCCGAGTCTTCCTCATCATAGATAATTTATCAGAACGATCCTTTGCAGTAGGCTCTATTAAGGAAGAACCTGAAAAAATTGAGAAAGAATCGTCAAAAAAAAAAAAAGAAAAAAAAAGGGAGAAGGAGAAGAGGTAAAAGGCAGGGACAGAGATGAAAGGGGCAATACCTTCCAATTCCTTAGCACTAATGGCAGAAAGAGGAGATGGATTTTCTACCCTCACTTCAGGAGGACTAAACCCAAGCCTCACAAGAACTTGACGTCGGATTAGCTCTGAATATCTCTCCGATTTACAGTTCGCCAAGTTCCTTAGGACCTGTTCGTCTGCAGCACTGAGGTCTGGCCGGATGCCTGAGAAACGAAATCAGCTAAACAGGGTCAGCCTAAGGGAAAGCTAGAACTTATTTCAACTTACATAAAAAGAAGCTCACCCAAGTTGTCAGGGGCAGACCACCCCCGAGGGACGGGAAGAGTGTCCGTCATGTCGGTAGGATTGAACTCCCATTCCCTCCTCCACACGAAAAAGAATAATTTTTTCCAACGTTTGTGGGAGCTCGGGAGATCAAAGATAAGAACCTTGGATTTCACTCGTTTAGAGATGTACAAAAAGCCATCAGTGGGGAGATATTTGACATTGAAGAATTTCATGACCAAAGACATGGTGGGGACACCTAGATCATGTTTCTTAAAGAAGACAAGAAGACCAACCAGCACCCCCCAAAAGTTAGGAGAAAGTTGGGCAGGGCAAACATTGAAATGTTGCAAAATATTTTTGATGAAGGGATACAAGGGAAAGCGCNAACATTGAAATGTTGCAAAAATTTTTTGATGAAGGGATGCAAGGGAAAGCGCAGGCCGTTCTCAAAAGCAGCCAGGAAGAAGCACACTTTTTTAGGGATAAAGGAATTGTATAAGGTAAACATATCCGGACTCCAGAATTGGAGGCCTTGAGGAAACCCAAAGCGGGCAGCCAGCACCTTCGTGTAAGAAGGAATTTCAAGGTAGGAGGAGGCTTCTCAGTGCCTCTCTCGACATTGATAAAATCCACTCCGGGAAAATCATCTATCTCTAACCCCACATCCCCCAGGTCGGAATCTTCCTCAACGAACCCATCTTTCATTAGCGAAANCAGCACTGCCTGAAATCTCCACACCACTTACTTTGGTTTTGCCTTTACAGGGAGATTTCAAGGCAGGAGGAGGTTCTTTAGTGCCTCTCTCGACGTTGACAGAATCCACTCTAGGGAAATCATCTATCTCTAACCCCACATCCCCCAAGTCAGAATCTTCTTCAACGGACCCATCTTTCATTAGCGAAACAGACGATCCCGTGGCTTTAGAGGAAGCAGACATAGTTGGACAAAAATAAGGAAGCTTAAAAGACCTATAAAGAGGGAGAACCTCGGAGAAACACTCTTTGAGAGCCCATGGAGCAAGACTCCGAAAATCAATGGTGAAAATCCTAACTGTGGAGTAAGGGTCCAAGAAGAGAGGAAGACGACAGGAGAATACTTCGGCTCCTAGAGTAGCAGAATCGAAAGACCCAAAAATGTTAAAATCACCTCAGACTTGAGGGATCCAGGGCAAGGAGCGAAAAAAAAAGAAAGAAAAACGTACCTAACCGTGAATTAGTGACGGATTAAACTCGAGGAGGGAATTTGAAACCAAATCACGTTAAGCCTCCAAGTCAAAATTGGAGAAACCGTCCCTTAGAAAAAACTTTAAAACCAGCGATAGAATGGGGAAGATGAAGTCGTGAGAGGATAAGAAAGCTGAAAAGGATCTGTAAAGTGAAGAGCAAATCGGTGATCCAGGGGTATTTAAAGCTATTGGTACTGTGGGCCTCGAAATGGGCAACGTGCGCAAGGAACAAGGAAGGAAATGATTNGGGGATTCGAAACCAAATCACGCTAAGCCTCTAAGTCAAAATTGGGGAAACCGTCTCTCAGAGAAAACCCTAAAACCAGTGGCAGAATGGGGATGATGAAGTCGTGAAAGGATAAGGAAGCCGAAAAGGAGCTGTATAGTGAGGAGTAAATTGGTGATCCAGGGGTATTTAAAGCTAACAGTACCGTGGGCCTCGAAACGAGCGACGTGCATAAGGAACGAGGAAGGAAACGATTACTGACAACCGTTTTAAAAATAAAAAATAATAAATATAATAATAATAATAAATATATTCCCGCGTAAATTTTGAAGTCGCTGATTGGGAAGCCATTACTGTTACATCCTAAGTTCAGCCCTTGCCCAAGCCAGCTTGGCCAAGAGCTGGGAGGCAACTGGTGATACTCAGAATGAATCCCGAGCAGGAGTTCGGGAACGGAGGTCAAACATGGAGGTCAGGTATGCTGAGCTCAAAAAGTCAGAGCTATGCAGAGCTCAGAAAACCAGAGCTAGAACTCCCTTGAAGCGAGATAACAAGCTGAAGCAATGAGGAAGCAACTAGATACTACAAAAAACTCGACATGCGGTTTGAAGTAACACTCAAGGCACAAAATCCTCAACCAATCAAGATACTCTCCTAAGATTAAGGAGAATTCCTCGGATAGATGGCGTGGATCACGGATCAAATCCCATAGATTAAGGGTCACCCCTATAAATACTATGTAACGCCCCCAACAGATGGACAGAACCCTAGTATCACATCTTACATTCTGTAAATCTTTTGGTATAGTAAATAGCGAAAGAAGAAGTAAGAATCTCCATTGAAGAGTGGATTAGCCAAACTCCCGAGTTGGTGAACTACTATATTTCTACTGTGTTAATTCCCCAACTCCCCAACAATTCTCAGTATCATTCCCTCGAGTCTAGTAGCTCAGATCCCAATAATTCCAATATTGTTTCTTTCATTTACTCGTCATCACAAAATTGTATCACGTTGAAATACACCATCAAACATATTATTATGTGAAATTGTTTAAACTCTAGCTAGAGGCAAATGTCTGATATACATTGAGGGGGATGAGACTTAATCCCAAATATGTATTAAGTCGCCTATGAGGATACCATACCTAAGGACTGGAGATCCCAAGAATTGGGTTAAGGGGACAAACGAATCATAGAGTGGCTTGTTTTGGGACATGCATTATCTAAGTCTTAATGACTCATTATCCATTCCTATGGTGTAAGTGTGTGTGACCTTGTGACGAGTGTGGAGGTTGACATAGATTGTAATCTCTTAATGAGTTTTATAGTCCTTATGGGTGGAACATCTTAGTCACAAGAGCATTCTTGATAGACTGACCTATATGAGTGTGGAAGACGGACCGTTTCTTATGAAAATTGAGACTAATTCTCTAGAGCACTCAAGAAACTGGGATAAATCATAAGGCTAAAATGTGCTAGCTTTTGAAACTTGGTTTAGAACACCTTGAATGTCATGTGTGTGATATGGTTCTACCTGCTCTCAAGTAGTTATCGTTTAAAGGCTAAGTTCACTTTGACTCTAGTACGAGAACATTTAAACACTAAGTAAAGGTTTAAATGCATTGTCACTTTTACAATGCATGATGTTCTATCTTTGCCCAAGTATATGCTACTTTTGTTTTTATTAAAATTAGTGGGGGATTGTTGGAATATTTTAATAAAAATAAAGTAGCTTTTATTATTTATCTAATTATATTGCAATAATTTCACTTTTATTTGTATCTTCATTTTGACTTGATTATACAAATTTATTTATATTTTTATAAGCCACATGAGTTACAAGTTTAACCTAGAATCTATATAATGAGAATTATAATGGTGAAATTTAGTAGTACATAAGTTATATATGTTATATTCATTATGAGAATTATTGTGGTGAGCATTATATTGAATTTGGTCAATAAATTACGAAGATCAAAATAATTGAGTTTTATGATGAGTTAATAGGTCAATTATTTTGGACAATGAGTTATATATTCCATACACCTATATATATGCTCTATTGTGTGGGTGACAAATAATGAAGTATATATGTGTTCTTCTTCTCTTTTTATGGTGTATATTTCATACACCTATATTATAGAATTTTTCGAGTTGATGTTTATTTCTAATTATATTCAAATCAAGTTCCAACATTATGTACATACATATAAATATAATAGGCATTGTATACGAGTGATTAAGTTAGACTTGGAATTCTAGTGTTAGTGTCGGATTGGGTTTATAAATTGTATCATGCCATAGCAAAATTTGTTCAACCCAAATACCCGACCCTTTTGTAATTATTTATAGTCAGACTTGTGTCGAATGCATTATTTCAACAGTCTAACCGGATCACTTTTTAGCACCCAAACTCCGTAGGAATACAAATCGAATTTATAGATCATTTATTGAAAGAAAATTTGGAGGTCGGTCCCCCTATATGGACTTGTTTAGATTTAAGTCCGTCAAGGAAACTTATTTACTATAAAATTTATTTTTTGTCTATTTTACTATACTATCTCTTTCCTTTAGAAGTGGAATAAAACTAAAATTTTCTTAAATCTTAGGAGTTTGACTAACATTAAAATATTTTCTCTCTCATATTTATCTATGTACATATGTAGTAACATTAAAAATAAAAAATAATAACATTCAAACACAAAAAAAATTATCATTTGGACACAAAAAATAATACATTTAAATACAAAAAAATAGTAACATTTAAACTTTAAAAAAATTGAAATATTTAATATTAATAATTTTAAAAAATAACAACATTAACATATTTAACAAAAATATTAACATGTTCAATAAAATAGTAACATTCTTAGCAAAAACTGTAACATATTTAACAATAATTATTTCTCTCAAATTCAAACACAAAAAATAGTGTCATTTAAATACAAAAAATATTAATATTCAAAAAAAAAGTAACATTAAATATTAATATTTAAGAAAATAATAATAGTAACATGGTCAACAAAAACAGTAACATGCTCAAAAATAATAGTACATGAACAGTAACATACTCAACAAAAGAAGTAACATAATAAAAAAAAAATAACATGAATTTGAATTTTACTATTCAAATTCATAGTAATTTTTATTTTGTATTTGAATATTACTATTTTTTTAATGTTACTATATATATATATATACACAGCTAACCTATATATGAATATAGATAAATAAGAGAGAGTGAAAATTTTAATGTTAGTCAAACTCTTAACCTATATATGGATATAGATAAATATAAGAGAGAAAAAATTAATTTCCTTTCAAAGAATTATATTTTTGAGATAAAAAAAAAAATTAAAGTGGACTTAAGTCATTACATATAATTTTAAATATGGACTTAACCCCTTATAAATTTTCTTGCCGGACTTATATCCAAGCAAGTACGACTCGCTCTCAATTTTCGCTTTATAGAATTATATGGCCTAGATTGAATGATGAAAGGTTTGATGTGGTACAGGTTCAAGATGCCGGGGAGCTCTATACCCAAGGAGGCGGCTTCTCAGATCATCAACGATGAGCTGATGCTTGATGGCAATCCCAGGCTGAACTTGGCGTCGTTTTGACCACATGGCTGGAGCCAGAGTGTGATAAGCTCATGATGGCTCCTATCAACAAGAACTACGTCGATATGGATGAGTACGCTGTCACCACTGAGCTTCAGGCAAGCATTTCTTCTCCTGTACTGTCTTCCCTGGCCACTGGTTCCGTAAATTGATTGGCGATAATTGCAATAACTTCTGGCCAAGGCAGTATTACCAGTCTTCAAATCCACCTCTTGTTTGGTCTTATTCTACACACTATTTTGATTGGAAAATCTTGTGCCCAAATTTTGGAGATTGGCATTTTTTTGGTTGTTTGCCGATTAGATTAGTAGTAATATCTTTTGGATATATATAAAAATTCAACTTTATTTATTGACATAATAATATGTCAGGTGATATCATCCAATTAAAAAACTCCAACAATTCCAATTAATATTGCTTTCAGACCATTTCAACCATTAAGTAATCAATTAGTTCAACTTTTTTAAGTTTTAATATCATTCCTATTAGATTATTGGTGTTTCTATGAGTCCAGGCCATAAGCTAGGCTCTTCCCGGTTTTTATGGGTCTCCACTTTTTCTTCCTTGAACTTTTTATGTTTTTTTTTAGGATTAATTGCATGGGAAATTTCCAAAGAATGTGATTTATCTTATTTTGGTCTTCAATATTTCAATTGAATCATTTTGGTTCTTAAAGTATTAAATATATTTTTATATGATCCTTCAAGCAGATAATATGTAGATTTTAACGATTTTTTATCATAAACTTGTCACGTAATACTTAAATATAGACAAAAAATAATTCTGTTAGCTCTTAAACAAAATTAGAGTAGCTCTTGAGAAAAAAATGTATAATATGGGTAGTTTTTGATCCAAATTTGAATAGCTCATGATTAAAACTATATAATTTAGTTAGCTATTTAACCAAAATTTGAATAAAAATTTGATCGAGAGTTATCCAATTTTATTATTTTTTATATTTAAGAATTATGTGACAAGTTTATGATAAAAAATTGTTAACAATTTGGATGTTGTTTGCTTGAAGGACCATTTAGAAACATGTTTAATATTTTCGGGATCAAAATAATGCAATTAAAACATTAGAGACTAAAATAGGACAAACTCTATACTTTGGGGACTTCCAGTATAATTAAGCCTTTTTTTAAGCTAAGGTTGTTGAAATTAAGTGCATCATATTTTTTTGATTTCCTTTTACTCTTTGAACTACTAAAATTTTTATATTACCCTCTCAACTACTTAAATTATTACATATTGTCTGAAATGCAAACGTCCACCATTTTTTTGGACAGAAATTGGTAACATGTCATGGAAAATGAAAAAATTACATAGTTTAGAGAGAAAATAAAATAACTTTCCCTCAAATTTTTAACAGACGTTAATAATTAAAGCAATATGAACTAATTTTATGGTTTAGGGGTGAAAAACATGTTACTTAAGGGGCCTATGTGAAAAAAAAAATTCATGATTGAAAGGGTCAATTTGTAATTTGCCCTTCTATAACTATAACTTCTTGTTTCACATTTTGAGTGGCTTCTTTTTCTAATATGGATTGATAAAAAAATAATTCCAACATTTGATTTGATTTGTGCATCTGTATTCAACTCTATTTTGTGGTCTTGACTTGTGGTCCTAATTATTTTCACTTGGGTATAGTTATGAAATTGGGGTTCACATCATGGAAAATGAGTCTTGACACACAAATAAAGATATCGAAAATAGAGTGCGCTTTGACTTCTATTTTGTCTAGGTTCAAAGAGGAAAAATGGAAAAAGATAATAGGATTGAACCTGTGCACTCTCCATCTATCCAAATTGTATCTAATGTGCGACTAAGGGGGTTTTTTGGTTAGGGTGTATGAGGGGGTTTGATAAGATGGGTTTGGAAAAAATAATTCAAATGATCCCCAAATCCTATGTTTGGATTGAAAGTTCAATTTTGGGTTCTCAAACCTAGCATAAAGATTGAATTCATGATCTTAGGTTTCGTCAAACCTAGTGGAGGGATGGGTTTGGGAAGATGGGTAAGGGGTTAAGGATGCAAAAGACAATTGTACCTTTTAACATGTGTATGAATTGAATTGATCAAAGGTAAAATAGTTATTTACTAGACAAATTGTTGTTAATAATTATGATATATTCGTAGGTGCTACATGTGTATGTATTGCATACCAAACGTGGGTATAGACTAGATTGAATGTTGAATCCCATCTTTATAAAGAAGGATTTGAGTTTGGAAGGGTTTTGAGAAGCTGATCCAAACCCCTCCCCAAAATTCATCCAAAAAAGTCCTAAGAGTATTTTTAACAAGGTTTTGTATTTTAGATATCAAAAAGTGTTAGATATTGTTTGGGTCATGGACCTGAACCGGGCACCCATGGTGGGTCGACCCAAATTAAAGAGTGCCCAAAGAGGCATGTCTTTTGGAGGTATCATTTATCAAGAGGTATCCTTTACCACCTAAAATACATGTCTGTTAAATATTAACAGACATGTCCCTATAGGATATGTCTCTTAATGACACCTATTGGTTGCGTATATAAACACAAGACAATCCAATAGATGAGATATCTTTGATAAATAATCAAACGTTAAAGTCTCATACTCTCTCTCTCTCTATCTCCCTACATAACGTTGAAAGGTTTTTGTGCTATGGAAACTCGATGTTGATTCCTATTGTGTAACAACACCAACTTCTCGAGCAATAGGATAAAAGACGATTTTCAGATTCTAAAGTACGTGGAACATCTTCAAACAGATTTTAAGATTAAAGCTAACAAGGTATGTCTTTGATCTTATGTTTCCGCAATATGTATACGATTTCTAACATTTGTATCAGAGCATTTTAGGATGTTCTCGTTTTTTTTAAAGTGTTGGCCTTAATTGTTTTTTTTAAAGCTGAAACTCTCAAATTTGGCCCGAAACAAGAATCACCAACTTTGATCACTGTGTTCACAAATATGATGCTAGCAACACGGTAATGAAATTGTGAAAGAATTCTTGATTTCAAACTATGTGACACACATGTTCAAAAGTTGACATGTTTTGACCATACGGTTTGTTTCCTTATGTTAAGTGTAGATGATTAACACAATATTAGAGAACAGAGAGAGGTCAAAAACTTAACATAACTCTCATACATAACTTGTATTTATAGTTAACTCACAATAATAAGAATTATACATACACCCTCTTACTATTAACAATTTACACACACTACCCTAATATTCTTAACACTCCCCTCAAGCTGGACTATATATATTATATAATTCAAGTTTGGAACAAATTGCTGTAAGACGTGTACGACTCAATGCTTTGGTAAATATATTTGCAAGCTGATCTTCAGATTTCACAAATAGAGTTGTAATCTTCCCAGCTACTATCTTGTCCCGAATAAAGTGATAATCAATCTCAATATGTTTGGTTCTCTCGTGAAACACTGGATTAGCAACAATATGGATAGTTGTCTAGTTGTCACAGAACAACTGTAAAGGAAGTTGAATTGAAAACCCAATTTCCTAGAGGAAGTGTAGTAGTCAAGTCAACTCACTTGTCATATGTGTCATTGTCTTATACTCAGCCTCAGCACTGGATCTTGCTACCATGAATTTTTTCTTACTTTTTTACGAGACAACATTACCTTCTAAAAAAGTACAATAACTAGTCGTTGATCTCCGATCAGAAGGAGAGTCAGCCCAATCAGCATCCTAGAAACCTTCTACTCTAAGATGTCCATTAGCTTGATATAATAGTCCAAGTNAATAGGTCAATTATTTTGGACAATGAGTTATATATTCCATACACCTATATATATGTTCTATTGTGTGGGTGACAAATAATGAAGTATATATGTGTTCTTCTTCTCTTTTTATGGTGTATATTTCATACACCTGTATTATAGAATTTTTCGAGTTGATGTTTATTTCTAATTATATTCAAATCAAGTTCCAACATTATGTACATACATATACATATAATAGGCATTGTATACGAGTGATTAAGTTAGACTTGGAATTCTAGTGTTAGTGTCGGATTGGGTTTATAAATTGTATCATGCCATAGCAAAATTTGTTCAACCCAAATACCCGACCCTTTTGTAATTATTTATAGTCAGACTTGTGTCGAATGCATTATTTCAACAGTCTAACCGGATCACTTTTTAGCACCCAAACTCCGTAGGAATACAAATCGAATTTATAGATCATTTATTGAAAGAAAATTTGGAGGTCGGTCCCCCTATATGGACTTGTTTAGATTTAAGTCCGTCAAGGAAACTTATTTACTATAAAATTTATTTTTTGTCTATTTTACTATACTATCTCTTTCCTTTAGAAGTGGAATAAAACTAAAATTTTCTTAAATCTTAGGAGTTTGACTAACATTAAAATATTTTCTCTCTCATATTTATCTATGTACATATGTAGTAACATTAAAAATAAAAAATAATAACATTCAAACACAAAAAAAATTATCATTTGGACACAAAAAATAATACATTTAAATACAAAAAAATAGTAACATTTAAACTTTAAAAAAATTGAAATATTCAATATTAATAATTTTAAAAAATAACAACATTAACATATTTAACAAAAATATTAACATGTTCAATAAAATAGTAACATTCTTAGCAAAAACTGTAACATATTTAACAATAATTATTTCTCTCAAATTCAAACACAAAAAATAGTGTCATTTAAATACAAAAAATATTAATATTCAAAAAAAAAGTAACATTAAATATTAATATTTAAGAAAATAATAATAGTAACATGGTCAACAAAAACAGTAACATGCTCAAAAATAATAGTACATGAACAGTAACATACTCAACAAAAGAAGTAACATAATAAAAAAAAAATAACATGAATTTGAATTTTACTATTCAAATTCATAGTAATTTTTATTTTGTATTTGAATATTACTATTTTTTTAATGTTACTATATATATATATATACACAGCTAACCTATATATGAATATAGATAAATAAGAGAGAGTGAAAATTTTAATGTTAGTCAAACTCTTAACCTATATATGGATATAGATAAATATAAGAGAGAAAAAATTAATTTCCTTTCAAAGAATTATATTTTTGAGATAAAAAAAAAAATTAAAGTGGACTTAAGTCATTACATATAATTTTAAATATGGACTTAACCCCTTATAAATTTTCTTGCCGGACTTATATCCAAGCAAGTACGACTCGCTCTCAATTTTCGCTTTATAGAATTATATGGCCTAGATTGAATGATGAAAGGTTTGATGTGGTACAGGTTCAAGATGCCGGGGAGCTCTATACCCAAGGAGGCGGCTTCTCAGATCATCAACGATGAGCTGATGCTTGATGGCAATCCCAGGCTGAACTTGGCGTCGTTTTGACCACATGGCTGGAGCCAGAGTGTGATAAGCTCATGATGGCTCCTATCAACAAGAACTACGTCGACATGGATGAGTACGCTGTCACCACTGAGCTTCAGGCAAGCATTTCTTCTCCTGTACTGTCTTCCCTGGCCACTGGTTCCGTAAATTGATTGGCGATAATTGCAATAACTTCTGGCCAAGGCAGTATTACCAGTCTTCAAATCCACCTCTTGTTTGGTCTTATTCTACACACTATTTTGATTGGAAAATCTTGTGCCCAAATTTTGGAGATTGGCATTTTTTTGGTTGTTTGCCGATTAGATTAGTAGTAATATCTTTTGGATATATATAAAAATTCAACTTTATTTATTGACATAATAATATGTCAGGTTATCATCCAATTAAAAAACTCCAACAATTCCAGTTATAATATTGCTTTCAGACCATTTCAACCATTAAGTAATCAATTAGTTCAATTTTTTTAAGTTTTAATATCATTCCTATTAGATTATTGGTGTTTTTATGAGTCCAGGCCATAAGCTAGGCTCTTCCCGGTTTTTATGGGTCTCCACTTTTTCTTCCTTGAACTTTTTATGTTTTTTTTTAGGATTAATTGCATGGGAAATTTCCAAAGAATGTGATTTATCTTATTTTGGTCTTCAATATTTCAATTGAATCATTTTGGTTCTTAAAGTATTAAATATATTTTTATATGATCCTTCAAGCAGATAATATGTAGATTTTAACGATTTTTTATCATAAACTTGTCACGTAATACTTAAATATAGACAAAAAATAATTCTGTTAGCTCTTAAACAAAATTAGAGTAGCTCTTGAGAAAAAAATGTATAATATGGGTAGTTTTTGATCCAAATTTGAATAGCTCATGATTAAAACTATATAATTTAGTTAGCTATTTAACCAAAATTTGAATAAAAAATTGGTCGAGAGTTATCCAATTTTATTATTTTTTATATTTAAGAATTATGTGACAAGTTTATGATAAAAAATTGTTAACAATTTGGATGTTGTTTGCTTGAAGGACCATTTAGAAACATATTTAATATTTTCGGGATCAAAATGATGCAATTAAAACATTAGAGACTAAAATAGGACAAACTCTATACTTTGGGGACTTCCAGTATAATTAAGCCTTTTTTTAAGCTAAGGTTGTTGAAGTTAAGTGCATCATATTTTTTTGATTTCCTTTTACTCTTTGAACTACTAAAATTTTTATATTACCCTCTCAACTACTTAAATTATTACATATTGTCTGAAATGCAAACGTCCACCATTTTTTTGGACAGAAATTGGTAACATGTCATGGAAAATGAAAAAATTACATAGTTTAGAGAGAAAATAAAATAACTTTCCCTCAAATTTTTAACAGACGTTAATAATTAAAGCAATATGAACTAATTTTATGGTTTAGGGGTGAAAAACATGTTACTTAAGGGGCCTATGTGAAAAAAAAAAAAAAAAATCATGATTGAAAGGGTCAATTTGTAATTTGCCCTTCTATAACTATAACTTCTTGTTTCACATTTTGAGTGGCTTCTTTTTCTAATATGGATTGATAAAAAAATAATTCCAACATTTGATTTGATTTGTGCATCTGTATTCAACTCTATTTTGTGGTCTTGACTTGTGGTCCTAATTATTTTCACTTGGGTATAGTTATGAAATTGGGGTTCACATCATGGAAAATGAGTCTTGACACACAAATAAAGATATCGAAAATAGAGTGCGCTTTGACTTCTATTTTGTCTAGGTTCAAAGAGGAAAAATGGAAAAAGATAATAGGATTGAACCTGTGCACTCTCCATCTATCCAAATTGTATCTAATGTGCGACTAAGGGGGTTTTTTGGTTAGGGTGTATGAGGGGGTTTGATAAGATGGGTTTGGAAAAAATAATTCAAATGATCCCCAAATCCTATGTTTGGATTGAAAGTTCAATTTTGGGTTCTCAAACCCAGCATAAAGATTAAATTCATGATCTTAGGTTTCGTCAAACCTAGGGGAGGGATGGGTTTGGGAAGATGGGTAAGGGGTTAAGGATGCAAAAGACAATTGTACCTTTTAACATGTGTATGAATTGAATTGATCAAAGGTAAAATAGTTATTTACTANTAGCATAAAGATTGAATTCATGATCTTAGGTTTCGTCAAACCTAGTGGAGGGATGGGTTTGGGAAGATGGGTAAGGGGTTAAGGATGCAAAAGACAATTGTACCTTTTAACATGTGTATGAATTGAATTGATCAAAGGTAAAATAGTTATTTACTAGACAAATAGTTGTTAATAATTATGATATATTCGTAGGTGCTACATGTGTATGTATTGCATACCAAACGTGGGTATAGACTAGATTGAATGTTGAATCCCATCTTTATAAAGAAGGATTTGAGTTTGGAAGGGTTTTGAGAAGCTGATCCAAACCCCTCCCCAAAATTCATCCAAAAAAGTCCTAAGAGTATTTTTAACAAGGTTTTGTATTTTAGATATCAAAAAGTGTTAGATATTGTTTGGGTCATGGACCTGAACCGGGCACCCATGGTGGGTTGACCCAAATTAAAGAGTGCCCAAAGAGGCATGTCTTTTGGAGGTATCATTTATCAAGAGGTATCCTTTACCACCTAAAATACATGTCTGTTAAATATTAACAGACATGTCCCTATAGGATATGTCTCTTAATGACACCTATTGGTTGCGTATATAAACACAAGACAATCCAATAGATGAGATATCTTTGATAAATAATCAAACGTTAAAGTCTCATACTCTCTCTCTCTCTATCTCCCTACATAACGTTGAAAGGTTTTTGTGCTATGGAAACTCGATGTTGATTCCTATTGTGTAACAACACCAACTTCTCGAGCAATAGGATAAAAGACGATTTTCAGATTCTAAAGTACGTGGAACATCTTCAAACGGATTTTAAGATTAAAGCTAACAAGGTATGTCTTTGATCCTATGTTTCCGCAATATGTATACGATTTCTAACATTTGTATCAGAGCATTTTAGGATGTTCTCGTTTTTTTTAAAGTGTTGGCCTTAATTGTTTTTTTTAAAGCTGAAACTCTCAAATTTGGCCCGAAACAAGAATCACCAACTTTGATCACTGTGTTCACAAATATGATGCTAGCAACACGGTAATGAAATTGTGAAAGAATTCTTGATTTCAAACTATGTGACACACATGTTCAAAAGTCGACATATTTTGACCATACGGTTTGTTTCCTTATGTTAAGTGTAGAGGATTAACACAATATTAGAGAACAGAGAGAGGTCATAAACTTAACATAACTCTCATACATAACTTGTATTTATAGTTAACTCACAATAATAAGAATTATACATACACCCTCTTACTATTAACAATTTACACACACTACCCTAATATTCTTAACACTCCCCTCAAGCTAGACTATATATATTATATAATTCAAGTTTGGAACAAATTGCTGTAAGACGTGTACGACTCAATGCTTTGGTAAATATATTTGCAAGTTGATCTTCAGATTTCACAAATAGAGTTGTAATCTTCCCAGCTACTATCTTGTCCCGAATAAAGTGATAATCAATCTCAATATGTTTGGTTCTCTCGTGAAACACTGGATTAGCAACAATATGGATAGTTGTCTAGTTGTCACAGAACAACTGTAAAGGAAGTTGAATTGAAAACCCAATTTCCTAGAGGAAGTGTAGTAGTCAAGTCAACTCACTTGTCATATGTGTCATTGTCTTATACTCAGCCTCAGCACTGGATCTTGCTACCATGAATTTTTTCTTACTTTTTTACGAGACAACATTACCTTCTAAAAAAGTACAATAACTAGTCGTTGATCTCCGATCAGAAGGAGAGTCAGCCCAATCAGCATCCTAGAAACCTTCTACTCTAAGATGTCCATTAGCTTGATATAATAGTCCAAGTCCAGAAGCACGTTTGAGATATCACAGAATATGAGTAACTGTCTCCCAATATGGTACTCTAGGATACCCCATGAACTGACTTACTATACTGACTACATATGACATATCCGATCGAGTAATAGTGAGATGATTGAGCTTCCCNATGTCTCCCAATGTGGTACTCTAGGATACCCCATGGACTGACTTACTATACTGACTACATATGACATATCTGATCGAGTAATAGTGAGATGATTGAGCTTCCCAACAAATCTGCGATACCGACTCGGATTTTCAAACAGTGCACCATCATTCATCAAAAATTTCTGATTCGGATCCATAGGAACATCAATAGGTCTACCACCCAGCAAACCTACTTCCTCCAGCATGTCAAGTATATATTTCCTCTGGGATAAACAAATACTCTGTTTAGATTGAGTCACCTAAATACCCAAGAAATACTTGAGTTTTCTCAAATCCTTAGTATGAAATTGATCTTGCAAGAATATTTTTAACTTAGCAATCCCCTCAGAATCATTTCCAGTAATCACAATATCATCTACATAGACTACCAATAGAACATATCCTGCATCTGTCTGTCTATGAAACACAGAATGATCTGTCTGACATCGAAGAAGACCAAACTCTAAAACNTCAGTAAGCACAATATCATCTAAATAGACTACCAATAGAACATATCCTGCATCTGTCTGTCTATGAAACACAGAATGATCTGTCTGACATCGAAGAAGACCAAACTCTAAAACTGCGTTTGAAAACTTACCAAATCATGCCCTCGGTGACTGCTTCAAACCATACAAAGATTTCTTCAACCGATATACACTCTTACCATATTCCCCCTGAGCAATAAACCCAGGTGACTGCTCCATGTATACCTCTTCAACCAAGTCACCATGTAGGAAGACATTCTTGACATCTAACTGAAACAATGACCAATCAAGATTAGTAGCAGAAGAAATCAGAATACGAACAGGTGAAATTTTGACAATAGGAGAGAAAGTCTCCTCATAATCAACATCATAAGTCTGAGTAAAGTACTTTGCAACAAGCTAGGCTTTGAGACGCTCCATAGAATTATTCGGATAAAATTTAACAGTATACACCCACCGACAACCAACAGTTCGTTTATCAGAAGATAAAAGAATGAGATCCCAAGTCCCATTATGATGTAAGACATCCATCTCCTCCTCTATAGCTTTTTGCCAACGCGGATCAGATAATGCATCCTATAATTGATTAGGAATGGATATAATAGATAATTAGGAAGTAAAACAAGAGAAGACAGGAGACAAGGCATCATATGAAACAAAATGAGCAATGGGATGATTAGTAACACACAAACGAGTACCTTTTCAAAGAGAAATATGTAAAGAGTCTAAATTACCTAATGTAGCAGGATCAAAAAGCGACAAGGAAGACAGTACGGGAACCTCCGTCGATGGGCGAGGACGGCGAGAGTAGACACGAAGAGATAAAGTAGATGGTAATACAGTGGACAGCGAAATATCTAAAGATGAGGAAAGAGATGGTGGTACAGGAGATGACCCAAAGTCTAAATCCAAAGGCTGAGAAGGTGATGAAAAATATGGAACAGATTTCTCAAATGTGACATCAACACTAGTAAAGTATTGGCGTAGATAAGGACTGTAGCAACGATACCCCTTCTACGTGTTAGAGTAACCAAGAAATACACATTTGGTAGTTTGAGGGTCAAGTTTGTCAAACTTATGGTCCAAATTGTGAACATAACAGACACATCCAAAAATTTTAGGAGTCAGGAAAAATAAGGGTTTACCAGAAAAAAGAACAGAATATGAACTTTGTTCATTTAACACAGAGAATAACATACGATTAATAAGGTGACAAGCAGTAAGAACAACATCACTCCAAAAATATCGGAGAATATTCATACGGAATAATAGGGCACGAGTGACTTCCAACAAATGACGGTTCTTGCGTTCAGCAACACCATTCTGTGGAGAGTTGTAAGTACAAGAAGTTTGATGAATAATGTCAATTTTACTAAGATAAGCTGAAAAATGATCAAATTCATATTCTCGAGCATTATCAGAACATAAAGTACATATACGACAACCATACTGAATTTTTATTTTCTTATGAAAAGTCGCAAATGTAGAGAATAATTTAGACCGAGCTTTCATAAAAAACAACTAAGTCACACGAGAACAGTCATCTACAAATGTCACAAAATAATGATATTTATTAGATAAAATATTCTTTATTGGACCTTATACATCAAAATGTACTAACTCAAATGGACTAGACACACGATTATTGACTCTAGACGGAAATGACACACGATGATGCTTACTAAGTTGACAAACTTCACAAGACAAAGGCGTCACATAACTAAGACTAGGAACTTGGCTCTTCAGATTCTAGAGAGAGGGATGTCCAAGATGACAATGCTATTGAAAGGCGACAATGAGGTCTGCAGAGCCCAGGTAGGTGAATCAATGTCAAGGTAATATAGGCCACCAGCTTCATGCCCCGTACCAATCTTTCTCTTCGTCTTGAGATCCTGAAAGACACAATAAGAGGGATAAAAGGTTATAGAACAATTGAGAGAACAGGTAATCTTGCTAATGAAAAGTAAACTAAAAGGAAATTGAGGAACAAATAACATAGAATATAGGGACATATCAAGACTCAAGTGAGTAGTCCCCTGACCTGAAACTTTAGAACAAGTACCATTAGCAAGAATAATACTACGTGTGAAAGTAGTAGACTGATAAGTAGAAAAAACATCAGACGCACCAGTCATGTGGTTAGAAGTGCTAGAGTATATGATCCAGGGACTGCGAGTGGAGGACAATAAACAAGTGAAAATAGTACCTGATTGGGCAAAAGTAGCAGTGGAGGGAGATGGGATAACATGTTGCTAGGACAGAAATTGAGCATACTTCTTTCATGTAATAGTAACCGACCTAGTGTCTGGTGGAGCTGACCGAGGTACGGAAGCAACAACAGAGGTGTCATCCTGATAGGAAGCTTGATTCACAACACCAGAAGGTTTTTCATATAAATCCCAACAGAAATCAACAGTGTGTCCTCCATAGCCACAGTGAGTACAACAATGAGGTCCACTACGGCCCCCACGACCACGCGTATGACTTCTTGTACGATCTCCTCGACCACCACGACCACCTCGATGACCATCACTATGCCTACTAGGAACCACAAGAGCTGAGCGATCAGTGGAGACACCATGATCGATGCCTGCAGTAGGCAAAGTAGCACGCTGTATACGAGAGAAAACCTCAAGTAGTGAAGGAAGACTAGAACCACCCAAAATCTGAGAATGAATAGTCTCATTTAGGTTTCAATCCTACCAAAAATCTAACAACATTCATGTCCTCATGTTGCTTCTGCCAAACTGCTGCATCAGTTGTAAATGGATGGTAGGTCTTCATCTCCTCACAGACTCCCCGAACGTGAGAATAATAATCCTCAATACTCAGATTACTCTGTTCCAGTCGGAAGTACTCCTTACACATCTCATAAGCTTGGGTAAAATTACCTACACCAGAATACATAGTGGCAAAGTGATCCCATATCTCCTTGGCAGTGTCAAGGTATAGTAGAGTAGAACTAATATTAGGCTCAATGTTATTCAATAGTAAAGAAATAATTTGAGCGTCCTTTTGTTCCCACTGATCATACCCAGGAGTATCTTCCTTGGGTTTAGGATCCACAAAATATGTCTTAAATCATTTGCCTTGAAGAAAGACTTGAACGGATCAGGACCATAAAGTATAATTGGTCCCATTGAGTTTAACAAAGGTCATGGGCAATTGATAATAGTCGGAGGTGGCAAAGATGGAGTAAAGGACCTGGTATCTTATTTGGGTTCCATAACAGTGTAGCAAATAGCAAACACAGAGTGCTGCAATGCTAAACCAAAAGAAAAGAGAAGGCTAGAAGACTGAACCAGACTTGTTAAGGTTGTTGGAAGACTGAACTGGGCAGACTAGGCTCGCTGGACCACTAAATCAAAGTAAAAATTGACTAAATCGGTATGAACCGGTGCAATAATGTCTGAAGCGGGTCATAGGACCTTACTGGACTGCCGAACCAGAGGGACCAATGACGGAACCAGTTTGAGCCAGTTTGAAGCTAGCTGAATCGGGATCGAACCGGGATTGATCAGGTCTGATTGGATTTGAACCGAAGTCGGGTCTTGACCTTTTATGAGTCTGGACCTCTTCTTCTTTGTTGGTTAGGGTTTCAGTAAACCCTAAACTTCGACTGTGGCTTCACACCACTACAATGAACGAACACCATGTTGTTCCTTGACCACCACAACGAACGACGAATCACTATGCTATGCCTTAACCACCACAATGAATGACAGACCACCAAGATGTTACCCACGACGACGAAGTCAACACCACAAATCAACACAGGTCCGACGAACAACACAGATCACCACCACCACAACAACACAACAACACAGATCACCACCACCACTGTAGTAGAGATCAACTACAACAACTGTATCACCACCACCATCGTAACTTAATTTATTCAAAATATATTTAGGATTATAATTGCTCTAATACCATGTTAAATGTGGAGGATTAACACAATATTAGGGAGTAACAGAGAGAGGTCAAAAACTTAACTTAGCTCTCATACATCACTTGTATTTATAGTTAACTCACAATAATAAGAATTATACATACACCCTCTTACTATTAACAATTTACACATACTACCTTAGCATTCTTAACACCTTACACTTTGAGGAATTTGTTTTTGTTTCATTTTCGGTTCCTGGAATGGTGAAGTACACCATGCAGGAAGGAAAAAAAGGGATGGGAAAACTTTAACTTGAAATATTCTTGAGTTATGGAAAGATGTCATGTGATGTTGATAAAGACAAAAAAATATTTACTAGTAGCAGTTAACAATTATTTCTAAGATTTTTTTTGTCAAATGATTTGAATTTTTTGAGTAAGAATTTATCTTGGAGATATGCCTATTGTTAGAGGTTGCTATTTCCACCCAAGCCTTTTTGGTCATTTGGCTTGGTCTACATGACTCTAGGAATGCTTTTCCAAATAGTTTGTGGACCATTAATGATAGTTTATGGGATCAAATTTTATTTGCCTAAAATTCTGAAAATGAAATAAATGCATGATTTATTATTTATTTTATTGGTATTCTATGTAGAATATATTAGCATGATGGATATGCTAGGTGTATTTATTTCGTTGTTTAGTATGATTTAAATTAGAATTTCATATCTAGTATTATTTAAATTGCATATTTTTTTTAAAGTCGAAACATGTGTGATATGAAATTAGAGATGATCAGTATGCCTAGAGATACTAGATCTAGTAGGAGTTTATTTTGTTTGGTATTAGGAAACTGAAATTCTGCACATTAATTAAATAAGTATTATTAATAATCACTTGTGGTGCGGGAGATGATTGGGAACTTAGTGAACTTTCGATCTCGCGACTTGTGAAAGTTGTTAATACTTGAATTTAGATTTTTGTGACAAAATTATAGAATGTGTTGTGCTAATATCCCATACGCATTATCTCTGTATGTAGATTAAATCATAATGACTACTAAAAGCATAGTGGCTGAATTAACTAAGGGCGACAAATTGAATGGCGATAACTATGATATATGACGTCGTAGGATTCAATTTGTCCTGTATGAGCAACAAGTCTTGGATACCCTTGACTCTGTGCTGCCAGAGCCTGAGCGACCTCAAACCTGCCAAGAACAAGAGAATTACCAGTCTTGACAGAAAAATGATCGACTTGCGCGTTATACCATGCAAGATGACCTTATTCCTAAATTTGAGAATTACTCCACAGCTCACGCCATGTAGAAGGCCCTCAAAGAGAAGTTTGGTATTACTTCTCTTGTTAGACTTCATGGTTTGACCATGAGGTTTGAATCGTATCAAAAGAAGCTAGAGCATACAATAAAACAACATCTGAGGGCTATGACATCTATGATATGTGATGTAGGTGCTGCTAGTCATGTGTTGACCAATGAACAACAAGTTCAAGTTGTACTTCGCTCCCTTCCACCATCATGGGAGCATATGAAACGAAACATAATGCATAATGAGAGTGTGAAAACATTCGAGAATATATCGTGTCACCTTGAGCTTGAGGCTGAGCACTTGGAGTCTACCAAAGGTGAGAGTAGCTCTTATGTGGCTAAAGTTGGCTCACACAAAACCTTCGGGTCCAAGCGCAGTGGAAATAAGTCTAATTCTCAAACTAGGGCTGGTCACTCTAGTTATAACAAGCACAAACAAGGGAAAAGAGCTAGTAAGAAGAATAAAACCAACATGATCTGCTATAACAGCAACAAGAAATGTCACTTCGCTCATGAATGCACTGAGCCGAAGAAGGTAGTCTTTAATTCTATCTCTCGCATTGACTGTTTAGTTACTAGTCAAGTTTTTGTTTCTCACTCTCATAATTCATGGATGGTAGACTTAGGAGCAACAGAGCACATAACAAGACACAAATTTGAATTTGTGGAGTACAGTCGAGTTCCAACTGGAAGCAAACAAATTTACATGGGGAACGAGACCAGTATAGATGTGCTTAGGATTGGCACATACAAACTGGAATTGCGACACGAGCACAGTCTATACCTTCATGATGTATTATATGCTCCCAGAATCCGAAGAAATTTGTTTTCAGTTACTAGCTTAATGAGACTAGGTTTTATTTTTCGTTTTGAAGGCAAGCATGTTGGCATTTATAAGGGAACTACATTCTATGGATCTGGTTATACCACAAAAGGTTTTATTATATTAGATATTGTTCATTGTAGTAATGAAACTTATTCTTATGTTACATCTATGGATAGTGTTGATTCTATTAGATGTCATGCTAGATTAGGTCATATTGGGTAGGACAGAATGTATATATTAGCTAGAGAGGGATTTTTGGGCCCACTCGCAAAAATCAACTTGTCCACATGTAAAAATTGTCTCGTAGGTAAGGCAACTAGAAATCTATTTGGTAAGGCCAAAAGAGCATATTTTCCATTGTAATTAATACACTCAGATATATGTGGCCCAATGAATGTGAAGGCAAGACATGGTGCATCATATTTCATCACTTTTATAGATGACTTTACGCGCTTTGGTCATGTCTATTTGATTTCTCACAAGTTCGAAGCATTGAATTGCTTCAAATGTTACATTAAAGAGGTTGAGAATCAACGAGACAATGACATTATGGTTCTTAGAACAGATCAAGGTCGCGAGTATCTATCTGAATAGTTTAAAGAGCTGTGTGAAGAAAATAGAATAATTAGGCAATTGACAATACCTGGCACTCCGGAACAAAATGGTGTAGCAGAGAGACGAAATCGCATCTTGCTTGATATAGTTAGGTCAATGATGGAATAGGCTCATCTTCTGATTTCATATTGGACAAATGGTTTATTGACTGCTTCTCATATCCTTAATCGAGTGTCTTCTAAATCAGTTCCTTCTACCCCATATGAGTTATGGAAAGGCACAAAACCTTACTTAAATAATTTACTGCCATGGGGTTTAGCGGCTTATGTGCACAATACTTCTCATAAATATGGGAAGTTAGGTCCTCGAGGGAAGAAGTGTATCATCATCTGCTATTCTGAGCACTCTAAGGGCTATGTGTTTACAGGTGAACAGCTTGATGGAAGGGTAACTGAAATTGAGTCGCGGGATGCAATTTTTCTTGAAGAGGATTTCCCTAACAGAGGAGATGTGTCTAAATGAATAAAACTCTATGAATTATATGATCCCCAAAGAGATATACCCACTAACCAAATAGAGATCGAGAAAATAGTTTTGTCACCTCTTAGGGACAGTGGGAACAATATACTCAATGGTGGATCAGTTCCAATGGATATAGATCCATATGACATAGGGTTACGTAGAAGCAAGCATGGAACCATCCCTTGACATCGTTTTGAGATTGAAGGGGAAGCTTTCATGGTTGAATCACATGATGATGCCGAACCAAAAAATATTAAAGAGGTTCTACCATCACCTGCTAGTAATGAGTTGATAGCTACAATGAATGATGAGATGGAGTCAGTGAAGGCTAATCAAGTTTAGGACTTGGTTGACCTTCCGCTTGGGCGCAAGGCCATTGGGAACAAATTGATTCTCAAAATTAAGCGCAAGGTGGATGGATCCATAGAAAGATATAAGACTCGCCTAGTGGCAAAAAGTTACACCCAGAAAAAGGGTGTGGACTACGAACTTTTTCTCCAGTTGTAAGGTTTGCCTTGATTCACATGATTCTAGCTATTGTTGTCATAGTTGTTAGTATCGTATGATACGCGATACGTATCGTACGATACGTTACGAAATAAGCTTAAAACGATACGGATCGTAGTTATGTATTGTTTTTGCTTCGTATCGTCTGATACACGATACTTTTTTACGATACGTGCAATTTTTTTTTTTTGTTTTTAGAAACGACATCGTTTTGTGCCAAGAATTTAATTTTTTTTAATCCCTATAACCACTGAAACGACGTCGTTTCAGTGGCTAGGGTTACAAAAAAAAATAAAATTCCTCATTTCCCTTCTTCATCGTTCACTCATCATTGGTCAGAGGTCTCTGGGTCTTCGACTGTGGGTTCTTCAGCCTCCGTCGACCGTGGGTTCTTTAGCCTCCTTCGACTTTGGGTTCTTTAGCCTCATTCGACTGTGCGTTCTTCGATTGTGGGTTCTTTGACTTCGACTGTGGGTTCCATCGAAGCTGCCTTCGTCCTTCTCTAGGTACTCCATTGAAGCTCTCTTCTTCTTCTTCTTCTTCCCAGTCTCCATTGAAACCTGTGGTCCTGTGCAGTAAGAAATGATGTTAATGTATTTACAAAGCCAAATATATATATATATATATATGTGTGTGTGTGTGTGTGTGTGTGTGTGTGTGTATTTGTATAAAAATTTTTGAATCTTGATTAATTTTAATTTTGTTTAACAATGACATCACCTGCATCCAATTTTCATATATAAATGACTAAAAAACTTGCTAATGATCCCACATAGGAACATTGTGACAAAGTAGAAGGATCAAGGTTGAAATTGAAATGCATTCACTGTGCAAATTTCTATTGGGGAGGTATTTCAAGAATGAAAAATCATTTGGCAGGTAATCGCAAAGATGTAGCGTCGTGTAAGCATTGCCCTGAGGAAGTAACTAAAATTTTTAAGCAATTGTTGGATGATAGGGCTTTAAGCAAAGATATCAGTCTTGTGGATTCGAAAAGTAGTGACGTGTGGATAGTACTACTGTTGATAAAATACAACCAACCACCACCATTACTTTGAATACCATGTTGAAGAAAAAGGGTNTGTACGATACACGATACGTATCGTACGATACACGATACGTATCGTACGATACACGATACGTATCGTACGATACGTTACGAAACAAGCCTAAAACGATACGGATCGTAGTTATGTATTATTTTTGCGTCGTATCGTCTGATACACGATACGTTTTTACGATACGTGTAATTTTTTTTTTGTTTTTAGAAACGACGTCGTTTTGTGCCAAGAATTTAATTTTTTTAATCCCTATAACCACTGAAACGACGTCGTTTCAGTGGCTAGGGTTACNAAAATAGATTTGATTAATGGTGGGTTGATGAAAAATTATAAAGCAGAATGGAGAAAGACGGGTTGTACTCTTATGTTTGATGGATGGACTGATGGGAAACATCGCTTTATCACTAATTTTTTAGTGAATAGTCCTAGAGGAAGTGTGTTTCTNTCCTCATTTCTCTTCTTCATCGTTCACTCATCATTGGTCAGAGGTCTCTGGGTCTTCGACTGTGGGTTCTTCAGCCTCCGTCGACCGTGGGTTCTTTAGCCTCCTNTAGGCATTTGTAAGAATACAGATAATCTTTTTGAGGTTTTAGATTCAATGGTAGAAGAGATTGGTGAGGACAATGTTGTTCAGGTTGTAACTGATAGTGCNTAGCCTCATTCGACTGTGCGTTCTTCGATTGTGGGTTCTTTGACTTCGACTGTGGGTTCCATCGAAGCTGCCTTCGTCCTTCTCTAGGTACTCCATTGAAGCTCTCTTCTTCTTCTTCTTCTTCCCAGTCTCCATTGAAACCTGTGGTCCTGTGCAGTAAGAAATGATGTTAATGTATTTACAAAGCCAAATATATATATATATATATATGTGTGTGTGTGTGTGTGTGTGTGTGTGTGTGTATTTGTATAAAAATTTTTGAATCTTGATTAATTTTAATTTTGTTTAACAATGACATCACCTGCATCCAATTTTCATATATAAATGACTAAAAAACTTGCTAATGATCCCACATAGGAACATTGTGACAAAGTAGAAGGATCAAGGTTGAAATTGAAATGCATTCACTGTGCAAATTTCTATTGGGGAGGTATTTCAAGAATGAAAAATCATTTGGCAGGTAATCGCAAAGATGTAGCGTCGTGTAAGCATTGCCCTGAGGAAGTAACTAAAATTTTTAAGCAATTGTTGGATGATAGGGCTTTAAGCAAAGATATCAGTCTTGTGGATTCGAAAAGTAGTGACGTGTGGATAGTACTACTGTTGATAAAATACAACCAACCACCACCATTACTTTGAATACCATGTTGAAGAAAAAGGGTAGGGAAGATGTATGCTTGGATATTTGTAGATGTTTTTATGCTAATGCCCTTCCTTTTAATTTGGTAAAGGGATCCATATTTGGTAAGAATGCTAGAATCTATTACATCGTTTGGCAAGGGATTGAAACCTCCATCGTATCATGAGGTGAGATGTTNTGCAACAATTTGTTATCCGCGTCCTTAGCTTGACTTGTAGTGCCACAGGATATGAGAGGAATTGGAGTACATTTGACCAGGTGCACTCTAAGAGGAGAAATTGATTAGAGCAGCAAAGATTAAGTGCACTTGTGTATGTGAAGTACAATCTTCGATTGGAGGCAAGACACCAAAAGAGAATACTAGAGGGTGATTCCTATGATCCTATTTCTCTCTCAGATATGGAATCTGATGATGAGTGGATCACTGAAAAAGAAGATTCACTCCTTCCTGAGGACACTACCTGGATGAATGTTGATGAGTGTTTTGAGGTTCAAAAAAGGACTAGCAAAAAGAGAAGGAGAGGTAAATAATATATAATTAAAATGTAGTGGTTGTTTTTTCTTCTTCTCCATTACTTTGATTTTTTTTTATATATATTTTATATTGGTTGCTTTGTAGGGCCTAGAAATCTTTCTTTAAACAAGAAAAAAGGGAAACAAAA
Source organism: Ilex paraguariensis (assembly GCA_963454935.2). Taxonomy (NCBI): domain Eukaryota; kingdom Viridiplantae; phylum Streptophyta; class Magnoliopsida; order Aquifoliales; family Aquifoliaceae; genus Ilex; species Ilex paraguariensis. The sequence continues at coordinate 1,123,551 of CAUOFW020008613.1, forward strand.
AGTTCAACTTGAAGATGAGGATGAGGATGAACAAATACAAGAAGTTGAAGATGATGAAGGAAGTGAAGACTTGTTGGCATCCGATCACAATGATGATGTTGCATTTTTAATTGAAATTGAAAATTGAGTTCAAAATGGATGTTAAAATTTTGGATTAGAAGTCTTTCTGGTGTTTGAAGTTTGAATTAGTGAACTATGGTTGTGGACTTTGCATTATAATAGTAGTGGATTATGTTGATGACTTGAATAGTTAGTTGAATATTAATGAAATGCTATGTTTTTATGAGTGTATGACTTTTTTTCAAAGGTATATATATTTTTTTATTATTTATTTAAAATTGCACCGTATCTTACGATACACGATACGATACAATATTTGTATCTTACGATACACCTTTTGATACATGATTTGATAACTATGATTGTCGCACATTTGAATTTAAAACTATATCAAATGGATGTTAAAACTGCATTTCTGAATGGAGAACTGGATGAGGAGATCTACATGGATCAACCTGAGAGTTTCATGGTGGTGGGTCAGGAGAACAAAGTATGTAAACTCCAACGATCTATTTTTGGCCTGAAACAGTCATCCAGACAGTGGTATCTAAGGTTTCATCGAGCTATCATTTCTAATGAGTTTTCGATGATTGATGAAGACTATTGTGTGTATGTTAAACGGTCCAAAGATAGCTTCTTGATTCTATCTTTGTATGTTGACGATATTTTATTGGTTGAAAATAATAAGGAAATGATTATAATTACTCAAAAGTGGTTGTCCTCAACATTTGAGATGAAGGACTTGGGCGAATCAAGTTATGTGCTCGGAGTTAAGATCCTAAGGGATCGTTCTAAGAAACTTCTTAGTTTGTCTCAAGAGTCTTACATTAAGAAGGTTCTTGAACGATTCCAGATGCAAAACTGCAAACCCATAGACACTCCTATAGCAAAAGATGAGAGCCTAAGCCTAAAGATGTGTCCTAAGACTCCTAAGGAAAAGGAAAGGATGACTCCTGTTCCCTATGCCAATTTTGTAGGTAGCTTAATGTACGCTATGATGTGTACATGTCCCGATATTTGCTATACGGTAGGCCTAGTTTGTTGTTTTCAGTCAAATCCTAGAATAACTTATTGAAAGGCAGTCAAAAGGATACTACAATATCTCAAAGGGATTTCAGATTATATGCTATGCTACTAGTCTCCAGATTTACGGATGGTTGGTTATAGTGATGTTGATTGGGGTGGTGATATAGATGAACGCAAGTCCATATCAGGATATACTTTCTTACATAATGGTGGGGCCATTACATGGAGTAGTAAAAAGAAATCATGCATATCCTTATCCACCATGGAACCAAAATGTGTGGCTTGTTATACTACTGTACACGAAGTGGTTTGGTTAAGAAGGTTCTTTCAACATCTAGGAGTTGTCACAAATACCTTGGGCCCAGTGAAGATTCATTGTGATAGCATGGTTGCATTAGCTTATGCTAAGGATCCTAAGTATAATGGAAGAACCAAACACATAGACCTAAGATATTATTACATTAGAGACATGATTGCACAAAAAGAAGTAATCTTGAACCACATACCTACAACTCAGATGGTTGTAGACCCCTAACTAAGCTTATAACAAGAGATGTGTATATGACTCATGTTAGAACTCTAGGACTTCATAGGTATTGATTATGTGTTAGAGATTGTATGGATCACATACTCATTTGTGTTAACATTTTTTGGGATATTAATACATGGTTTTAATTGCAATTAAATGTTATATTGCTTCATTACCTTAATATTTGAGAAAGCACACACATTAAGTTTGTTAGCGGGCGTGATTGGCTCACTCACACTAGCAATCGCCTTTGGCGCTTGATATGGCAAGCAAAGATGAAATATTCTAGCATACAATATCGCTCTGTTTTGTATACAGAATGCGATCTGACATTTGAGAATCGATAATGGACACAACTCCATGTTCATTATGCTTGTGTTTGTTGATTAGCCAGATGCGAGATCTTAATTTGGCATCTTTGGAGGGCGAGCAAATAGAGAACTCGGGTTAGACGCTTGTAGAACGACTAGACTTAGATCAATACGGTGTTTGAGTATGATATATGCTCTCATTAGGATCGAGACACTCCACCGTAGCATGTATTTCATACTACATCTACTTGGCGACAATTAAGGAGGTGAAGGAATGGATCCCTGCTTCCTCACTGTGTGAGCCCTCTGAGTCATTTTTACATGACCGGGTTATTTTGTTTAACCAAACATTCTATGTACTCTCTGACTTTTGATTATGTCACAAAGTGAAAGAATTAATACTCAGTTACTTTGACATGTTACTTACGGCCATGAGTGATTCGGCCTTCCGGGACATTGCTGGAAAAGTGGTTAATTTTGAACTAAGTGACATAAGGGAAAAAGGAAGACCATTTGGAACATCCTACGATATATTCATTGTCAACAACTTTGGACGCTAGTTTAGATAATGACAAAGTGTGAATGTATAGGCGAAAGCTTCGAGGGGTTATGCATGCTCTTATATTGTGACGGTTTAGAGATGCTTGAACCGGTGTATCCGAATGGATCTAGAGTACTTGAGATACCATTTTCATTTTTTTTAGGGTTGATGTCTCTATGTTGGCTCTATAGAGTTTCTAGTGTAGGNGTCTAGGGTACTTGAGATACCATTTTCATTTTTTTTAGGGTTGATGTCTCTATGCTGGCTCTATAGAGTTTCTAGTGTAGGGCTCCCAAATTACAGGTGTGCTTAGTAGTCGCACGACGGTCCATTAGCCTGTATGAATTTATGTTGGTGTATATAATGGATTGAGAGAGATGACAATGTCGTGCCACCACGTGTGAGTGAGAGATGTTATATATTGGTTGGGTAGGGATAAATAAAGGTAATTTAAGGTCTAAAATAGTAATACTAAATGAGGTTTTTTTACTTTTAGTATTATTTAAAAAAATTATTTTTAATTTTTTTTAAGTGAGAGAGGACGATGTGATATTTTATTTTTGTTTTTTAAGCGAGAGAGAGAGAGAGAGAGAGAGAGAGAGAGAATGAATGTTAGTAAATATGAGTTGACTTTTGAATATTTTTTTATTTATTTTTAAAATTTTTGATTTTTGAGTTTCTAATGTTATGAATTGAATTGTAGGATCAAATTATTGAAATTAGAATTTTTTTATTGGGCTTAAATTTTTTGGAGAGTTTGTGGAAGGCCTAAAATTTTCCTGGATTTAATTTTTTATGTGGACTAGTTATGTATTTGAAATTACGGGGCCTTTCAAAAATTTGGGGCCTAAAGCCCACACTTTTTTTTAATACAGTTGGGTCGGTCCTGTAGTTGGGTCATGAACCTAAATCGGGCGCCTATGGTGGGTCGACCCAAATTAAAGAATGTCCAAAGGGCAATGTCTTTTGGACGTATCTTTTACCACAAAAAATACATGTCTATTAAATATTAATAGACATGTCCTTATCGGATGTGTCTCTTAATGACACCTATTGGTTGTCTATATAAACTCAAGACAATCCAATAGATGAGATATCTTTGGTAAATAATCAGACGTTAAAGTCTCCTACTATATCTCTCTCTCTCTCCCTACATAACGTTGAAAGACTTTTGTGCTGTGGAAAATCGGTGTTGATTCCTATTGTGTAACAACACCATACTGCTCTAGCAATCAAAGAAAAGACAATTTTCAGATTCTAAAGTATGTGGAACATCCTCAAATTGTTTTTAGGATTAAAGCAAATAAGGTATATCTTTTATTCTATGCTTCTGCAATATGTATACGATTCCCAACAAAAAGTATATTATTTTTATTTTAGCTATTAAATTTTTCAATACACACTCCAACAGATTTTATATATTTTAATTACTACTTTTAAATATTAATTTTTATATTTTGTACATTTGTTGGAAATGTTGGAGGGAGAGAAAAAGAATGGAGAGAAAGACAAATAATGGACAAGAGAGATGAGAAAGAACAAGAAGAGACAGAATATATTATGAACTATTTATTCATAATTATATTTTACCTATTGTTGGAAAATAATGTTTATCTTTAAATAACTAAATTTTAATTATTTTGAAGTTTTAACCATTCTCTTGAAAGTACTCTAATGCATGAATGTTTTCCAACGGTTTATGCAGAATCGCTACCTAAACATGATAGCCCATCTATCCAATGCTCCACTAGGAGAGTCAGAGGCTGCCGTGGGAATTGGAACTGTTGGTTCGTCGGAGGCAATCATGCTGGCAGGCCTTGCTTTCAAGAGAAAGGGGCAGAATAAGCAGAGAGCCGAGGGAAAACCATGCGATAAACCTAACATTGTCACTGGAGCCAATGTGCANATTGGAACTGTTGGTTCGTCGGAGGCAATCATGCTGGCAGGCCTTGCTTTCAAGAGAAAGGGGCAGAATAAGCAGAGAGCCGAGGGAAAACCATGCGATAAACCTAACATTGTCACTGGAGCCAATGTGCAGGTAACACACTATAACTCATCTCTCATTCTGTGGGTTTGGTGTATCACTTATGCTAGGCCTGCTTTAGGCGGGCTTTTTGTGTCGTAACTACTAGCTCCAAAGGTCAGGCTGAGGAGTCAAACCCCCAGATGTGCATTACGCCTTTCAATAGATCGAAATTTANTGTGGGTTTGGTGTATCACTTATGCTAGGCCTGCTTTAGGCGGGCTTTTTGTGTCGTAACTACTAGCTCCAAAGGTCAGGCTGAGGAGTCAAACCCCCATATGTGCATTACGCCTTTCAATAGATCGAAATTTAAATCAAATCTCATCAGTTGATCAATGTTATTAAGATATATGATAACATTGGGTGATTATTTATTGAAATTAGTTGATATTACGATATAATTTATTAAAAGTTGGCTCATTAAATTATTCAAGCGGATTGAATTTTTAGATCAGATTTGTCATTCTGCATGGAATCGAATGTGAATTATAAAATTAAAATTTGACGGATAATTAAATTGGATGTTGATCAGAGTCTGTAAATCGGATTTAGATTTGAATAAGTGGAAATCTAATTTGTTAACTGGTGTACTTGACATCTTATGAATACTAAATGCCGGCACAATTGATATTATGTGCGACTAAATACAAGTTTCCTAATGCTCTCTATGCGTATATATAATATATGTTTGTTGGGAGAAATTTGCAAATTACATCGAGGTGGAACTTAAGGAAGTGAAGCTGAGAGAAGGCTACTATGTGATGGTACCTGTGAAAGCTGTGGAACTAGTGGATGAAAACACCATCTGTGTTGCTGCTATCTTGGGTTCAACTCTCAATGGAGAATTCCAAGATGTCAAGCTCTTGAATGATCTTTTTCTTGAAAAGAACAAGCAAACTAGGTACTCAAGAGTTTTAAGAATCACTTACAGCTCAGTGTTGGGAATCTTCAAATTTTCAATTATATGTAATAAGTTATCTATCTCTGTTTTGTTCAATTTTGCAGGTGGGATACCCCAATTCATGTGGATGCAGCTAGTGGTGGATTCATTGCAGCATTTCTCTATCCAAAGCTCGAGTGGGATTTTCGACTCCCATTGGTGAATAGCATCAATGTTATTGAGCATGAATATGGTCTTGTGCATGCTGGAATTGGGTGGGTGATTTGGAGGAGCGAGGAACTTATCTTTTACATTAACTACCTTGGAGACGATCAACCTACTTTCATCCTCAATTTCTCTAAAGGTGACTAAAAACACATATAATTTTGTGTTTTTAAATCATGACACACTTGATTTAGCTTCTTAACGTCATCTTTCCACCATTTTTAGGTTCAAGCCAAGTCATTGCTCAGTATTATCAACTAATTCGCTTGGGTTATGAGGTGAGAGTCTACTGAGATGCATAAGAAAATCCAAGGGTAAATTATATTGACCCGTTGAATTATGGCATCGATCTACCTTCACACCTTCAATTATGAATTTTTTCTTATTGTCTCATCACTTATTTGCATGGTTTTCATGTTGTCTCAAAACCAGACGTCTTTGACTAAAAATGTCCACATTTGTAGTTAAATAGGTGTTTCCAATGTCTACAATATGAGTATTGTAAAACCAATAACCATAGTTGGATGGATGTGCAATATGATATAGTGGTGTGGGCAATGTGAAACCAATAATCGTTGGTGGAGACACATAAAGAAGGTAATATTGAAGAGGATGTAATATAGGAGACTTAGTTGGAGGGATCAAAGTGTAATTCTCTCAAAATTCAATTTAACGTGTGTAGCTGCATATTGAGCTTATTATCATAATTAACTGGTTGTGGTAAAAATATTTTGTTCTTAGGGATACCAAAATGTTGTGGAAAATTGTGGGGACATCGCTCTCGTGCTGAAACGAGGATTGGAGACGACAGGCCGATTCAACATTGTGTCCAAGGGCAATGGTGTTCCGGTGGTTGCCTTCTCTCTTAAGGAGAAGAGTCGGTACAACAAGTTTGACGTGTCAAATATGCTGCGTAGTTTTCAGTGGATTGTGCCTGCCTACACCATGCCATCGGATGCTCAACATGTGATAGTGCTTCGGGTTGTCGTGAGGGAAGATTTCTCATGCACCCTAGCCGAGCGCCTAGGGGATGATATCACAAAGGTCCTCCATAAATTGGATACCCTCCCTGCCAAAATAAGTGCCAATATGATGTCCGGTCATCAAAAAGTGAAAAATGGCACCGTGGTGAAGAAAACAACACTTGAGACACAGAGAGAAATAACTGATGCTTGGAAGAAATTTGTCATGGATAGGAAAACCAAAGTAATTTGCTAGGACTTTGATGGAAAGACTCTCTCTTTCTTTTAACTTCGTTAGTGTTCTAATTCTAAACAGGAATTGTGTTGCCTCTTTCTTGCAAATTACGAGAAACTCTATTTCGCTTTGGATTGAAGACGTTCTGCTAATGACTTCTACTTCTTCCTCCAAAAATAGATATTATCGTTTCTATCAGCATGCTAAATAGCTACAAGCATGTTATTATTGTGAGGAAAAATAGGAGCTCTAGACAATATTCTTGTTTCTCGCAAAGAAAAAATTTGAGAGGATATGAAAAATTATAACAAAAAACGAAGAGAAAAACCTATTGTCATTAATGACAAGGAAAAGAAAATATAAATTGCAACGCTTTTATGCTGATAAAAATCGTCCCATGGTTGTTGTGGTAGTTGTGCAACTAGCATTAATTATTTGACTAAAGTAGATTTTAGTAATTAAAACTTTTTTTAGTCGACTTTGAGTTTAAATTAAAGTGAGATCAACTCATTGTTTCAAGTAAAATTTCGTGTGCTCATGTTCTACTCCGTACAAGAACAACATAATATATTAACTTACTCAAATCATGTAAGAGATAAATGATAAAATAGGCTTCAAAGTCACCTACTTGAAATGTAAAAATAGAGGATGGACAATACAGGATTTNTATAAGAGCATCTTCAAACCTAATTCAAATTTAGGCTCAAATTTGAGTAAAAACTTGGTTTGATATAAAATACTTCAATGGGCAAACTCAATTATCTACTTAAATCTTTTAAAAAATTCTCTTATTTTTCCAAAACTCATTTTTTTGTATCATTCAAATTATGATATTTGATAAAATAAATGAAACTTTCATATCTCTCCACAAATTGATAATTCAAAAAAAAAATGAATATGTATACAATACTACATGGGAATAAATAAACCACTATAGAATTCTAAGATTGTTCTAATCCTTTATCAGTTTTTATAAATCCAGAGAAAGAAAAAGAAAAAGAAAAAAAATATAACTATTTTGATATGGGCTTGGTCTGAAGAACATAAAAACATACTTGGTCTGAAGAACATAAAAACATACATTTTTAATAAAAATGGAAGATTGACGAAATAAAATGATTAATTTTCTAAATTTATGGGTAGTGAAGGCTTAAAATTTCAAGAAGAATTGGTGGTNTATAACTATTTTGATATGGGCTTGGTCTGAAGAACATAAAAACATACTTAGTCTGAAGAACATAAAAACATACGTTTTTAATAAAAATGGAAGATTGACGAAATAAAATGATTAATTTTCTAAATTTATGGGTAGTGAAGGCTTAAAATTTCAAGAAGAATTGGTGGTCTGAAATTATACTACCGATAATGTTTAACTTGAAAAAAATCAAAGAAAACTTTGATAGGTAGGCTTAGGGTTTGTATAGTATAAAAGATATGTGAAATTAGTGTTTTAAAAAATAAAAGACATCAAGAAGATGGAAGATAAAAAGGATAAAACTTATCTACAGGCCTTCAAATGATTTNTCAAAGAAAACTTTGATGGGTAGGCTTAGGGTTTGTATAGTATGAAAGATATGTGAAATTAGTGTTTTAAAAAATAAAAGACATCAAGAAGATGGAAGATAAAAAGGATAAAACTTATCTACAGGCCTTCAAATGATTTGTGAAAGTTTCAGTGGTGTTTAGTGATAGAAGCAGTGTAATAAAGAGNTAAAAAGGATAAAACTTATCTACAGGCCTTCAAATGATTTGTGAAAGTTTCAGTGGTGTTTAGTGATAGAAGCAGTGTAATAAAGAGAGGCAAGAAGAGGCAGATAACAAGTCATCGAATAAATCTTTTAGTTTTGGATAGGTTAAAAAGTTACCATTAGAAATTTAGTATAGAATTTGAATCTACTTTAATTTGGGTCTAGAATAAGTTCGATTTTCATTTGATATATGTTTGAGTCTAAGGTATGAGAAATTTTTTTTGGCCATTTTGACTCAAATTTATATTTGAGTCAAGATTGGAGATGCTCTAATATAAAACAAGGGTATTTCAACAAGCACATCTTATAGTCTCAAATACACTAATTCAACGATCACGAAATTAACATTTTATCCGTTAATATTTTCCCCCAATTCAGTCACATCCAATTTTCGCTCTTTTTATGGGTCAGGAAAAAAGGAAATTATATTACTATAAAAAACAGAAACTCGAAAAAAATAAAAGATCTACAGACTATAAGCCAGAGTTTTAACCGACTCCTACTCTTCTCTCTGAGGCGATTACTCCNTCATTGTTTCAAGTAAAATTTCGTGTGCTCATGTTCTACTCCGTACAAGAACAACGTAATATATTAACTTACTCAAATCATGTAAGAGATAAATAATAAAATAGGCTTCAAAGTCACCTACTTGAAATGTAAAAATAAAGGATGGACAATACAGGATTTGACACCAATTTCACATTAGTTGGGCAAAAAATTTTACATGTGCATATATGTATCAAGTTTGTATTATGAGTTGGGCCCTAAGAAGTACCACACTTTTGTTAGCAGAGCGAACACCTATACGAGCTTTGGTTCAATAACATGAGCGCATGTTGCCAACGCCTGCCCTAACCTAGCTCGAGTGTGGATGCGGACTAAACCTTATTTTTTTTAGAGAAAATTCGTTTAACTAATTTGGTCCAAAATTCTTAACCCAAAATTTATTTTTTGCCTATTGGAATTCAAATTTCGCACTGGTTAAAATTTGAATTCAAATTCATATCTGTTCATTATTTGGTAGACATCAATGATGTCTTCTGTGTTGTATCTATTCGTATGGTAGCTGTTAGAAATAGTCACCGTTATGTCTATAAATAATCCAAACTCATTAGCATTCCGCACAAATTACATTACAAATTATGGCAGTCATCACATTCATAAATTTGTCATTCGTAGTCTACAGTTTCTGAGAATACAACACACAATTCTAATTCGCTCGACAATTGAATTAGAGTGCTTCTTTCAATTGCATGAAAATCATTGTATCCTAAAATGCGGACGCTGAGATTTTCATAAGCACCAAGTGTGCGGGCGAAATCTGTCTTAAGGGCATACTGTCAAACACTAGCCTTAATCTACAAAATTTAATCACAGTTCCTGACTTGTAAATGGGTCAGTTTGTTTAATTATATATTTACATGCTACTATTTTGTTTATTCTAAATTGCATTATAGAAATAAGAGATTTCAATAAGTGATTTTGCCACATTTGAAAAATGCACCCAACATTAACGATGTTGCGAAGTATTGTATTAGTTTCTTCTTATCTCAATTAATATTGAATTTCTCATATTCTCTTTTAAATTATAGTATTTCATTTTCAAACTGGTGTTGAAACTTTGTACCAAAAAAAAAAAAGTTTTTGTTGTCACAACATGAAACCAAATAACAAAGTTAAAGAGGCAATTTGAAACCTTTTATAAGAGCATCTTCAAACCTAATTCAAATTTAGGCTCAAATTTGAGTAAAAACTTGGTTTGATATAAAATACTTCAATGGGCAAACTCAATTATCTACTTAAATCTTTTAAAAAATTCTCTTATTTTTCCAAAACTCATGTTTTTGTATCATTCAAATTATGATATTTGATAAAATAAATGAAACTTTCATATCTCTCCACAAATTGATAATTCAAAAAAAAAATGAATATGTATACAATACTACATGGGAATAAATAAACCACTATAGAATTCTAAGATTGTTCTAATCCTTTATCAGTTTTTATAAATCCAGAGAAAGAAAAAGAAAAAGAAAAAAATATAACTATTTTGATATGGGCTTGGTCTGAAGAACATAAAAACATACTTAGTCTGAAGAACATAAAAACATACGTTTTTAATAAAAATGGAAGATTGACGAAATAAAATGATTAATTTTCTAAATTTATGGGTAGTGAAGGCTTAAAATTTCAAGAAGAATTGGTGGTCTGAAATTATACTACCGATAATGTTTAACTTGAAAAAATCAAAGAAAACTTTGATGGGTAGGCTTAGGGTTTGTATAGTATGAAAGATATGTGAAATTAGTGTTTTAAAAAATAAAAGACATCAAGAAGATGGAAGATAAAAAGGATAAAACTTATCTACAGGCCTTCAAATGATTTGTGAAAGTTTCAGTGGTGTTTAGTGATAGAAGCAGTGTAATAAAGAGAGGCAAGAAGAGGCAGATAACAAGTCATCGAATAAATCTTTTAGTTTTGGATAGGTTAAAAAGTTACCATTAGAAATTTAGTATAGAATTTGAATCTACTTTAATTTGGGTCTAGAATAAGTTCGATTTTCATTTGATATATGTTTGAGTCTAAGGTATGAGAAATTTGTTTTGGCCATTTTGACTCAAATTTACATTTGAGTCAAGATTGGAGATGCTCTAATATAAAACAAGGGTATTTCAACAAGCACATCTTATAGTCTCAAATACACTAATTCAACGATCACGAAATTAACATTTTATCCGTTAATATTTTCCCCCAATTCAGTCACATCCAATTTTCGCTCTTTTTATGGGTCAGGAAAAAAGGAAATTATATTACTATAAAAAACAGAAACTCGAAAAAAATAAAAGATCTACAGACTATAAGCCAGAGTTTTAACCGACTCCTACTCTTCTCTCTGAGGCGATTACTCCTTGAAGGCTCATCGGTGGGTTCTTAATCCACTGATCTGGCAGAACTCATATCCCCAAATGTCCCGTTGAATTTGCTCAATCCCCTGGATTGTTGCCTTTGGTCCTTCATTATGGAGTCGATGGTGATCTTCGAGTCGGACTCCACAACAACTGCTTTGTATCCCTTTACTACTGTTATTCTGCACACTCTCCGGATCGCTTCTGCCTCTGTTGCAAGTGGCTAAGATGCGCACAATGAATCAACTTCCCTATGGATTCTCTCTCTCATCTTCACTCAATGTCAGCCACCTTATCTCTCTCTCTCTCTCTATCTTTCTCTCTCTCTCTCTCCCTCTTTCTTTCTCTCTCTCTCTCTGTGTTAGCCATCTCCATCGATTCCACCATCACCCCAACAACACCGCTACCCACTCTCCTCACTTGAGCAACGCACAACCACCAGCGACCTAACCTCTGGCAGCACTCTTTCGTAGGTCTCTTTCTTTCTCTCTCTCTCCATGATCTGCCATCACCACAGCCCCACACCACTATCAGACTCACCACCCCTCCATCCTCTCCCACCACCATCACACCAACCTTAGATTTAGGGCTTATTTCACAAACCTCCTCTTTGCAACACATCCCACCCATACCCTCTCTCTCTTAACAAACCCCCCAAGCTCTCCCCCTCTAGCGACAGTCTAGCGAACCACTAAGGTTAGTCTCTTTCTCTCCCCTTCTTCTCTTTCCTTCTCTCCCTCTCTCTCTCTTCTCTACTTTCACTTCTTTGCGCAAATCCAGCGACACCCACACACTCACACAAATCCATCACCGACACACTCACACGCACAAATTATTTCAAAATTAGGGCTGTTAATTGGAGTGAATTGATGTTGTTAATTTGTAGTTAATAGGGTTGTTAATTCTCTCACCCCTTCGCTTCTCTCTATATGTCTCTCCCTTTCTATCTTCATTTTTGTATGGACACACACACACACGATACACACACATACAAACACTGTCAGATTCACACACCCTCTCTCCTCTCCTCTCTTCCATCCTCCTTTTCACTCTCTATGCTTTGTTAATTTGGTGTTGAATTGTTGTTAATCACAACACATATGAAATGTTTGTTAAACTGCCTGTGAGAAATATTTTATACTCTTTTGATTGATTCAAATTTTTGTTGGTATAANAATTGAATGTCGAAATAAATTTTTCTTTACTTCGTTAATTTTTTGATTTCATGGCCTGAGTTTTTGTTATGTTATTTGATTTAGTAAATACCTCTTCTACCCATTGTATTGCGTGTTCTACATTGATTAAAATATCTCTTTCGTTCGAATAAGTTAATCTGCTTAAGTTTATATATTGTAGATTTTTTTCCTTATTCATATTTGATCACATTCGGTTCAATGCACAGGTAAAAANTCGTTCGAATAATTTAATCTGCTTAAGTTTATATATTGTAGATTTTTTTTCCTTATTCATATTTGATCACATTCGGTTCAATGCACAGGTAAACAGTTTGATAAATTTGAACGAAAAATATAGATTGAAGTTCTTAAGGCACTGTGATCTCATTGTTGGCTCATTACCATTACTTGCGTTGAATAGATTTTTGAATTCGTAAGGCGCATGTAGCATATTTGTTAACTTTCATTCACACTTACTTTATCTTTTAACTGTCACGTACTTTTTTGGGGAAAGACATATCTAGCATATTTTCTCTACCTCTTCCAAGTTGACTACCTCTCTTGAATTTCAATAGCTTTTCTATAGCTCTTTCTTTGCAAAGATTTGGAGATGTATGAAAGTGGTGAAAATCGTTCCCGGAGTATTGGTATAAAGTGGGATATGTGAATGATTCAAGTTCTCCCCCCACCCCACCCCTCTCNTGAAAATCGTTCCCGGAGTATTGGTATAAAGTGGGATATGTGAATGATTCAAGTTCTCCCCCCACCCCACTTTGTGCTCTTTCACAACTAAAATTATGTGATTCATTGTTATTTTTTTTCATCATTTGTGTTTTTGAAGTAGGTGAATTCGTGACTAAAATTGAGATAGGGATTATTGATTGTTGAATTTGGTTAATTAATTGATATAATTTTGTTGAAATTGTCGTTGAAAAATAATTGTTAAAATAATTTGTTGATTATTTGATGTAATTTTGGTGGATTATTTGTTGAACTGCATATTGTATAGGACCATCACAATAGTTGTGATTAATCTAAATTGATTCGATGGTAAAAGATTAATCCCTAAATTTTCTTATACCATCCATTTCTGTCATATCACACCTTTGTTATCACTCCATCCCATTTCTCTCCTTCATCTTTTCTTCCGTCAATGACTTTAACTCTGGTGTCTTTTGGCGACTCCAACACAGTGAGTCAAGTTGATCTCCCTTTCTCTATCCCATTCTTTTTCTTCTCCAACCCCTCTCCCACTCAAAATCTCTCACACACATCCTCATAGCCAAAGTCTCTCATTTCTATTTGTTCTCTCATTTTCTTTGATTTCCTCTACAAGTCTCTATCATGGCATGCACACGCTACACCAGTAACTAACACACTTGCAAACACTCACACATATACACAAACCCCCTACACCAGCAACTCACACACGTAAGCACACATGCAAAAACCCTCTCTCTCTCTCACACACACACATATGCATCACATAGTTGGATATTGAGGCAACACATTCACTTCACAGATTNGATTTCAATTTCTTTAATTAAAATAAATTAAAATAATTTTTTTTTCTAAATTAACCGGTTGGTTTATATTGTATCGTGTCTTCAGACACGAATTACTCATAATTTAGGATAATTGAGGGGCACTTTGCATAATCAATATTTTTGTCTTAAATATAACAGTAACTTGGATTTAGTACAATGTGAAACCAATTATCGTAAAAGTGGGACAGGTCATACTAGTGGGACAAAACAAATCTAGTAGAATAGTTTGAGGGGTGACGAAGTAAATAACCCTGCTAACACTTCCCATTGATGAGCACGATGACCACAAAAAGCAAAATAATTAACAAAATATAATGAATCATCGGATTGGGCCAAAATTTATTGGATATGTACCCGAGGGGACTACAATGAAGCATTGTAATTTCCCTGGGAACCTCCAAGCTTTAACCACACTGAAGTTTGAAAAGTTTCATAATTAAAGCTTAAACGTACGCTTCATCTCGCAAAAAGTCACAAATCCCACCAACCAAGCAATGCCTCACGCGAAAAAAGTAATACAAAAGCATGGAAAGAGGGGAATGAGCCAGAATTGAAGCAGAGAAATTCTATGTTTATCAGATTTTGTATCCCATGTAGGTGATTGAATCAGTTAGATCTACTAACTACCNTCACTGATTAGTTTATTTTGATTGGAATTGATGGTTTTTTGGTAATTGGATTCATAATGGTAACTTTTGGAACAATTTTGATTGTGAATTGTGAATTTTAGGTTTAATTGCATTGTGAATTCAAGAGACTCTGAGTTTTGTAGACAGGTTGAGATTTTATTGGACTCCCATTTTCAAATCATGCTCTTCCAAAATAGTCCCCAAAAAATATTTGGGGACTATATTGATTTCAATTTCTTTAATTAAAATAAATTAAAATAATTTTTTTTTCTAAATTAACCGGTTGGTTTATATTGTATCGTGTCTTCAGACACGAATTACTCATAATTTAGGATAATTGAGGGGCACTTTGCATAATCAATATTTTTGTCTTAAATATAACAGTAACTTGGATTTAGTACAATGTGAAACCAATTATCGTAAAAGTGGGACAGGTCATACTAGTGGGACAAAACAAATCTAGTAGAATAGTTTGAGGGGTGACGAAGTAAATAACCCTGCTAACACTTCCCATTGATGAGCACGATGACCACAAAAAGCAAAATAATTAACAAAATATAATGAATCATCGGATTGGGCCAAAATTTATTGGATATGTACCCGAGGGGACTACAATGAAGCATTGTAATTTCCCTGGGAACCTCCAAGCTTTAACCACACTGAAGTTTGAAAAGTTTCATAATTAAAGCTTAAACGTACGCTTCATCTCGCAAAAAGTCACAAATCCCACCAACCAAGCAATGCCTCACGCGAAAAAAGTAATACAAAAGCATGGAAAGAGGGGAATGAGCCAGAATTGAAGCAGAGAAATTCTATGTTTATCAGATTTTGTATCCCATGTAGGTGATTGAATCAGTTAGATCTACTAACTACCTCCAAATATTCGGTGCACATGATTTTGAAAAGATAACGATATTTTGTATATAAATTTGGTAAGCATAATTTTATCATTTGAAGCAAGTGCGGCCCAAATATTTTGGAATCTAAAATGGAAACGATAAATGAGACCTTTTATTTTTAATATTAATAATAAATTTAATTTTTAATTTTTTAAATATAAAAATATTAATTAATTTTTTTATTCAATCTTTTGTTACCATATTTGAACTTGATAAAAAAAANCTAAATTAACCGGTTGGTTTATATTGCATCGTGTCTTAAGACACGAATTACTCATAATTTAGGATAATTGAGGGGCACTTTGCATAATCAATATTTTTGTCTTAAATATAACAGTAACTTGGATTTAGTACAATGTGAAACCAATTATCGTAAAAGTGGGACAGGTCATACTAGTGGGACAAAACAAATCTAGTAGAATAGTTTGAGGGGTGACGAAGTAAATAACCCTGCTAACACTTCCCATTGATGAGCACGATGACCACAAAAAGCAAAATAATTAACAAAATATAATGAATCATCGGATTGGGCCAAAATTTATTGGATATGTACCCGAGGGGACTACAATGAAGCATTGTAATTTCCCTGGGAACCTCCAAGCTTTAACCACACTGAAGTTTGAAAAGTTTCATAATTAAAGCTTAAACGTACGCTTCATCTCGCAAAAAGTCACAAATCCCACCAACCAAGCAATGCCTCACGCGAAAAAAGTAATACAAAAGCATGGAAAGAGGGGAATGAGCCAGAATTGAAGCAGAGAAATTCTATGTTTATCAGATTTTGTATCCCATGTAGGTGATTGAATCAGTTAGATCTACTAACTACCTCCAAATATTCGGTGCACATGATTTTGAAAAGATAACGATATTTTGTATATAAATTTGGTAAGCATAATTTTATCATTTGAAGCAAGTGCGGCCCAAATATTTTGGAATCTAAAATGGAAACGATAAATGAGACCTTTTATTTTTAATATTAATAATAAATTTAATTTTTAATTTTTTAAATATAAAAATATTAATTAATTTTTTTATTCAATCTTTTGTTACCATATTTGAACTTGATAAAAAAAAAATGATTGAAAAATTATGATGGTACGTTTAAACTTGACTTTTTGGGTGGTTAAGACTAAATTTTTTAGTAGTTTTAATTTTACTGATAGTTTATTTTTTTAAAAATAAAATAAAATAAAATTTGAGGGCCTTTTAATTTCGTGGCTAAATTAATATGTTCAATTTATTTAAGTTGAAATATTTTGTTTGGACATGTATTTAAATTTTTTATTTGAACTATATATTACTACACACTTATAAATTATGGGGTCTTCTTTTAAGTGAGGTCTTAATTTTTTTTTTATTGGACTTGTGTTTTTATAAGACTTTTTTTTAGGGCTTAAAATATTTATGAATTTAATATTTTACATAGATTAATTATGGAGAAATTTGAAGGACGGTCTTCCTATATAGACTTATTGAAAGATAAGTCCGTCAAGAAAATTTATTTGGTTTTAAGTCCTTTTTTTGTCAATTTTACTATTGTAACCCTTCCCTGTAAGAATGTTATAAACGATATTTATGGACATAATAACCAACCATATACATCTCCTTCATAATTGTCTTCAAAGCCGGCTATAATATTCCAAATCACAATGTTTCCTTATCCGAAAAAGCAAGAAACCGGCATTTATAAAAAAATTGTTCATATTCAAATTTTAAACTCAATACATTCCATAAAATACAATTTTAATTTAGTATTTTAGTTTACTTTGGACTCCATCGACAAAATATTAATATTTAAAAAATAACAATAGTAACATACTCAACAAAAACAGTAACATAATCACTAAAAAAATAGTAGCATGCTCACAAAAAAATAGTAATATGGTAAAAAAATAATAACAATTAGGGATTTAAGTCTGTTAAAGTGGGCATTATCCTTGTAACTAAAATTCAAGAAAACTCATACATTAGTACTAAATTAAAGTATTATAAATTTCGATTTTATTATTTTTTTTGCTNAACTAAAATTCAAGAAAACTCATACATTAGTACTAAATTAAAGTATTATAAATTTCAATTTTATTATTATTTTTGTTACGTAAGACAATCAAGTATTCTTTGGTTGTGTTACTGTAAAAAAAGTTTATGTTACCATACGTGAACCAAAAAATGGAGTTCAGAATTTTAATGTTTTGATGTTCACAATTAGTGTTAAATGTCGTAATTCAACTATCGATTATGTGTTACTATTCGTCATTTTTGTAAATTTTCAGTTTGTGAATCGTATTTAACTAAAATCATTTGAAAGTTGATGTTATTGTAAAAAAATTATTGTCTTATATTTTGTAAAATTAGATATGTTATTGAGCACAAAGGTTTGATGTTACTATGAATATTAAAGTGTATGTTACATAATATACGTCTCAAGGTTTATAATTGTACGTTAAAATTCACTATAATAACATTAATGTCAGTATAGTAACACAATTATACTGATAACACGATCCTAATTGTAATTTTAATCATATAGTAACATGAATGTTACTATAAATTAACATTCATGTTACTGAACTCTGTTGGCATTGTTCAGCCTCCCTATATTATGCATTACTATTGTTAAAAAAAATTTGGGATATGATTTTGACTTAATATACCAACAATTTATTCGTACACTAAGTTTCCCATATATAACTATCAGAATATATAACTTTCATATAAAATTTCCGTTAAGTATCTTAATATTTAATAAACGGTATTCATATATTACTCAATCAAGAGTTTTCATATATATCTCAATGATCTAACATATGTAACTTTTCATAGCTTGACAAAACTAACACTGTTAGGGATAATTTTGAGATTTAAAAAATAAGTGGACTTAAGTATCTACGTATAAGTTTAAACATAAACTTACTCTCAAATAAGTTTATTTCCAGAACTCAAGTCATTATAAGTTCATCTAAGAAGGCTTACCCTCGATTTTTACTTATTTATGATATCTTAAAATTTGAGACCTTTTTTTAAAATGGGTATAAAGCCCAAACTTATTTAAAATCACTGTTGAGCCGCCCCTGCTGTGAAGCACCTTGCCATTAGCCCAAAAGATAATGCGTGTCACCCTACGAACCTAGCACTCATGCCTAACTCCCAATGGCATAATTCCAACAAAATAATTGAATCATTTCATTTTGAACACTTTAAAGCGCACCACATAGTTACTCTCCGTTTCACAACTACCCCACTACAGCAAAAACTCAAACTTTCCTTCCGTTCACATTGTAGTACACAGCTCTATATATGTGCACCACTTTTGGCATAGGACCATATAGTATAGAAGTTCATTTTAAGCTTAGAAAGATGGCTTCCAAGATGACATTTTACTATGCGACTTTGGTTCTATACTTGATAGTTTCCGAGGTTTTTATGTACAAAGCTGGTGCAGCCGGGGAGTGTGGGAAGACTCCGATACGCTCTGCGGCTGCCAGCTTAAGTCCCTGCCTGAGCGCGGCGGGAAATGCTAGGGCTAAGGTCCCTCCCAATTGCTGCACCAAAGTTAATGGATTGATCAACACTGCTCCGCGATGCCTCTGCGCTGTCCTGCTGTCGCCTTTGGCGAAGCAGGCCGGTATCAATCCCGCTATTGCTATCACTATCCCCAAGCGATGCAACATCAGGAACCGACCGGTGGGAAAGAAGTGTGGAAGTAAGTAACCTTACCCTTGTTCTTGAGATGTCATGCAATGCTCTGCTCCTGTATTGCTACATAAGGATGTTATTGGCTATTTTATTACCCATGGAGGCCAGATTAGGATTATTTGATGGTAAACTCAGATTAGGATTATAGCTGGAGAGGATAGAATATAATTTTTTCAAACTCTACCTGTGTTGGGTCCAAACCCCTGTAGGATATGTATTTGAGATATTTTCACATTTTTTTTACCTTGTGTTCCATTTTTCGTGCTTTGCTGTTGCATAAAGAAATCTATTTAAATTTGATATTAATGATAACTCACTCAATAGTTCTCCATTGAAAAATATTTTTTGATTTCACCACAATTTGACCCCGTCAGGAAAAAAAAAATCCTAACTTTGTCCCTAGTTTATTATAATCGATAAAGCAATAGTCAATGACTTTAACCATATTCATTTTTGATTCTTGAATAATTATTTCCATACCATTGCAGGTTACACTGTCCCATGAGAGCTAAAGTCTGGAGAAGTAAAGAATGATAGATAACCTAGCTTCATGTGAGTACTGTATCTTTAATAAGAGTTGCCATTTAGTAGGTCACACTGTTAGAGGGCCTGCAGGCAACTTTTTTCATGTGTGTGGGTGGATATGAGTCTTATGTTGAGATGATATGATGGTTTAGTGTTGATGCGTGTTTGTACCAACTTAATCTCTTCCTAATAATAATTTTTTTTTGTTTGGCAATGGCCACCTTACTACCCTTCTATTTTTTGCCATCTAGA
The DNA here is from genome assembly GCA_963454935.2 of Ilex paraguariensis. NCBI lineage: Eukaryota > Viridiplantae > Streptophyta > Magnoliopsida > Aquifoliales > Aquifoliaceae > Ilex > Ilex paraguariensis. The sequence continues at coordinate 1,143,720 of CAUOFW020008613.1, forward strand.
TATTTTTTTTTCTTTTTAGTTGTTATGTCCACAACAGTCATAGTTTGTGGGTCCCACAAATTCAAATCTGACCCACTGGCCAAAATTAATTTGTTAAATTATGAGGTATGTGAGTGGGATTCTTGTTTAAAAAGAATGCATGAAGTTCTCCATCAGACAACAAACATAGTCGATCGCAAGCCTGAATACTCTATTGCTGAGAGAGAGAAAAAAATGAAGTTATCAATTGGTTTGAACCGAGCGAGAGTTAGTTTCATAGAAACACCATCCTACATTCAAACTTGGACTATTTATGAGATATACCACCTAAAATCGTCAAGGCAGGGATTGAAAAAATTTCAACAATTAAAGCAAGATTTTGGACATGAACAACAATAAAAGGGCTATTTTCTTTTTTTTTTTTTTTTTTTTACAATCTGAAACAGGAATACCAACATTTTTCACCAGGTAAAGAGCAAGAGAGATTCTGCAACCATTTTGTAGGCAACTTTTTCTTCTACCACTATGGTCATAAAATGTCCCAAAAAATAGTGAAAATAAAAGCTAGGAGAGAGAGAGAGTGTAAAAAAAAAGAGCTAAGTATACAGAGGAACCATTGTCACGAGAAAAGTAGCCATTGAGTGAGCTTGCTTGATGTGCATTGTTGAGTTTGTTTTAGGACTAGAATGCAACTTCATCCTGATTGAGCTCTACGTAGCCCTAGGGGTGTAACTCGGTTACGTGGTCAGGTTAGGAGGTCAATTCAGGTCCAGTCGAAGACACAAAAACTTCAACCCTAACCCAACCCAAGCCCGAATTCTAACTCAAGCTACTCAACAAGAGTACCGTCTAAATTAATTTCTTAAAACTCGGGTTGAATTCGGGCTAACTAATTCAGATTAATTTTGGGCTGATAATTCTAGTAAATTTTAGGCTGATTTCAAGTTAATAATTTAGGTTGAATTTGGGCATGAAAATTAGAAATAAAGAATTACAGATGGAATATTTTAGAAATAAATACAGATATGAAAATTTAGAAATAAAGACACATAAATCACAAACCACTACAAGTCGGAAAATTAGGAATAAAGAATTATAGACTACCAGATGGTTTTAGGTAAACAATCTTTAAAGCACTACAATGGAGAAGTGATCCATACCTGAAAAGAGGCAGAGACGAGATCCATATGAGATCTAGGCAAGGTCTTCTCATAGATGAGCAATGTCCTTGTGTTGTAATGGAGAGAAGCAACAAATGGAGAGAGGAAGCAGATCGAGAGAGGTAACAGATTCAAGATGGAGAGAGAAAAAAATTCATAGCCGATTTCATTAATTCGAGGAGGGTTTGGGTTGAACCTGTGCATCCAGAACCTCGAACCCGAGTATTATCCGAATTTAATTCAGGTTGAGTTTTTTGGCCCACGCTCAACCCGATTTCTAAAAAGTAGCATTATCATAATCGGACTGGATCGGTTCAATTATGACTAGAGACTTAAACCGATCCGTTTCTCTAGTTAGCCCGGAGAAGGGATCGAACCGCTTTGTAACCGTTAAATTGGCTGATTTTGTACCAAACCCGTGAATCGGTTTTTACAAACTAGGCGGTTGGAATATCATTTTGTTTTATCTAATTGGGTCATTTTGCCCTACATCAATCGCAGAGTGCTGCTGCCTACAGTAAACCACTTCTCACTTCGCAGTCACACTTCACCCTCACTCGACCACTCCGACGACGAACAACATCTAAAGAAGTGACCACTTAGCGTGATCTCTCTTACTCAGGCGACGAGTAAGAGTAACTTCAATCCAGCCTTGAACAACTTTGGCCTTCAATCGTTTGATCTGATTAGTTAGGGTTAGTCATCTGCGTGAGTTTTGGGGGCTGTGTGCAAGGGTTTGTGAAAAGGGATGAATGTATTGGGTTAGAAAGAGATATATGTATTGGTTTGAGAGGGGAAGACTTGTGGCGGTGTGGGATCTGGAGTCTGGACAAATGAATTGAAGAGAAAAGGAAAACGGAAAAAGAAAGGAGAAGACTTATGTTTGTGTCATGATTATTGTTTGTGCAAATAAAAGAATAATGGTGTTTGGTTATACCAAAAATATCTCTCAAAGATCAAAATGTAATGAGTGACAAACCTTAAGGATTAATGGTGCAATTTATCCTATATTTTATAATATATTTATTTTTTTATTATATGACCAGTTCGATCAGTTGATCCAATAGTTAAACCAATGAATCATTGACTCGATTCCCTTACTGGTTTGATGGCTGGTCTGGTTCTGATAACACTACTAAGTGAAAATTACGGCTGAGTCTTATTTAGGGAACTTTTAATGAGTTTTGATGGTGATGTTCTACATGATGGAGCTAAGACAACTTATCTAGAAATTTAGGAATCACTGGAATATCCAGTCAAAGCTTTTAGGCTCTTGGTGTTTAAGCAATGAAGTGTGAGGAACAGTAATCAGAAAGTTTATAGTGGTTCATTAGTTCAGGAGCTTGGCTAATCCACTCTAATGGAGTCTCTTGCTCCTAGAAAGTTTTTATATTAATAAAGATGGGAGATTACATAAGGTAATATAGGGTAATTGTGCAGATAATTTCTTGAATACAATTTGAGGGGTTTGATCCCACTTTATAGTCTTCAGATGTCTTGTGTGATTCTCACCACTTTCTTGTAACCGAAGCTCTCTTTTCACAATCAACATTGATGGTATTTAGGCGCTTGCAACTCTTCTACCAGAATGTGGGGCCGTTATGAGTTACACTCTCTGGGTATCGCATAGCCTTCTGGAAGGTGCCAGCTGTTGCTGTCATCATTAATGAAAGATTCTTTAGATGAAGGTTTTTGATTTGCGCACCTCGAGACAATGGTCATGATCTATGTAGTCCTTGCTTAGTTGTTTGATTAGGAAATACCAAGCTAAGCCTTATATGACTTTAGGTATCATCAAGTTTAGGCGGTGTTTGATAAAA
>CAUOFW020008613.1:1147101-1166426 GCA_963454935.2 Ilex paraguariensis
ATTTTCTTTTTTTTTTTTTTTTTTTTACAATCTGAAACAGGAATACCAACATTTTTCACCAGGTAAAGAGCAAGAGAGATTCTGCAACCATTTTGTAGGCAACTTTTTCTTCTACCACTATGGTCATAAAATGTCCCAAAAAATAGTGAAAATAATAGCTAGGAGAGAGAGAGAGAGTAAAAAAAAAGAGCTAAGTATACAGAGGAACCATTGTCACGAGAAAAGTAGCCATTGAGTGAGCTTGCTTGATGTGCATTGTTGAGTTTGTTTTAGGACTAGAATGCAACTTCATCCTGATTGAGCTCTACGTAGCCCTAGGGGTGTAACTCGGTTACGTGGTCAGGTTAGGAGGTCAATTCAGGTCCAGTCGAAGACACAAAAACTTCAACCCTAACCCAACCCAAGCCCGAATTCTAACTCAAGCTACTCAACAGGAGTACCGTCTAAATTAATTTCTTAAAACTCGGGTTGAATTCGGGCTAACTAATTCAGATTAATTTTGGGCTGATAATTCTAGTAAATTTCAGGCTGATTTCAAGTTAATAATTTAAGTTGAATTTGGGCATGAAAATTAGAAATAAAGAATTACAGATGGAATATTTTAGAAATAAATACAGATATGAAAATTTAGAAATAAAGACACATAAATCACAAACCACTACAAGTCGGAAAATTAGGAATAAAGAATTATAGACTACCAGATGGTTTTAGGTAAACAATCTTTAAAGCACTACAATGGAGAAGTGATCCATACCTGAAAAGAGGCAGAGACGAGATCCATATGAGATCTAGGCAAGGTCTTCTCATAGATGAGCAATGTCCTTGTGTTGTGATGGAGAGAAGCAACAAATGGAGAGAGGAAGCGGATGGAGAGAGGTAATAGATTCAAGATGGAGAGAGAAAAAAATTCATAGCCGATTTCATTAATTCGAGGAGGGTTTGGGTTGAACCTGTGCATCCAGAACCTCGAACCCGAGTATTATCCGAATTTAATTCAGGTTGAGTTTTTTGGCCCACGCTCAACCCGATTTCTAAAAAGTAGTATTATCATAATCGGACTGGATCGGTTCAATTATGACTAGAGACTTAAACCGATCCGTTTCTCTAGTTAGCCCGGAGAAGGGATCGAACCGCTTTGTAACCGTTAAATTGGTTGATTTTGTACCAAACCCGTGAATCGATTTTTACAAACTAGGCGGTTGGAATATCATTTTGTTTTATCTAATTGGGACATTTTGCCCTACATCAATCACNCTTAAACCGATCCGTTTCTCTAGTTAGCCCGGAGAAGGGATCGAACCGCTTTGTAACCGTTAAATTGGCTGATTTTGTACCAAACCCGTGAATCAGTTTTTACAAACTAGGCGGTTGGAATATCATTTTGTTTTATCTAATTGGGTCATTTTGCCCTACATCAATCGCAGAGTGCTGCTGCCTACAGTAAACCACTTCTCACTTCGCAGTCACACTTCACCCTCACTCGACCACTCCGACGACGAACAACATCTAAAGAAGTGACCACTTAGCGTGATCTCTCTTACTCAGGCGACGAGTAGGAGTAACTTCAATCCAGCCTTGAACAACTTTGGCCTTCAATCGTTTGATCTGATTAGTTAGGGTTAGTCATCTGCGTGCGNACAACATCTAAAGAAGTGACCACTTAGCGTGATCTCTCTTACTCAGGCGACGAGTAAGAGTAACTTCAATCCAGCCTTGAACAACTTTGGCCTTCAATCGTTTGATCTGATTAGTTAGGGTTAGTCATCTGCGTGAGTTTTGGGGGCTGTGTGCAAGGGTTTGTGAAAAGGGATGAATGTATTGGGTTAGAAAGAGATATATGTATTGGTTTGAGAGGGGAAGACGTGTGGCGGTGTGGGATCTGGAGTCTGGACAAATGAATTGGAGAGAAAAGGAAAACGGAAAAAGAAAGGAGAAGACTTATGTTTGTGTCATGATTATTGTTTGTGCAAATAAAAGAATAATGGTGTTTGGTTATACCAAAAATATCTCTCAAAGATCAAAATGTAATGAGTGACAAACCTTAAGGATTAATGGTGCAATTTATCCTATATTTTATAATATATTTATTTTTTTATTATATGACCAGTTCGATCAGTTGATCCAATAGTTAAACCAATGAATCATTGACTCGATTCCCTTACTGGTTTGATGGCTGGTTTGGTCTGATAACACTACTAAGTGAAAATTACGGCTGAGTCTTATTTAGGGAACTTTTAATGAGTTTTGATGGTGATGTTCTACATGATGGAGCTAAGACAACTTATCTAGAAATTTAGGAATCACTGGAATATCCAGTCAAAGCTTTTAGGCTCTTGGTGTTTAAGCAATGAAGTGTGAGGAACAGTAATCAGAAAGTTTATAGTGGTTCATTAGTTCAGGAGCTTGGCTAATCCACTCTAATGGAGTCTCTTGCTCCTAGAAAGTTTTTCTATTAATAAAGATGGGAGATTACATAAGGTAATATAGGGTAATTGTGCAGATAATTTCTTGAATACAATTTGAGGGGTTTGATCCCACTTTATAGTCTTCAGATGTCTTGTGTGATTCTCACCACTTTCTTGTAACCGAAGCTCTCTTTTCACAATCAACATTGATGGTATTTAGGCGCTTGCAACTCTTCTACCAGAATGTGGGGCCGTTATGAGTTACACTCTCTGGGTATCGCATAGCCTTCTGGAAGGTGCCAGCTGTTGCTGTCATCATTAATGAAAGATTCTTTAGATGAAGGTTTTTGATTTGCGCACCTTGAGACAATGGTCATGATCTATGTAGTCCTTGCTTAGTTGTTTGATTAGGAAATACCAAGCTAAGCCTTATATGACTTTAGGTATCATCAAGTTTAGGCGGTGTTTGATAAAACTGAAAGCTGAACACTAAAAATTGAATGGTGAATATTAAGTACTAAATGTTGAATTTTTAATTCGCAAACTGTTTGTTGTCAATTGAAATTTAATAATTGAATTTAATCAAACTGTTTGACAAATATAAAGAGCTAAAGTCTAAAAATTATTATTATTCTAATTTTGCCCTTGTCTATAACCATATCTTCACAATTGTCTTATTCCTATCACCGCCATCACAATGGTGGTGGTAGTGGTGAATAATGGTGGTGGTGACGACAATGGTGGTAGTGGTGGCGGTGGCACAATGGTAGTGATGTTGACAATGAGTGTGATGGTGATGGTGGTGGTGGTACCGACAACACTGTGGTGTTGTGATGGCAACACAATGGTAGTGGCGGTGATGGCAATGGTGGCAATGGTGGTGGTGGTGGCGGCGGCGGCGACAGTGGTGGTGGTGGCGGCGACGGTGGTGGTGGTGACGGTAACATAATAGTAGTGGTGGTGACGACAACACAATGGTGGTAATGGTGACGACAACACAATGGTTGTAGTGGTGAAGGTGGCAATGACGACAATGGTAGTGGTGGTGGTGGTTGTGGTAGTGGCACAATGGTAGTGATGGCGACAACGATGGTGGTAGTGGTGGTGGTGGTGGTGGTGGCAATGGCAGTGGCAGTGGTGGTGGTAGTGGTAGCGGTGACACAATCGTGGTGGTAGTAGTGACATAATGGTAGTGGTGGTGGCAACGACACAATGGTGGTGACGGTGGTGGTGGTGATGGTGGTGGAGATGGTAGTGGTAATGGTGGGAGTAGTGATGGTGGCGACGATGACAATGGTGGTGGTGACGGTGGCATAATGGTGGTGGTGGCAGTGGTGGCGGTGGTGATAGTGTTGGTGGTGGTTGCGATGACACAATGATGATGAGGGTATATTTGTCCATTAAGAGAAATTGAAAAAAAAAACTTATTGACTAACATTTTCAGCATTATGTGATAAATATGTGGCTTGTTATTTAAGAAATGCTTAAAATATTAACTAGTATGAGTTTTAGGTTATGAAACAGATTTAATTTATTAAGTGCTTAAAATATTCAGTTTTAAATCTTAAGTAGTGTTATCAAGGAAGGATATTTTGAAGTTTTAAGCTTTAAAAAAATACCCTTCCTTAAAAGCTGAGTTAAATTAATTTATTAACTTGAGAATTGTTATCCCTTAATTCACTGTCAATATTGGAGATATACCAATAATTTTTTTTTTCATAAATTTGAAATTAAAATTCAAAGAACTACTCTCTCTCTCTCTCTCTCTCCTCTCTTCGTTCTAAATGACGGATGGATGGCCATTGAACGTCGAGATCTTTGGCCAATTAATGCCGAGATCGACAGCTTTGGATGTCGATGATCACTAGAGTTTTGGCCGATGGCGTTGTTGACTTTGATATAACGAAGGACTATCTAGTGGCTCCATTTTTCTTATATATTTTTTGAAGCCTATATATTATTAAGAAATTTATTTTGGGTTTATNTGGTCATGATCTATGTAGTCCTTGCTTAGTTGTTTGATTAGGAAATACCAAGCTAAGCCTTATATGACTTTAGGTATCATCAAGTTTAGGCGGTGTTTGATAAAACTGAAAGCTGAACACTAAAAATTGAATGGTGAATATTAAGTACTAANAAGCTAAGCCTTATATGACTTTAGGTATCATCAAGTTTAGGCGGTGTTTGATAAAATTGAAAGCTGAACACTGAAAATTGAATGGTGAATATTAAGTACTGAATGTTGAATTTTTAATTCGCAAACTGTTTGTTGTCAATTGAAATTTAATAATTGAATTTAATCAAANAAAAATGAAGATAAAAATGGATTTATTCTCAAACAAGTTTTTTAAGTAGACTTAAGTCCAAATAAGTCCACAAATGGGGACTAGCTCTCACAATTTTCTTTTAAAAACTTTAACCTAAGTCCTGATTTTTTTGAGTGGGGTTAGGGTTAGACTTGGGTTAGCTAGACCAAATTTCATCCCTACAGAGCTTGAGCTAGTTCATACTTAACTTGGGAATCAATNTGGTGAATATTAAGTACTAAATGTTGAATTTTTAATTCGCAAACTGTTTGTTGTCAATTGAAATTTAATAATTGAATTTAATCAAACTGTTTGACAAATATAAAGAGCTAAAGTCTAAAAATTATTATTATTCTAATTTTGCCCTTGTCTATAACCATATCTTCACAATTGTCTTATTCCTATCACCGCCATCACAATGGTGGTGGTAGTGGTGAATAATGGTGGTGGTGACGACAATGGTGGTAGTGGTGGCGGTGGCACAATGGTAGTGATGTTGACAATGAGTGTGATGGTGATGGTGGTGGTGGTACCGACAACACTGTGGTGTTGTGATGGCAACACAATGGTAGTGGCGGTGATGGCAATGGTGGCAATGGTGGTGGTGGTGGCGGCGGCGGCGACAGTGGTGGTGGTGGCGGCGACGGTGGTGGTGGTGACGGTAACATAATAGTAGTGGTGGTGACGACAACACAATGGTGGTAATGGTGACGACAACACAATGGTTGTAGTGGTGAAGGTGGCAATGACGANTGGTGGTGGTGGTGGCGGCGGCGGCGACAGTGGTGGTGGTGGCGGCGACGGTGGTGGTGGTGACGGTAACATAATAGTAGTGGTGGTGACGACAACACAATGGTGGTAGTGGTGAAGGTGGCAATGACAACAATGGTAGTGGTGGTGGTGGTTGTGGTAGTGGCACAATGGTAGTGATGGCGACAACGATGGTGGTGGTGGTGGTGGTGGTGGCAATGGCAGTGGCAGTGGTGGTGGTAGCGGTAGCGGTGACACAATCGTGGTGGTAGTAGTGACATAATGGTAGTGGTGGTGGCAACGACACAATGGTGGTGACGGTGGTGGTGGTGATGGTGGTGGAGATGGTAGTGGTAATGGTGGGAGTAGTGATGGTGGCGACGATGACAATGGTGGTGCTGACGGTGGCATAATGGTGGTGGTGGCAGTGGTGGTGGTGGTGGTGATAGTGTTGGTGGTGGTTGCGATGACACAATGATGATGAGAGTATATTTGGCCATTAAGAGAAATTGAAAAAAAAACTTATTGACTAACATTTTCAGCATTATGTGATAAATAGGTGGCTTGTTATTTAAACTTTTAATCTATTTNAAAAAACTTATTGACTAACATTTTCAGCATTATGTGATAAATATGTGGCTTGTTATTTAAGAAATGCTTAAAATATTAACTAGTATGAGTTTTAGGTTATGAAACAGATTTAATTTATTAAGTGCTTAAAATATTCAGTTTTAAATCTTAAGTAGTGTTATCAAGGAAGGATATTTTGAAGTTTTAAGCTTTAAAAAAATACCCTTCCTTAAAAGCTGAGTTAAATTAATTTATTAACTTGAGAATTGTTATCCCTTAATTCACTGTCAATATTGGAGATATACCAATAATTTTTTTTTTTCATAAATTTGAAATTAAAATTCAAAGAACTACTCTACTCTCTCTCTCTCTCTCTCTCTCTCTCCTCTCTTCGTTCTAAATGACGGATGGATGGCCATTGAACGTCGAGATCTTTGGCCAATTAATGCCGAGATCGACAGCTTTGGATGTCGATGATCACTAGAGTTTTGGCCGATGGCGTTGTTGACTTTGATATAACGAAGGACTATCTAGTGGCTCCATTTTTCTTATATATTTTTTGAAGCCTATATATTATTAAGAAATTTATTTTGGGTTTATGTTGATGTCTTTTTTTTGAAAAAATAAATTTTGATGTCTTGATCGAACATATGATGATCTTGATTTGTCTGAAAAATTATGAGTTATTACTGTATCAAAACATCTGCACAATGCCCCAAAGGTGTTCGACGAAATGCCCTGAAGCATGTTACTACTTTTTCAATTTCCGCAATACCATGTTACTAATTTTTTTATGTTAATATTTTTTTATTGCACATTTTACTACTTTTTTTTTATGTTACTATTTTTTTCCATGGTATAATTTTTTCATATAACTACTTTTTTGTTGAATATGTTACTGTTTAATGTTATTATTTTTTTTGTTGAACATGGTAAAAATGTTAATATTTTTTGTTTGAATGTTACTATTTTATCTCATATATATGTGTGTGTGTGTGTGTGTGAGAGAGAGAGAGAGAGAGAGAGAGGGAGAGAGATAAAATAGTTCTAATCTATATATAAATATAGATATATATGATAGATTTTACGAGTTGTTAGATTACAAATTTATTTTATTTAAATATAACTATTGAGGGTATTTTGAAAAATGAAGATAAAAATGGATTTATTCTCAAACAAGTTTTTTAAGTAGACTTAAGTCCAAATAAGTCCACAAATGGGGACTAGCTCTCACAATTTTCTTTTAAAAACTTTAACCTAAGTCCTGATTTTTTTGAGTGGGGTTAGGGTTAGACTCGGGTTAGCTAGCCCAAATTTCATCCCTACAGAGCTTGAGCTAGTTCATACTTAACTTGGGAATCAGTGCCCAAGCTCGACTTCAAATTTCTAACCCAACAAGGCCCAATTTGGGCTTTCCCGGCCCTAGTAGGGGTCCTAAAAGTCAAGGATTTCTGCCTTCCAATAGGCTTGAAATTTCTTGATTAAGGTCAATCCAATGTATGAAAAAGTCCGAACACTTCAACAGTCTCTCCAAGGGCCATTGAGTCCAAATCATGCAAAATTACTCTTCAACACAGTATACATACATTATTTCAAAATAAAAGTAGGTCTTTTTATTTACCTTTTAAAAGAACTCTTTCACGTGTATTGAACTATTGTTTGTTGTATTTTCAGATTACGCGCGTATCAAAATTCATGTTGACTTAAAATCCAAACACGTATAACTTTACCTACTTGAACCGACGTAGGCTTTAAAATCATTACTGTTCGGGCGACTGTAGTGAGATGTAAGGTTACCTCTAGGTTCTTTTCTATGCCTTGGAGCTTTAAGGACTTTAAATAATTTCGCCAAATCAAGACTTGTGAACACTACTATAAAATAAATAGTAGGAATGCAAAGTAACAAGTGAATTAAATTTGAATCTGGAAAATGAATCGAACACTAGACTCAGCATTAAATGAAAGCAATAAAAGTCACCGGAGTGATGTATTACAAGAAAAGTAAAATTGCTCGGAAGGAAGAAACAAGTAAGAAGATTGGCTAGCTCTATGAAGAGTTTTTCTGATTGATCGTGGGATCCTTTCTCGGTGGTTTAGCCTCTGCTATTTATAGAGATGACTCTCAACCATTGATCCATCTTTCCCAACCATTACTTGCGATCATGGCCCTATCCAACTGGCAGCTCATGTTGTCACATTTCTTCATTTCTCGAGATCCTAAGAGTCCTACTTTTCTAATTTCCCTATCAATTTTGGACTCTCACAGATTCCCTTGTGATCTTCGGATCCATTCCATGTGTCACCCTCTGATCTCTCTATTTTTAGGTATAAACATTGCCCCCCCCCCAAAAAAAAAATGACCTGCTAGATACTTCATATTTGTCATGTCATTTTGGCTCCTTTGAATTTAAACCTTTGCTGCTACGCTGGCTTTGCTTAGTTGTCATATTACTATTGGTCGTGAAGTTTCATAATTGCAGATAATGGTCCACATGTAGTCTTTTGGTCTATCCTTAGTCTTTTAAGATTTGTAAGAAATGGTTGGCACACGATCCATCCATATCTTTTAAATCATCATTTCAACATGTTCACTGTGTCTATATAATGCATTTTCAAATTTTTTGTTTTGTCATTATTTCGACTTTCCTTCTTCTTCTTCATCAATGGAGACTCCTCGTGCTATTACTCTTGAAGCAGCTCTTTTCATGAGTGTAGGCTACTCAATACACTCTTTGTGTCTTTAATATGCTTTTTGATTATTCTTCAACACCAGAAATGGCTCTTAGGTTGACCTTCAAAACGATGCCTCCAAAAGAAGGTCAGTGCATTTAACATGACTCTCACATGTAGAGCCTTTTAATGTCAAAAACCTTTCCAATGGGAAAATTGGCTTAGTAGCAACCTAGTTCGTGCATGGAAAACCCCTTCCCCTGATTGGATTTTGTGGGTTGCAAGTGTTAAAGCATCCAAGGGAACTCTATGGTAGCATCTTGGAATTTATGATGCCACCAATCAATAAGTCGTTGCTCAATGTAGCTCTCTTATTTTGGTCCGTGGAGAAAAATGTCTTTCACTTTCGCTTGCATGATGGACCCTATGGTATATGATATATCTACTCTCCTTGGTCTTCCTCCATTCTGGACTGTGGCTAATGCTTTACTTATGCATATTAAAGCGAACTACGAATTTCCACTTGACGTTCATAACAAGCCAATCACTACCTATTCTTTTTTCCATGCGGCCTACCGTGGCCGTGATGGCTCTTCTGTATCAGACCAAGAACACATCTTGTTCTTGCTTTATTGGCTTAACCAGTTCTTTTTCTATACTCTATCTTGCAAGGTGACCAAGGAGTATATTCCGCTAGCCATCTTCCTGGCCACAGGAGCTTTCTACACTCTTTCCCCTATCATGCTTGCCCACCTATATCACAGAATATGGGAGATAGTGGCGTCAAAGATGCAAAGGGATTCATGTCCTCTTTGGGTGCTTCAGCTATGACTTTGTGCTTATTTCCCAAAGCTTTCTAACCACCTGATAATAATGCCTCCTTTTCTTATGGTTGTCTATTTTCCATGACCCTTCTAGAGAATAGTCTTTTGTTGACTATTTTTCTTAATTGTATAACTGAATGGCTCACGACCAGTTTGGATGCCATTTTCCTAGAATGAGGTCCTAAATAGTTCCTATATAGGCCTGAAAAGGCTCTTGTTAACACCGCTACTTCTCATTAGGATGCCTGGTTCTCCTATGTTCACCCTCGATACTTGCATTATGGCCTAGGGTCGACTCATGCTGCCAATGCTCACTGCGGCATTGAAGTCAACATGCCTCAGCATTTTCCCTCCAATTTGGTCAAGTGCAGCAGATTTCTTATCCCTTTGCTTGCATTCTTAATGTTGATTATGTCAATCGACCGAATGTGATTGAAATGAACATTCACGAAGTCAACCGACACTACTCTCTTACCCACCGCTCTTTCCGAATGACCTCCTTCACTTAGTCAATGACGTTTCAAAGCTTTCCAAGACTTGGTGGAAACGATATTTCCTTCGGCAGTTTAATCGTGACATGGCCATTGTCCCTAACCACATGAATTTCCCATCGTGAGTTCAGTCATCTCCAAGGGCTAGCTTGGTTAGGACTTTTCCCTTTACTGTTATTCCTCCTCAGGAAGTTGACCTGGATCCTACAATCTGTACGTTTCTGGCTTATTTAGTTAATTCCATTTCTCCAATGTGGTCTTGCCGCAAGGAAAAGCGACGACGTTATTCTATAACTCCATTCGCATCTGTTCCTCATGCTCCGATTGATGAGGGCCAAGATGTTAAAGATGATGCCTCCCTTTTGTGTCGTGTCCATCAGCGTGACGGTACTCCTTCTACTGACCTAAGATGCCATCTTTGGGAATCTTGAACCCCTCGACCTAGCTATCGCTCCGATTTCTATGGCCTTTTCTATAGCCGTCATTGACTTAGCTTCACTAGCGCATTCTTTTGATAACATAGGCCCTAATGCAGCTAACGATGTCAAAATTATGGACCTTGAGAGTGAAGAAATTCTAGCCTCCAAGTAGGAACTTCTTGGTTCTCCAATAGGAAAAAATACTCCTATGGTCACTGAGACTGTTTGGGCCATGACCCTAACTCAGGTTGTTAGTCCCTTGTCGATCACTCTCAACTTCACGTGATACTGACTTGTTTTCCATTCTAGCTTCCTTGAAGGCTCATCTATCTTCTAGTCCTATCTCCTTCCAACAATTATAGATGATTCTGAATCTCGAGTTTGAAAACCATCATAGGATAGTGATGACAGTCATTACCGGCCATCTTGCCATCTTGGTGGACGAAATAAACCTTCTTGAGGAACAGCTTTGATTGGTCAGATCCCTCTCTTCCTCTCCTTTTCTTCTTGAAGAGGACTGTTAGACACTTGTCTATTTAGTTGATGCACTTCCAACCCTCCTTAAGGAAGCAGGGTCGTGGTATCAGAAGCGCCAAAATTGTCTCGCTATATTATCTACGACCAACGAGAGAGAGGTTAGTAAACTTAAATCAGCATATCCAAACCTGCCCTAATCATTTAGGCCGCTTTGACTCTCTCCCTAGAGACTAGAAGAGATAAACCCCAACAAACCAGGAATCTGTGTCCTACCAGGAGTGTTTAGAAGATCTTAAGGCTACTGCAGCCAATGCTGCAACCTTTGTGGATGCGGGCGCAGCCCTTGCCGAGTTAGCTTCGGCCAAGTTACAGACCGTGAAAAGGTCACTGTACCAAGTAGAAGTTCATTTTTTTTGATTTTGTGTACTTCCTAGAAATATAATAAATAAAAAATAGAAATGGACTTTTTTGCCCTTTACTTTTTAAATCATATCTATCTTTTAATTTCTTTTGTGACGACATAACTGTGAACTAAATGACATTAATTGCCACTTATATCACGTTTTCGTCGTTTGATCCACGTGCATGCATTTTGGCACCTTGACTATCGTTCGGAGTAATGTTTCATTTCCCTCATTAAATTGTCATAAATGTTGACTATTTTCGAGGCAAGGCCAATAAAGTATTTAACTCTTTCATGGCCTATAAATGCTAAAGGACTTGGGTTTTTTTTCGAGCACAGCAGACTAAGAAATGTCTTCTTCCTTGTGCAATATGACAGATGTACTTTCTGAACCTCCTGACCTAGAAGGGAGAAAGCTAGATAATAACCTTGTTGACCTCCAAACTCTTTCTTCCTTCGGTCTTAGCCATGGCCTTGACTATGTATTTTCCCCTTCACACTTATAGTTAGTTTTACCAACCTACTTCATGTTTTTCCTTTGGATGGATACTTCATTTTGCCTCCATACTTGGGTCATTTTGTAGGTCATTGTCTTGGAGGTAAGACAACATGTATAGTATGCCATTGTTCAAGTTGGAAAAAGATACTACATCTAGCTTATGGTGTATCTACCGGCCACATTCTGTCTTATTTATTTGATATTCAGATTGGCCTTAGGATGAGTCTCCTAGGCATCATTTTTGGAAAAAGGAAGAGGTGTGGCTATGCACAATTGGCATGTTTGAGGAGATTCTGATCAGGAGATGCTCTTGTCAAAGGTCTATATCTAACTTCGGGTAACTCATCAACTTTCTACTGCTCCTCTTTCTTTTTCTTTTTTTGTCTCCATGACTGCCATTTGTCATCTTCAAATTTAGGATGACAAGCCTTCAGAAACAAGCTATCCTAACATCATGTTTATGTAACACTTTATTTTTATGTATCATACAAATTGTATTCACTGAAATTTTACAAATTCTATGTATAAAATTTTTTTTGTTGTTTGCTTTGTTCCATTTTCCCTGTTGCACTTTACAATTGTTAATGACAGAATGATTTCCTTTTTTGTCGTCAGCCTGTCTTAGGTAGTTGGTCGTGACCTCTTATCTTAAAGGTCTTGTTTGTATTCTGCGGCCCCCTAGACCAATGGTTTGTAGGCCTTCATTAAATATCTATTTATAGATCGAATATGGCGTTCTCCATCCAAAGCCTAAGTCACCTATGCCAAAGGTCCTGTTCTTGACCCTCTTGTTTTACGATCTGGCGGCTCTGGCCTTTTGTACTTTAGTGCAATTCAAAGTGCCTAACCGCATTTCATCAAAATTCTCAAGCTCGATTATCATGGCCTCATTGTATTTAGTTGGACTTAGCCTAGTCTGAAATGCCACTCACAATGATTTCTTGGTGATTTCATTTGGCAAGACCGCATCGTGCCCATATGTTAGCTTAAATGGCGTGATTCTGGTGCTTAACCATTTGGACATTCTATATGCCCATAGTGCTTCTGATAGTTTGTTGTGCCATCCCCTTGGTTTTTCTTCTACTATCTTTGTGATAATCCTTTCCGTCAAGTTATTAGTAGATTCTTCTTGGCTGTTTCCTTGCGCATATTATGGGATTGAGCGGTTTATGCTGAAACCATACTCCTCTACAAATCCCTTAACTTCGCTATCTGCAAAGATTGTTCCTTGGTCAGTCACAATGTGTTGAGGAAGCCCAAATCAGTGAACAATGTTTTCCTTTATCATTTGTATGATGTCAGCTTGATTGATCGTCCTCATTGGAATGACCTCCACCTACTTTGTGTAATAGTCGGTAGCCAAAATGGTAAAAGAATGCTACTATAGAGAAGGGAAAAAAATCATCTCTATCAAATCCTTGGCTCAAGCTCTGAAAAACCATGGCTTGATTATGGGATGCATTTGTATTGTAGGCACCCTTTGGATAGGCCCATGGCACTGACATGCTTAACAGCTTCTTGCATACTCAATGCAATCTTTTAGAATGTTTGGTCAATAGTAGCCATATCTTCCAATTAACCAGCACATCTTGTACAAGATTGATGTGCAACACATATGCCTTCATGGCTTTCGGCCAATACCAGGATAGCCTCTTCCCTGCCGATACACCTTAATAATAGGTCATCGTGCATTCCTTTCATATATAGTTCCCCATCCTTGAGTATATAGTTAGTGGCACATCTTCTGAAAGCTAGCTCCATATCCTTATTTTGATACCTTAGAAACTACATGATGTTGAACCTCTAGTCTTCTTTTTCCATTTTCACCATTAGTTCTTCAAATTCTATCCCTATGGTTCTTATGGACAGCAAGATTCTCCTTTGAACTTTGACTAGTTTCTCATCCATTCCTTGAGGAATTCTTAGATTTGATCCCAGTTGGGACAAGTTATTAACCTGGTCATTCATCTCTCTTAGGACCGCTCGCAACATCACATCATCAAAAATTACCAATAATAACATTATGATGGAGTGGAAAGGGCATAGCTCACAACTTTTGCATTGGAAACTGCCTGCGATCTAGTTATGACTAACTAGGAATCATTGGTTATTTCAACCGTTAATGCTCCTATTCCAAATAAAAATTCAAGCCAGATAATCAACGCCTCGTATTCAATTTGGTTATTAGTGCATTCGAACTATAGTTTAAATGATAGTTAGGTTTTAGCCTTGGGGCGATTCTATAATTACCCCAACCCGTGCAGACTCACGTGTCATTGACCTATCAAATCTTAATTTTTCATGGCATTAATGACACCACGAATACTCCCAACAAACCAAGTGATTCCCTTTTGTTTTGCTCCACTTCCATACAAGGGTGGTATACTAAAAAGTCGGCCAGTACTTGGTCTTTTATCATGTGCTATAGCAAGTAATGGAGTGAAAATTTCATCAATGCTAGAACCCATTTTCCAATTCGGCCTCTCATAATTGTAACATTATCATGTACTTAATTAAACCAATTTGCACAACATACACCACAACTAAAATCATATAAACTCTCAGCTTCTATGATGCAAAATACAATGCTAAACAAAGTTTCTCGATTGACTTTTAACGTTGCTCGATCGGAGTCAATTTTTTACTTAAACAATAAATAGTTTGCTCTTTGCCTGTGCTATTATTATGAGCCAGCAACCACCCAATATACTTTTGTGTGGCAGATAAGTACAATATTAATGGCCTACCCTTAATGGGTGGCATAAGAATTGGTGGGCTTGCCAAATATTCCTTGATATGATGGTACGCCTCTTGATGTTGTGCTTCCCATCTGNCTCCTTTGAACTTTGACTAGTTTCTCATCCATTCCTTGAGGAATTCTTAGATTTGATCCCAGTTGGGACAAGTTATTAACCTGGTCATTCATCTCTCTTAGGACCGCTCGCAACATCACATCATCAAAAATTACCAATAATAACATTATGATGGAGTGGAAAGGGCATAGCTCACAACTTTTGCATTGGAAACTGCCTGCGATCTAGTTATGACTAACTAGGAATCATTGGTTATTTCAACCGTTAATGCTCCTATTCCAAATAAAAATTCAAGCCAGATAATCAACGCCTCGTATTCAATTTGGTTATTAGTGCATTCGAACTATAGTTTAAATGATAGTTAGGTTTTAGCCTTGGGGCGATTCTATAATTACCCCAACCCGTGCAGACTCACGTGTCATTGACCTATCAAATCTTAATTTTTCATGGCATTAATGACACCACGAATACTCCCAACAAACCAAGTGATTCCCTTTTGTTTTGCTCCACTTCCATACAAGGGTGGTATACTAAAAAGTCGGCCAGTACTTGGTCTTTTATCATGTGCTATAGCAAGTAATGGAGTGAAAATTTCATCAATGCTAGAACCCATTTTCCAATTCGGCCTCTCATAATTGTAACATTATCATGTACTTAATTAAACCAATTTGCGCAACATACACCACAACTAAAATCATATAAACTCTCAGCTTCTATGATGCAAAATACAATGCTAAACAAAGTTTCTCGATTGACTTTTAACGTTGCTCGATCGGAGTCAATTTTTTACTTAAACAATAAATAGTTTGCTCTTTGCCTGTGCTATTATTATGAGCCAGCAACCACCCAATATACTTTTGTGTGGCAGATAAGTACAATATTAATGGCCTACCCTTAATGGGTGGCATAAGAATTGGTGGGCTTGCCAAATATTCCTTGATATGATGGTACGCCTCTTGATGTTGTGCTTCCCATCTGAAATCTTTTGCACCTTTTAGATTGAAAAGCGACGAGAATGCTTTCACTTTTCCTGCACAATTGGCGATGAATTGCCAAAGAAAATTGACTTAAGCGATTAGGCACTAAAGCTCCTTCTTGGTCTTTGGAGGTGCGACCTCTATGATGGCCTTCACCTTGTTCTTGTCTACCTCAATCCCCTTTTTGTCCACTAGGAATCCAAGGAAGTTTCTTGTTGTGACCCCTAAGGCGCACTTCAACGGGGTTATTTTTAGCTAATGGACACACATCCTTTCAATGACTCATTTCAGATCATTAAGATGTTTTTTCAAGTCTTGAGTCTTGACTATGATGTCATCAATGTACACCTCTACGATCTTACTAATCATGTAATGGAAGTTGGTGTTCATAGCTCCCTGGTAAGTGGCTTCAATGTTCTTCTGTTCGAACGATATCACCCTCAATTTGAACATCCCAATTGACTTAGGACATCAGAAAGTAGTTTTGTGCCGATCCTCTTCCGCAATGAAAATCTTATGGTAACCTATGTTGCTATCCACATAAATAACATGATCGCGTTCATAGCGCCTGCATCTATAGGCAGGTCTGCCAATGGAATGACAGACTTATCTTTGGGAGTCGCCATTTTGAGGTCGCGGTATTCACAACAAACTCTGATCTTGTTGGTCTTCTTCTTAACTGGCTCAATGTTGGATACCCATTTTGAGTACTGTGCCACTGGATGCACTTTGCCTTCATGAGGTGTTCAATCTCCTCCTTCACCAACAAATTTACTTCTTGGAACATCAACCTTGGGAGCTACTTAAGCGGCATATATCTTTCCCTGATCGGTAGTCGATGTCCCACTAATGCCGAGTCTAGCTCTGACATTTCCTCATAACCCAAGGCAAAGCAGTCACGATATTCTCTCAGTAGTTGTATAAGTCATTCTTGAAAATTCAGTTCTAGCAGCTTGCTGAAAAATGTTGGTTGATGCTCCCCCAGCCCATGTAGGTTGACTTCGAGTAGTGGATCTTGAACCTCCACTAAGTCATCAAGCTTAGTGGGAGTTGTATCAATTTCATCCAATTCATCGAATGCTCATTAGGTAATCATCCTAGATTTTTCCTCCTCACACTCCACCATGTTAATGGTGATTTGTTTACTGTTGGTTGCATGTAATGCAGTGACCCTTTTTTTGCTAGGTAAGCTTTTATCATGGTGACGTAGGCCCTTACGGCTTGCCTCCATTGCTTACTATTGTCGAGCTCCATCATCAACCGAGCTTTCCAGTTCTTCCAAGTCGTTCAACCTTTGCACATTAGTGTTATGAAGGACCTCCTCCTCTATTTGACTTGTCTCATTGGACCTCGAGTCAATCTGAAACATGACGTTTCTTGGCTATTCGTACTTATCATAGCCTTGAAACTTTATAGGCCCTATTCTTTCTTCATAGAGCCAAGCATCAGCCATGCAAATATCTGCCCCAAACAGTGTTTGGTTTGTTTCCACCAATTCAAAATCTCCTAAATTCATAGCACTAGTTGTTGATGAAGAGTTGAAGGAATGCACTTGCTCAAATGGATCCAGTCTCGACCCAACTAAGCGTTATAGGATGTCGTTGTATCAATCACAAAGAATGGCGTAATGTTGTTCTTGCTACTGACACCCAATTCAATTAGTAGGATTCTCACTGTCTAGTTAAGTTCATCATTTGAACCCGTTCATCGTTAAATTGTTGTGCACTAGGTCCTCTTCTTTCCTCCCAAGCTTTTTCATAGTCACAATAGGAAGAATGTCGACAACTGCTCCATTATCCACTAAGACCCTATTGAAAGGTTTTCCCTCCAAGTGTGCTCGAATGTATATCAGTTTCAAATGTTGCGTCATGGGCCGCATAGGTCTACTAAAAGGCCAACCCTTGGGGTTGTTGGGAAGCGAAACTTTATCTATCCATTATTCCTGGCTCAAACCTTTCTCGAGAGGTCGCTCTTCTTTACACTTAGACACTCCATCTTTGTCAAAAAATGTTGAGCCTAGCATCCCCATATCTTCAGCATCTCCTTCTTGGGATTTTGCTTGAGGTCCCTTTTAAATGATGTCGGCAACAACACAAGAGCATTAATAGACATCACTCTAGTATGTCAAATTGGATAGAGTCGCCTCCATCACTATCGTCTCCATCGGTAGGGTCTATAGGGTCCTATTTCTTCCCTCCCTTGCAAGTCCCCAGAGGGATGTTGAGTGCGATCCTTATTCGTTCCACCACCCTCTTAACCATCCGCTCCTTGAAACTCACTTTAGTGCGGGCTCGAGCTCCACCTTCTTCTTTCCTTTCTCCTTAGCTGTGGCCTTCTTCGAGGCCACTAGATGTTGTGGAGGCGGGGATATAACGAATTGGGATTTAGTCTCCCCAATCTCAAGCTCTAAACGATGAATTGTCTCTCGGGCTTCTCGAGCCTAAACTTTCTCTTCTTCTTCGCACCTACGTAGTTCTACCTATATGCACTACTTCCTGCGCTTCTGTGATCTCGACAGTGGTTGACACTAATAGTATAACGGGAACTTTGGGTGATGGGGTACATACCAATGACCCTCTAGTGGCTTGGTTAGTTTCACCATCCTTGGTCGATCTTGATAACCCTCTGTCCTTGTGGGTAGATCAGGCCCCAACCTTGTGGCGTACTCATCATACTTTGGTCTTGGACGACTTTGTCATGTCCTTTGTAGCTTAACCTCATAAAATTTCCAAATCAATCCTCCTTGCCTTGCTTAGGTAGCGACCACTAACGTGACCATTCCGAGTGGGTTCTCTTGTAGTGTCATTTCTTCTGTGGCCTCTTGGACGACTTAGCTCGCTCCACTTTGAAAACTTCAAACATCATAATTATCTTGTAAAAAGCTTTACACCTGGAACATAAATTGTTCTTGGCAATGTCAAGCTACTCCTGGAGTCCCGGTGATATGCACTGTCCACCCCCAAATTCCTCATCTGATGATTCATCCTAGGGTGCATTATCCTTCTTTCCCCTTAGCTTNAATTCAATTAGTAGGATTCTCACTGTCTAGTTAAGTTCATCATTTGAACCCGTTCATCGTTAAATTGTTGTGCACTAGGTCCTCTTCTTTCCTCCCAAGCTTTTTCATAGTCACAATAGGAAGAATGTCGACAACTGCTCCATTATCCACTAAGACCCTATTGAAAGGTTTTCCCTCCAAGTGTGCTCGAATGTATATCAGTTTCAAATGTTGCGTCATGGGCCGCATAGGTCTACTAAAAGGCCAACCCTTGGGGTTGTTGGGAAGCGAAACTTTATCTATCCATTATTCTTGGCTCAAACCTTTCTCGAGAGGTCGCTCTTCTTTACACTTAGACACTCCATCTTTGTCAAAAAATGTTGAGCCTGGCATCCCCATATCTTCAGCATCTACTTCTTGGGATTTTGCTTGAGGTCCCTTTTAAATGATGTCGGCAACAACCCAAGAGCATTAATAGACATCACTCAAGTATGTCAAATTGGATAGAGTCGCCTCCATCACTATCGTCTCCATCGGTAGGGTCTATAGGGTCCTATTTCTTCCCTCCCTTGCAAGTCCCCAGAGGGATGTTGAGTGCGATCCTTATTCGTTCCACCACCCTCTTAACCATCCGCTCCTTGAAACTCACTTTAGTGCGGGCTCGAGCTCCACCTTCTTCTTTCCTTTCTCCTTAGCTGTGGCCTTCTTCGAGGCCACTAGATG
>CAUOFW020008613.1:1166652-1267220 GCA_963454935.2 Ilex paraguariensis
GACCCAACTAAGCGTTATAGGATGTCGTTGTATTAATCACAAAGAATGGCGTAATGTTGTTCTTGCTACTGACACCCAATTCAATTAGTAGGATTCTCACTGTCTAGTTAAGTTCATCATTTGAACCCGTTCATCGTTAAATTGTTGTGCACTAGGTCCTCTTCTTTCCTCCCAAGCTTTTTCATAGTCACAATAGGAAGAATGTCGACAACTGCTCCATTATCCACTAAGACCCTATTGAAAGGTTTTCCCTCCAAGTGTGCTCGAATGTATATCAGTTTCAAATGTTGCGTCATGGGCCGCATAGGTCTACTAAAAGGCCAACCCTTGGGGTTGTTGGGAAGCGAAACTTTATCTATCCATTATTCCTGGCTCAAACCTTTCTCGAGAGGTCGCTCTTCTTTACACTTAGACACTCCATCTTTGTCAAAAAATGTTGAGCCTAGCATCCCCATATCTTCAGCATCTCCTTCTTGGGATTTTGCTTGAGGTCCCTTTTAAATGATGTCGGCAACAACACAAGAGCATTAATAGACATCACTCTAGTATGTCAAATTGGATAGAGTCGCCTCCATCACTATCGTCTCCATCGGTAGGGTCTATAGGGTCCTATTTCTTCCCTCCCTTGCAAGTCCCCAGAGGGATGTTGAGTGCGATCCTTATTCGTTCCACCACCCTCTTAACCATCCGCTCCTTGAAACTCACTTTAGTGCGGGCTCGAGCTCCACCTTCTTCTTTCCTTTCTCCTTAGCTGTGGCCTTCTTCGAGGCCACTAGATGTTGTGGAGGCGGGGATATAACGAATTGGGATTTAGTCTCCCCAATCTCAAGCTCTAAACGATGAATTGTCTCTCGGGCTTCTCGAGCCTAAACTTTCTCTTCTTCTTCGCACCTACGTAGTTCTACCTATATGCACTACTTCCTGCGCTTCTATGATCTCGACAGTGGTTGACACTAATAGTATAACGGGAACTTTGGGTGATGGGGTACATACCAATGACCCTCTAGTGGCTTGGTTAGTTTCACCATCCTTGGTCGATCTTGATAACCCTCTGTCCTTGTGGGTAGATCAGGCCCCAACCTTGTGGCGTACTCATCATACTTTGGTCTTGGACGACTTTGTCATGTCCTTTGTAGCTTAACCTCATAAAATTTCCAAATCAATCCTCCTTGCCTTGCTTAGGTAGCGACCACTAACGTGACCATTCCGAGTGGGTTCTCTTGTAGTGTCATTTCTTCTGTGGCCTCTTGGACGACTTAGCTCGCTCCACTTTGAAAACTTCAAACATCATAATTATCTTGTAAAAAGCTTTACACCTGGAACATAAATTGTTCTTGGCAATGTCAAGCTACTCCTGGAGTCCCGGTGATATGCACTGTCCACCCCCAAATTCCTCATCTGATGATTCATCCTAGGGTGCATTATCCTTCTTTCCCCTTAGCTTTTTATCATCTATTGACCTATCCTCGTCCAAGTCAACTATGGGAGTTTTTGACTGTCCCACTTCCACCATGTTAATGGCGTCTATCTTTTGAAAAGGATCTTTATCGAACCCTATATCTAGCTTTCTCTTGTCTCTAAAGATCAAGTGACCCTTACTCAGATTATCTTTAATGGTGTTCTAAAGCACCACATAGCTTGCAATAGAATGGCTCCACAAATGGTGCCATTTACAATATGTCTTATTCTTCAGCTATATGGCCAATCGAATCTTATAACCAAATGACAGCTTGATAATGTCGTCAACAAGAAGATGGTCAAAAATTTGATCGGCCTTAGAAATGTTGAAGTCGTACTTTCGGTTGCTTCTGTCGCTAGTACCTTTATTCGCATTCGACACGGCCTGTGCTTGATTTTTTGGAGGCTTAGTTAAAGCCTTGCACACATGTGACCGTCTTATCACAATCTCTGTCGTGTTCACCTCCAGCTCCTAGTCTGGCTCGACCATAAAGATCTTAGTCTTGGGGTCTCTATAGTATGTTTCCTTGGATGCATTTCCTCGATCCAATTCTTCTCTTAGGATGTGTTCATTTTGTATAGCCAGTGTGGCTAGCTTGAACAAGTCATTGAACTCCATCCCTTTGAAATTTTTTCGAAGATCGACCCCAAGCCTTTCTATGCGATCCATATATACTCCACTTGGACAACACTAAACTACATTAGTTTGTAGCCTTCTTAAACCGCACAATGTACTGATCTGACGACACCCTAGCCATTTGGCACAACCTAACCAAATCGGCCATAGCAACTTTTGCCTTAGTGCAGTAGAATTGAGCGTGAACTTTGAGAGGTGGAGGCACTTTAGATGAGCCAATTTTGGCCTTACCTTAAGTGTTCGTCATTCTGTCTCCCTGATGGTACTACTAGGAGTGCCAAAGTCCATGTGGACTTAAAATCTAAGCATGTACGAACTCGAACCATGTGGGGTTCTAAAATTGTGACTGTTCAAGTGACTGTAGCGAGACGCAAGGTGGCTTCTGGGTTCTTCTTTGTGCCTTGGAGCTTCAAGCACGTTAAATAATTTCACCAAATAAAGACGTGTGAATGCTACTATATTCTCAAGGAAAAATATTTTTTAATCCATAAACTAGGAAAAAAAATTAAGAAACCTTAAATAGTCTATATAGGACTGACGATGGAATTGAATGACACAAGTNGTTAAATAATTTCACCAAATAAAGACGTGTGAATGCTACTATATTCTCAAGGAAAAATATTTTTTAATCCATATAGGAAAAAAAAATTAAGAAACCTTAAATAGTCTATATAGGACTGACGATGGAATTGAATGACACAATTACTACAAATATAGGTTATTCAGATTAGTACTATCTCTATTTTAATCTCACCAATTGCAGGCTAACGCTTTGTGTTGATATCTGGCACCTTTTAAAATTTTTAATTGGTTTGAAAGATGTTAATGGATCCAACAAAGTTTGAACCGCTGATGGTTAATTCCATTTTATAATGTATAGTTGTTTACACCCAAAATTAGAGGGTAACACATGGAAGGGATTCGATGGTCACAAGGGAGTTTGTGCGNGATGTTAATGGATCCAACAAAGTTTGAACCGCTGATGGTTAATTCCATTTTATAATATATAGTTGTTTACACCCAAAATTAGAAGGTAACACATGGAAGGGATTCGATGGTCACAAGGGAGTTTGTGTGAGGACATAATTGACAAAGCAATTAGAAGAGTAGGACTCTTAGGATCCTAGGAAATGAGGAAATGTGACATCATGAGCCACTAGTTGGAGACAGTTCAACATACATTTACATATCTCAAGGGACATGGTCTGGATCACAAGTAGTGGCTGAAAAAGATAGATCAATGGTTGAGACTCATCTCTATAAATAGTAGAGGCTAGGCCACAGAAAAAGGATCACATGATCAACCACAAAAACTCTTTATAAAGCCAACCTATCTATTTACTTGTTTTTTTCTTCTGAGCAATTTTACTTTTTTGGTAACACATCACTCCGATGATCTTTTATTACTTTCATTGAGTGCTAAGTCTAGTGTTCGATTCGTCTTCCAGATTTGATTTTAATTCACTTGTCACTTTGCATTCCTGCTGTTTACTTTACAAGAATGTATTTTGATGTCCTCAGATGAAGATGTACGATTTTCAAGGTAAGAAGACCGTTCAGATGCAAATCTTCCATCTCGAAGCAACTACCCAAGATTTTCTAGAGACTCAGCACTGTTCGGATGCAAATTTCCCGTTCAGACGTTCCTTTCCTATTTGAACATGCCTATGCATTTAGGTCCAAAGAGTTTTAACTGTTCCTTTACTATCTGGACGCGCCTTTTTGATCCTGATGCATAGAATTCGAGCTATAAACTCCTTTTTAGCANGAAAAATTGTCATGCAAAGAGTGACACCAAAGAGAGACACGAGATAATAACAATGGGATTCCAATCAATGGCATCATGTAATGCCCCCTTGATAATGTCCAAGTAGTGTTAGTAAAGAGTGACAACAATTGATTGACTATAAATGATGACAATATATATTTGTCCACTCAAAGAGTTGCACCTAAAGAGGGACTCAAAAAATTCTCATGCAAACAATGTCAACAAAGAGAGACACGATATAATGACAATGAGGGTTCAATCAATGACATCATGTAATGCCACCTTGATAGTGCCCAAATAGTGTTAGTAAAGAGTGAAAACAATAGATTTATCCTAAATAATGACAATATATATTTGACCACTCAAAGAGTTGCACCTAAAGAGGGACTCGAAAAATTATCATGCAAACAGTGTCACCAAAGAGAGACACGAGATAATGACAATGGGGGTCCAATCGATGGCATCATGTAATGCCCTCTTGATAGTGCTCAAGTAATGTTAGTAAAAAGTGACAACAATAGATTGACCCTAAATGATGACAATATATATTTGTTCACTCAAAAAGTTGCACCGAAAGAGGAATTTGAAAAATTGTCATACAAATAATGTCACCAAAGAGAGACACGAGCTATTGACAATGGGGGTCCAATCAATGGCATCATGTAATGCCCCCTTAATAGTGCTCAAGTAGTGTCAGTAANCACCAAAGAGAGACACGAGCTATTGACAATGGGGGTCCAATCAATGGCATCATGTAATGCCCCCTTAATAGTGCTCAAGTAGTGTCAGTAAACAGTGACAACAATAGATTGACCATAAATGATGACAATATATATTTACTCACTCAAAGAGTTGCACGTAAAGAGGGACTCGAAAAATTGTCATGCAAACAGTGTCATCAATGGCATTATGTAAAGCCCCCTTGATAGTGCCCAAGTATTGTCAACAAAGAGTNAACAGTGTCATCAATGGCATTATGTAAAGCCCCCTTGATAGTGCCCAAGTATTGTCAACAAAGAGTGACAACTAAACTATTGTTTGATGTTATTATTTTTTTGTTGAACGTGTTACTGTTTGATATTACTATATGTGTGTGTGTGTGTGTGTGTGAAATTTTAAAATTCAAATGATACACAAATATCAAAAGAAATCTTGAAAGTCTCACATTCTAATATTCAAATATTGGAAATATAAAATTTGTCAATTAGGTATGCACTATTTATAGTAGAGGTAATAATGGAATACATTTTAGAAAAAATTTAAAAATGTNTGTTTGATGTTATTATTTTTTTGTTGAACGTGTTACTGTTTGATATTACTATATATGTGTGTGTGTGTGTGTGTGTGTAAAATTTTAAAATTCAAATAATACACAAATATCAAAAGAAATCTTGAAAGTCTCACATTCTAATATTCAGATATTGGAAATATAAAATTTGTCAATTAGGTATGCACTATTTATAGTAGAGGTAATAATGAAATACATTTTAGAAAAAATTTAAAAATGTTTTAAAATGTGTACTTATAAACAACTTCTTGATGAAAAAAAGGACTAAAAGGAGGATAAGTTTAGAGGTGATAATTAAAGTCAAATAAGTTTTGAAAATAGTACTCACTTCCCATTATCTTATATCTGAATAGGGCTCTCCAGATTACAGGTGGGCCTGGGCCTATTTCTGGGAATATTTTGAAGTCAGCTCATACTCGANAGTCAAATAAGTTTTGAAAATAGTACTCACTTCCCATTATCTTATATCTGAATAGGACTCTCCAGATTACAGGTGGGCCTGGGCCTATTTCTGGGAATATTTTGAAGTTAGCTCATACTCAAGGAAATAATCTTACGTGGAGCCAAATTTTGCAGAGAGAGTTGCTTCATCTGGGAAGTTGTAAACCCAAGTATAGGTTGTCAAGCAAGTACTAAATCTTGGAGTTTGAAAAATGATTAATGAAAGAAATATATGTGAATGTTTGAGAGAGTGATTTGGGAATCAAGTAAGGTGTGAACCCAATTGGATGATTTGACAATGATTAATTAGGAAATTATCTAATTTATAATCAAAGAGTTAACCTAAATGAATCTGAACATCTAATCATCAATTACAAGCATTCACCAAGTTCGGAATCTATCATAAGTCAGGCAATTGAATAATTAAATACCCAAATTCCATAGAAACCAACAAATCAATTAATTAAAGGCAATATCCAACAATTGAACCAAGGCATGTATATGTAGCTATTCAACTCATAGGGAATCTTAAGCATTCATCACATATATAGCATAACAATTCAAGAGATTATATAGAGAGAAAGCTTTGCTAAAATAAGAGAGGGATTGTATTACCAAAGAAAACCTTAAATGAAGAATTTTGGATTTAATTTACATACCCAAATGTTCTCCACTAACCTTAGTAAGAGAGTTTAGCCAACTATCAAAGAGGAAGAAGTCATAAAAATTAATCTAAGTATAAAAAATTTACCCGAACTAGTATAAACCCTAAAAACTACTTGCCAAAAAGTACCAAGGTACTTTCTTTGAAGAAGAAGATGAAGCCATTCTCGCGTCATTCGGGCTTTGCTGATTGGTTGGGAGCAAACACACGCATCTAGACATGACTTTTATGACATCCGAAGATGACAAGCTGTTCAACAAACGTCCAAATATTAATTTATGATGTCTGAATGTGGAATTTCGGGAGCTGAGCCCGATCACCTCACATCCAAACATGGATAATTGATGTTCGAACTTGGCCTTCAAAACTTGATTTTTCAATTTTCTCCTTTCCTTTGTGTATTCCACTCCCATATTTGCCTATTTGCCTCCTAATATTGCCATTTCTCATTCAAAATAGAAAAACTCAAATTAAATAAAGATAGAATCAAATGTAGCATTAATCTCACTTTTTTAGCCCATGCAACAAGCCTTTAGATCTAGATAATCAGGATCAATGGATGGCTACTAAGGATCTANAAAAATTATCATGCAAACAGTGTCACCAAAGAGAGACACGAGATAATGACAATGGAGGTCCAATCGATGGCATCATGTAATGCCCTCTTGATAGTGCTCAAGTAATGTCAGTAAAAAGTGACAACAATAGATTGACCCTAAATGATGACAATATATATTTGTTCACTCAAAAAGTTGCACCTAAAGAGGAATTTGAAAAATTGTCATACAAATAATGGCNAGCCCGATCACCTCACATCCAAACATGGATAATTGATGTCCGAACTTGGCCTTCAAAACTTGATTTTTCAATTTTCTCCTTTCCTTTGTGTATTCCACTCCCATATTTGCCTATTTGCCTCCTAATATTGCCATTTCTCATTCAAAATAGAAAAACTCAAATTAAATAAAGATAGAATCAAATGTAGCATTAATCTCACTTTTTTAGCCCAT
Organism: Ilex paraguariensis; assembly: GCA_963454935.2. Taxonomy (NCBI): domain Eukaryota; kingdom Viridiplantae; phylum Streptophyta; class Magnoliopsida; order Aquifoliales; family Aquifoliaceae; genus Ilex; species Ilex paraguariensis. The sequence continues at coordinate 1,173,919 of CAUOFW020008613.1, forward strand.
GCAACAAGCCTTTAGATCTAGATAATCAGGATCAATGGATGGCTACTAAGGATCTAAACTCCTTGTGAAGGCTTTGACTTCTTGAGATTAAGAGTTCAAATCCCCTTTCACCCTCCCAAAAAAAAAAAACAAGCCTTTAAACCCCTAAGTGATCCCTAGTGGACGAGTGTAGTCTTGTGAAGGTTTACAGTGATGCTATCCACAAACATCAAATGTCATTGAATATCAAAATAATAATTTCATAATACAAATAAAGCATCCCAATCCAAAAACTTATAGTCATATGCAATCAATAAGCATTTGCAAATCAAGATATAGAGCACATCGCTATATGAAAATGTACACCTATAAAGTTACCATGAAAACTCGTGTGTAGTGTGAAATGATTGTACCAAATCAGCAATCCACCAAATGCTCACCCTTTCAATGCCAAGCCTCACAAGGTATGTCCTCTAAAAGGATCTCTTAGATTATAGTAGCTCAACACTCATATATCACATGTGAGTAGGAGATATTTAACTCAAAACAAGATAGCGCCCACATGTTAGATACAATAAATGATAAATGAGAAGAAGAATTTTAGCATGATCTCATGAAAAGAAATCAACAAATAGCATGCAAACAACCTCTATCTCTATCCTCACCCACACAAGCCACCCAAAACCAATACACTCTTTGGGATTAAAAAAAAAAGGACTTTACTAGGTTGTAAAGAGGCCTTAGGGTTAAGGTTTGATGAAATGAAAGATATTCAAGAGTTCAAAATGTTATCCCAAGATAAAACATTAGATTACAGAACCATTCTCAATATAGTTTTACAACCTTTCACCCCTTTGTTACTAGAAGCACATTGCATTTAATTTTTTTTTCCAAATTTCTCTTTCTTTTTTCTTTTCTTTTCCTTTTATTGCTCTTTGAAAAGGTAAACTTTTTTTCCTTTTTTTTTTAAATAAAAAAGAAGATAAGAACAACTCATTCCCAAACCAACATCTTCCCCACAACATATGTATAAACATTCAATGCTCCAACTTGGGATAACCAAAGATGTATGATATTCTTCCTATACTAAGCTTGATTATATATGATGTGGCCCAAGAAATGAAAATATCTTATTATTAGGCTCAAACACGACTTCTAAAGACAAAGATATGCGAAGAATAGGACTAAGGCTTGAATGATAAAAACAAAAAGGCCTAAGATCATTTTCCAAGAGTTTCTTAGCAACACACTTTCTCATGCATGCAATTCAAGGTCAAGAAGTCATTCAATACATCAATGTTAATCAAATAAAAAAACATGAGATCATTAAAAGAACTAACAAAAAAGATAGTCAATTAAAGAGTAAATGTACATAAACACTCCAACAATGATAAGCCCAAAACTCACTTAGGTCTTTGCATCTCCACTATTTGCCTCCGAGGCAATATACCTAATGAACTCCCAACTTGGTACAATATGGACGTGTACTAAAGTTGAGTTCTTAAGGTAACACAACATGAGATACCAAAAATATAGAAATTAGTTATATCTAGTGCTTCAATACTTTCAAATCTCAAGCTTAACTAATCATTCTTTAATTGTGATTGTCATTTGCTAATAAAATTACTATTAAGATATTTAACAATCAACCCATAATACAAGAAAAATGCTCAAGAAAATAAGTAACCATCTATATATATTACAAAAATTGGCTACAAGACAAGCAAAAGATTGGTCATTCCTAAACATAAACTAAAAACATCAACTAAAACATAAAATGAAACATAATATCAAAGTGATCAATAAAAGGACCCTTAGAAGACAAAGTAGACTGAGCCCTATCCCTCAGGCTCAACTCATGTAAAAGGACCCTTAGAAGACAAAGTAGACTGAGCCCTATCCCTCAGGCTCAACTCATGCATCATCTGGTGCATCTCCCCTAGCACTTTTAGTTGCTATAGCTCTCACTCGGCCTCGACCATGTCCTTTACTACCCAGCAGCTGTCTGATCTCAGTTAGCTTTGCATCTTGCCTCTCCTTCCTCCTCAGTCCCATATCAAAATAATTTCTATGTCCCCCACATCAGCCACAATATTAGCTGCCTTTGCACCCTTGGTTGCATCCGTCGTCGCCCGACTCTTGTGTACCATCCCATAATTGATATCTGACACCCTATAAAACCTTGGGTAGCTAGGTTCTATCACCACCCCATTGTGAAGGCATAGGGTAGTAACTAACCCGGGGAATGGTAGAGACCTCCTACCAGTCCACTATATCTCGTGCCTAATATCTAGTAATATGTAGGAGGGGAGATCATTAGTCAAACCTATGGAGATTGCATGAATAAGTCGGGCACGGTCTAGATACAGCTCATTATTCTGCATCTGAGGCAAGAATCAAGATGTAGATATCAGATTAAGAGTTTGATATCTCTCCAGAAGAGCTCCCTAATCCAAGTACTTCTCCCATAGTCGGGTTCCAAACATAATTTGGATCACCCAACAACAACTGCGCACCCTCATATGTGTCCATCAGAGAGGAGGGGAACTGAGGCTAATGCACTCTAGCCTGCTCAAGCTATGCCACCGCTGCAATGTAACCGGCGTGCACTATAAATCCCTGTCCCTGCACACACGTCCGCAAACATCCAATCTGGGAGTCCCAATGAGATTTGCAGTATAACTCCCTCAAAATGACCAGGACCCCTTCCCAAGTCATCTCTAAAAACTAGCTCTAGCTTCTGGACACTATAATCTCTCTAATGCCCATCCTCGCAAAATCGTCTAGCCGAACTGGCTTCTCTGCTGGCACGGACTTGGTATCAAACTAATCATGAAGCCGTCAGCTAAGCTCGTCCAAAAACAAACAAAACAAATGGGGTCCTATCATTATTGGGCTCGGAATGAACGTTGATAGGTGGTGGCGATGGTTGTGGGTCCCGAGATGTAGAGGTTCGAGCCCCCTTGCCCGCAGTGCTCTTGGGATGAGCCATAATAAGAAAATAAAGGCTAAAGTGGCTAAGGTATGAAGGAAAAGGAAGAAAGAGGGAAGGGAGGAGATTTTTAAACTTTAAAAATGAAGTTGGGACATCCACCTTTAATAGAAAAAATTCAGAAACTGCATTCGGACGTGGGTCAAATGACGTTCGGGCGTCATTAAAAATCAGGCATTGGGGCATTGGCAATTAATGAACACGCGTCCGGAAGTGAAATAAGTGATGTCTGGACGCAATTATGCGTTTAAACTTTGTTTGGACGTCAACATATTTACGTCCGAATGCAATTTTCTGAGAATGCCTCCTTTCTCCAGATGAAGTGACATCCAGACTTGATCTTTTTAAGTCCAGATTTGAGGTTCTGTAAGAATTTTTTCAACGCTTAGAAAAATTTTTAATCCCCAGTAAAACACATCCCAACTCTTAGAAAAAAAAATCTCTCTANATCCAGACTTGATCTTTTTAAGTCCAGATTTGAGGTTCTGTAAGAATTTTTTCAACTCTTAGAAAAAATTTTAATCCCCAGTAAAACACATCCCAACTCTTAGAAAAAAAAATCTCTCCAAAATTCTCAAAACTTCAAACTTAGCCAAACAAACAAAATCATTTTGTTCAAACACAAAAATCAAACAAGAAGATATAATTATAGCACATATGTACAAAAAGTAGGTTGTTTTGATAGAACTACTCGTAGTTGGCATCCACCAACTCAATGGATACCACTTCTCCGTCCACACCTTCCAAAATTGATTTCAACCATTGACCATTTACCTTAAAAACATTCACATTCTTGGGATTTTCAATCTCAACAGCCCCATAAGGATACACTTCTTTAACAATGAATGAACTGGTCCACCTTGACCTTAACTTTCCAGGAAAAAGATACCCTAGTATAAGGAAAAATTATGCCTCATGCACCATTGTGCCAAACTCAAAACAACAAAACTAAAACAAGAAGTTAGAATTATAGCACTCATGTACAAAAAGGGGGTTGTTTTGACAGAATTACTCGTAGTTGGTATCCACCACCTCAATGGATTCCACTTCTCGAACCACACCTTCCAAAAATTATTTCAACCGTTGACCATTTACCTTAAAAATATTACCATTCTTGGGATTTTTAATCTCAACAAGCCCATGAGGATACACTTCATTAACAATGACTGGACTGGTCCACCTTGACCTAAACTTTCTAGGAAAAAGATGCAATCTAAAATTATAAAGGAGGATTNTGACCATTTACCTTAAAAATATTACCATTCTTGGGATTTTTAATCTCAACAAGCCCGTGAGGATACACTTCATTAACAATGACTAGACTGGTCCACCTTGACCTAAACTTTCTAGGAAAAAGATGCAATCTAAAATTATAAAGGAGGACTTTCTGAGATTGTTCAAAAGATTTTCTCAAGATGTTCTTGTCATGAAAAATTTTCATCCTTGCTTTATTAATCATGGAATTGTCATATACTTCATTTCGGAGTTCCTGAAGTTCATTCAATTGTAATTTCCTTAGTGTGCTTGCATTGTCATGGCTAAAATGAAAAAACTTAACGGCCCAGAAACCTTTACGGTCTAGTTCCATGGGCAAGTGGAAAGCCATAGCATAAACTAAACAAGAGGGCGATATGCCAAGGGAAGTGTTAAAAACAGTCTAGNAAAACTTAACGGCCCAGAAACCTTTACGGTCTAGTTCCATGGGCAAGTGGAAAGCCTTAGCATAAACTAAACGAGAGGGCGATATGCCAAGGGAAGTGTTAAAAACAGTCTAGTAAGAAAGCGTCGGTTAACCTCATGGACCAATCTTTCCAGTCCAAGTTTACTGTCTTCTCAATAATGTTCTTAACTACCCTATTGGCAAGCTCAACTTGCCCACTTGTTTGTGGGTGATAGGTAAGCGCAACCTTATGAGTGACATCATATTTATACATCAAATTTCCAAAAGGTTGGTTGTCATCACTTATCATGGCATGAGGGATGCCAAATCATGAAAAGTTATTTTCTTTTAAAAATTTCAAAACTATTTTGTTTTCATTGTTATGACATGTATCTCCTCTACCCATTTAGAGACATGGTCTATAGCCTCTAAAATATATTCATAACCAAATGATGGGGGAAAAGGGCCCATAAAGTCTATCCCCCAACAATTAAATATTTAAATTAAGAAGATTGGGTTTAGAGGCATTATATTCTTTTGGGTTATTCCCCCAAACCTTTGACAATGGTCGCAACACTTACAGAATTCAAATACATCCTTAAACAAGGTAGGCCAATAGAAACTCAATAGCATAATGACCATGAAATAGGTTGAGATTTTACAATGAACACCATGAAATTAGCCAATTACAAATATGATTTAACAATCTCCCCCTTTGGCAATTTCGTGCCAAAGCACACAAGTTAGAAATTAAAATTACAACTCAAAAGCATTGAACAAAAGTATTGTAAACTAATCTCAACTCTCATGCATATATCCTAAATCTCTATCTAGTACAAGGATATACTTCTTTTTTGATGTTGCTTTTAGATCGTAGTCATGCACATCACCACTCAAACCAATATCTCATGAAAAACATCATATGTTAGAGAATAGATAACATAATCATAGGTTTGGAAAGCGCCAAGTCAAGCATTATACATAAGTATGTATAAGTCATGCAAATGCAAATATATAACATTTTAGGAATTTACTTGCTCAATATTCTTGCGAACCTATTGATCTATCAATTTAAAACATATCAAGTTCTCCCCATTAGTTGGTGTTCACAAGTAAACTAACAAGTGAAAAATAAACAAGTAAAAATGCGTTTCATGCCAAGTTTGCAAAATTTACGCCCCCTGAGTGTTTGAACAAACTCTAACTTTCTATGTTCACCTGTAATATATCTAGCCTAGCCAAGAGTAAATCTCCCTGATTTCTCTCATATGTACCTAAAATATTCTTCCCCTTTTTTTTGTCACAAATGCCAACCTATGACAAGCAAGGTAAAGAATCAAAGGATCATATATGGATCAAATGTTGATCCAAATTAGCGTTCATACCAAAGCTATTGTTCAAGATTTTCAAACATGTTGATGTCGTACTCATAACAACCTTATGGTTGATCCTGAGGAATCTACGGTTCTGGACTCCTTGGGGCTGGTTGAGGTGCTCCTTGCCTCGAAAGAATTGATGAAGCTTCTCCTTTTCAAGCAACGAATTTTGCCCTTGGCCACATGAAAGTTCTTGCAATTTCTGGTTGAAAAGTGGGTTTGGAATGATTCTAATTGGTGAATCTCCTTAGAATCCCTTGGGTTTGTGTTAGATGGGCTAGAAATTGAAGAAAAGATTATGGTAATGCTGATCTATGGCTTGGGAGAGGTTTTGAGGTCTGGTTTTTTGAAAAATTGAAGCGAGGGAGCTTGACTGATCAATTTTTTGCGAACTGGTCTATTTATAGGTGGGCATTACTGTTCGGATGGTGTAGGGGCGTTTAAACGGTGTCACCTTTATGTTTTTCTCGACTTTTGGTTCTCCTGCTGGCATGAATGCTAATCCTCTCTTTTAACTACAATATTTATCTTACAAATAAAATTTAATAATTATTTTCATTATAAACACAAAATAACATATTAAAACTAATAAATTACTCAATTAACACGCCTATTTAACACAAAATCCAAATAAAAATTTATATCCCAAAAAATTTTTGTATACACTTGCTCATGACAAAAGAGAAATTTTATTTTGATTCTTGTTTTATGTCTTCTAACCCTGAGGATTTTGTGAATCGACCAATTTCACACTGCACATATCATGTAAACATTTGACTAGAATAAGATGGCATCTCATGAAAATCCTTGTTCTACCCAGACTTAATCTAATCAAGACTATGAAGTACATGACCTAAGATTGGTTGAGAACACTAATTAAACTCTCATGTGAATAATTCAACCACACTGCTCACAACCACCAAATCGTCTTGCCCAGCAATGCTTAGCGTATGAACTTTTTCCACACAAATGCTTTGCTTGACTTTCTTGCAATTCTAATTTTCTTACCAACCTTGCTTTAGTTATTATCAAAAAGTGCACATCCATCGGGAATGTGTGTAGCACACCTAAGCTAAACCAAAAAAGTTTTTCATCCATTTTTTTTAAAATATTTTAAGACTCACTATCCGGTTCTTTAATATNTATTTGATTACAAAAATACAATTTAAAGGCCACATTCTGGCTCCGTCATCAACACGGGCCCAAGTGAGGGCGGTCCACCGACACTTGTCCAACACCTGAAATATGTTCCCATAAAAAGTGATTCACACTCAATAGAGTATCTCTTAAGGAGACTACTCTCCAACCCAAATGGATATGAAATGTCACATGCAATTCACCACAAAATCATTTATTCAAGAATATACAACTCATAAATGAATGCCACAATGCCATGCTATGTCATGAGGCGAATGTGACGCCCCTAAAACTGGGTGTCCCGTTGACAACCCGTCAACCCGCGAAATATGCCCGTGAGTGCCGCTTGATCCGACATCACCCTAATCGTATCCCCTTACCCAGAATCATAACCTACACGTATAAACCNTCCGTTGATCATCCATCAACTCGTGGAAATACACATGATTATCATATAATCCAATATCATGTCATTACACCCCATACATTGGGGTCAAAACCATAACAAACTTTGGGCAGAGCCTCCTTTGTACGAGAGCCCTATTTAATACGTAACCTGTGCATACCATAATTATAGGACCATCCCAAGGTCGAATCCCCATCAATTAGGACTTATTATTCTCCATTTACATCTCTTATAGAGGAATGCTCAAGAAGTGAAGGTCTCTTAATGTTTCATTTTAAAATCTCAAGTTTTAGGAAGAGGTACCGGTACCTTAGATACGTGGTACCAGTAACAGGGCCTTCTGTCTACTATGTATCGATACCTATGTTACTTGTTACCAGTATCTAGGTCCACTGTTTGCTAGGTTCCAATACCCATGTGTCTTGACATCGGTACCTGAACCCACTGTCTATCGGGGAACTGATACATGATGTTTGGGTACCGGTACTTGAGCCCACTGGAATCTATGTATTAGTGCATGTAAGTCGAAGTACTGGTACCTAGGTCACTCGACAATGAGGTATCGGTACTTAATCAGTTAGGTACCGGTACCTGAGCCTAGATTTTCTCTAAATCTTTTCAAGTTTCAACTTATCTCTTCTAAACTCATACCATGTTCATCCATTCATTTATTTACATCAAATATTGTTCAAAAGAGTTCATTACATATCATTTTATACAAGTTTCCAATTTCAAAACAAATTACATATTTGATTACAAAAATACAATTTAAAGGCCACATTCTGGCTCCGTCATCAACACGGGCCCAAGTGAGGGCGGTCCACCGACACTTGTCCAACACCTGAAATATGTTCCCATAAAAAGTGATTCACACTCAATAGAGTATCTCTTAAGGAGACTACTCTCCAACCCAAATGGATATGAAATGTCACATGCAATTCACCACAAAATCATTTATTCAAGAATATACAACTCATAAATGAATGCCACAATGCCATGCTATGTCATGAGGCGAATGTGACGCCCCTAAAACTGGGTGTCCCGTTGACAACCCGTCAACCCGCGGAATATGCCCGTGAGTGCCGCTTGATCCGACATCACGCTAATCGTATCCCCTTACCCAGAATCATAACCCACACGTATAACTCGTGTTCCTTTAATCATTTAATTCAATTAAGGTCCAATGTGCCTCAATATACCTCATTTAATATTCATTGGTATCATTTGAACTAAAGAAAAATAAAGCTCAAAAGGTTGGCAAAAAAATTCTTAATTTTCAGATTTTTAGAAGAGCTACCGGTAGGTGTTTGTTAGACCTATCNAAGAAAAATAAAGCTCAAAAGGTTGGCAAAAAAATTCTTAATTTTCAGATTTTTAGAAGAGCTACCGGTTGGTGTTTGTTAGACCTATCGGTAGAAGTTCTACCTGTAAGCTACCGGTAGCTTTTTCCTACTGAACAGGTACTACCTGTTAGCTACCGATAGGTGTTGCCTGCTAGACAGGTACTGCCTGTTAGCTACCGGTAGTTGTTGCCTGTTATACAGGTACTACCTGTTAGGTACCGGTAGTTATTGTCTACTGTACAGGTACTATCTGTTAGCTACTGGTAGGTTTTGTCCAGAATTTTGCTTTTCATCAGTTTTTCATTTCCAATTCATCTCAAACCTTTCCAAATCCATCCCGAACATGTATAATAACATTTTCTACATTATACATGATCCATACAAGTTCTATTACATTGCATTTACATAATTTACATGTCAAAACGACATTTAACCAAAGTTTTACAAAACTTGTTTCCAAAAGCCACAACCTGCTTTTCTTCACCCTCGAGGCCTCGAATGCAAGTCATCTCTCGGTACGAACCTCGCACCTAAAATGTTTGCCNGCTACCGGTAGCTTTTTCCTACTGAACAGGTACTACCTGTTAGCTACCGATAGGTGTTGCCTGCTGGACAGGTACTGTCTGTTAGCTACCGGTAGTTGTTGCCTATTGTACAGGTACTACCTGTTAGGTACCGGTAGTTATTGTCTACTGTACAGGTACTATCTGTTAGCTACTGGTAGGTTTTGTCCAGAATTTTGCTTTTCATCAGTTTTTCATTTCCAATTCATCTCAAACCTTTCCAAATCCATCCCGAACATGTATAATAACATTTTCTACATTATACATGATCCATACAAGTTCTATTACATGCATTTACATAATTTACATGTCAAAACGACATTTAACCAAAGTTTTACAAAACTTGTTTCCAAAAGCCACAACCGGCTTTTCTTCACCCTCGAGGCCTCGAATGCAAGTCATCTCTCGTTACGAACCTCGCACCTAAAATGTTTGCTGTATAGGTATAGGGTGAGCCAACGCCCACTAGAATATTTCTTACAGAGGCTACTCCCCACCAAAATGCGTNCAACCTGCTTTTCTTCACCCTCGAGGCCTCGAATGCAAGTCATCTCTCGGTACGAACCTCGCACCTAAAATGTTTGCCGTATAGGGTGAGCCAACGCCCAGTAGAATATTTCTTACAGAGGCTACTCCCCACCTAAATGCATATGTCATGTTCATATACAACATTTACAATCATATAATCATTCCAATCAAGAATATATATGTTCTTGTTGGAATTTATTATGCCATGTCATGAATGAAATGATATTCACTCACGCAGCTAACCCAAAGCCTTCACCGGCTCTCACCATACTATGCAATGCAAGTGTAAAACATTTATCCTTGATAAGTACATCCAAAGATTATTTAAAAGANAATTTCTATTTTTCTCTCTTCTCTCTCCTCTCTTCTCTTCCAACGTGTGGTGCGCTAAACAAGTGGGGAGAATATCTGATTTTCAGATATTTTTGCCCCTATGTATACTTTTAATTGTGCGGTCCACATTGTCCCGCTCGTTTATCACTTCCAGATCCATTTTTAACCCGAAACGACTTAATTAAATTATGATTTTAGTTTAAATTAATTTTATTTAAAATTAAANAACCATGTGTCTTTATTTGGGTAGTGGACTTTTGGTGTTGCACTGCCGGCTCCACATACCGATACACTTTTTTGGACTTGCACCGTAGGAAGTGAATAAACCAGTAGTCGGGCCTTGCAGCCGAGGGGGGGGGACCTATCCCTTCTTATTATATCCNATTCAATTATAAGGAAATTTTATAATTTTTATTTTTGGGGACCTTTAAAAGTTCATTCGTCACCCAATCGTCTCGAAAAACGTGTAAAATTTGACTATCTTAAAATTCGATGAAATTTACATAGCATCTCAATATTCTGATACGAATCCAACGATGAGGTCCGTCGCGTCATCCGAGCTCTATAGAAACANTGGACTTGCACCGTAGGAAGTGAATAAACCAGTAGTCGGGCCTTGCAGCCGAGGGGCGGGATCTATCCCTTCTTACTNACGTGTAAAATTTGACTATCTTAAAATTCGATGAAATTTACATAGCATCTCAATATTCTGATACGAATCCAACGATGAGGTCCGTCGCGTCATCCGAGCTCTATAGAAACATGCATTTAATCCCGCATAATAGTGGCTAATTACTTTTTTGTCCTTTGTTAGAAAAAGTTCAAATTTCCTCGAGTTTCATAGTGAAACTCACATTTGCAATGTAAACCAAGCCCTCCACCAGCTCTCATAACACATGTTATGCCATGCGTATGCATCCGGGCATTCTAAACTTCTGNAATTTAACCACACATTTCAACATGTGTCATGGCAATTTATATCACATGCATATAATCATCAATATCAACAATTCACAAGCTTGTTACACATAATCCATGCTATAACAACTTAAGTTCCACTTAGACATTTTATGCAAAATACCATCAGGTCACAACATTTCCCACATCATTCACAAGGCACATCATTCAAACATAAAGCATGCCCATAAAATCACTTTTCCATGGAATTACCAATCAAGTAATTACCACACTCAACCTCAAGTTAGGAAAGTCTATTATAACCCATTTCAATACTCTTTTTTCATACCCATTTCATCTATTTCATATACATACGTAAATGACCTACATATATTCTCATAACCTACACATTACATATAACATTATAGGTAGGAAATGGACCAAAGTAGGAGAATCCCTACCTCTTGGAGCGTAAAGTGAAGGGAGAAACCCCAAGAATGACTCCCAAGCCTCAAACCCTTGACTTTCCCAAAATTTCTTCTTTGAAACTTCGGTGAAATTCTTCATTCTTGGTACGTACGCATAGCCCTCGTCGCGTAGACCAACTTTAATTCTTGGATCAAGCAATTCCAACCGACGAAACTTCTTGGATTGAAGGAGGAAAGTAGAAATTTCTATTTTTCTCTCTTCTCTCTCCTCTCTTCTCTTCCAACGTGTGGTGCGCTGAACAAGAGGGGAGAATATCTGATTTTCAGATATTTTTGCCCCTATGTATACTTTTAATTGCGCGGTCCACATTGTCCCGCTCGTTTATCACTTTCAGATTCATTTTTAACCCGAAACGACTTAATTAAATTATGATTTTAGTTTAAATTAATTTTATTTAAAATTTTATTCAATTATAAGGAAATTTTATAATTTTTATTTTTGGGGACCTTCAAAAGTTCATTCGTCACCCAATCGTCTCGAAAAACGTGTAAAATTTGACTATCTTAAAATTCGATGAAATTTACATAGCATCTCAATATTCTAATACGAATCCAACGATGAGGTCCGTCGCGTCATCCGAGCTCTATAGAAATATGCATTTAATCCCGCATAATAGTGGCTAATTACTTTTTTGTCCTTTGTTAGAAAAAGTTCAAATTTCCTCGAGTTTCATAGCGAAACTCACATTTGCAATGTAAACCAAGCCCTCCACCAGCTCCCATAACACATGTTATGCCATGCGTATGCATCCGGGCATTCTAAACTTCCGTCATTGATGTTAGTCATCCAATGACCATTTTATAAAATTCTTGGATTTTTCTTTGGGTGGGTATTTATGGAATTCTACCAATGGGAACCAAACCGACACGGCATCTACGAACTTCCACCAATGGCTTCGCGTACGCCGACACACTTTATGGACTCAATACTGCAGGGATTGCGTATCCGAAGTTACCGGATCTTGCACCCGATGGAGAATTTAGCCCTTCTTGCTAAACCTGATATTTGTTTTTAATGCAACCAGTGAGACTCAGTTGAACATAGATCCAACTTTTCCGAGCCCACGTATCATCCCACCAAGGATGGTGTTTGATCAAAACATGCACATTGATGTGTCTATGGAGACAGTGCCAATCAAGGATACATTCCCTGATGAACAATTGTTGGCTACTTTATCATTACCTTAGTTTACTGATACTGTAAATTTTCTTGTAACAGGTAATATGCCACAGTCTTGGAATGAATTGGACAAAAAGAAATTCTTGGTTGAAGTGAGAAATTACTTTTGGGATGATCCATATCTTTTCAAATATTGTTCAAATCAAATTATTCGAAGATGTGTTCCTGATGATGAGATAAGTAATATTTTATCTTTTTGTCATTCAGGGGCATGTGGGGGGCCATTTTTTGATGAAACAAAACCACTGCAAAAATTTTATAGTGTGGATTTTATTGGCCAACAATTTTTAAAGAGAACTATAATTTTTGTAAAGCTTGTAAGCATTGTCAAAGACTAGGGGGATTAACCTGTAGAAATATGATGCCTCTTAATCCAATTTTGATAATAGATATTTTTGACTACTGGGGCATTGATTTCATGGGACCTTTTCCCCCATATTTTGGATATATTTATATTTTAGTGGCAGTGGATTATGTTTCCAAATGGGTCGAAGCTATACTATGTCAGAAAAATGATCATAAAGTTATTTTAAAACTTTTAAAAGAAAATATTTTGTCCAGATTTGGTGAACCTCAAGCCATTATAAGTGATGGGGGATTGAATTTTTGCAATAAACCTTTTGAAGCCTTAATGAGAAAATATGGTGTAACACACTCCCTATCACCCACAGACAAGTGGTCAAGCAGAGCTAGTCAATCGGGAGATTACTTACATTTTAGAAAAAATAGTGAATTCTGATCGTAAAGATTGGTCATTACGACTAACTGATGTGTTATGGGCATATCGCACTACTTTTAAAACCCCGATTGGCATGTCTCTGTATAGATTGGTTTGTGAAAAAGCTTGTTATTTACCTGTGGAATTGGAACATAAGGCATATTGGGCCATTAAAATGTTTAATTTTAGTCTTGACAAAACTAGAGCTTTACAAAAATTACAGCTAAATGAGCTTGAGGAGATTCGAAATGAGGCTTATGAGAACTCTAGAATTAGTAAAGAATGAATGAAGGTGTTCCATGATAAGAATATCTTGCAAAAAACTTTTATACTTTCACAAAAATTTCTTTTGTATAATTCTAGATTACATATTTTCAAAGGAAAACTTTGCACTATATGGAGTGGTCCATCTATTGTTAGAGAAGTCTTCCCCTATGGGACGGTGGAAATAGAAAACCCCAAGAATGGAAATATTTTTAAAATTAATGGGCAATGATTGAAACCATTCTTGAAAGGAGGTGTCATAGAAGTGGAATCCATCAGGTTGGTGGATCCCCAATATGAATAGTTCATCTCTAACATTCAACCCAATTGTTGTATATTATTTTTTTCTGTTGATTTTTCTTTTTAGTTTTATTTGAGATATTGCATATGTACGTGCACATAATATCATATCCGGTATGTTCTTCTTTATCTTTATCGCTGAGTTTATGTTGTCTACTTATACATTGGGGACAATGTACAATTTTTAGAAGGGGGTGAGCATGATTTAGACATAGTTTACATCGTGCACATGCATTTACAATACATAGTTTGTTATTATAAACTTAAAAAAAAAAAAAGATTTTTTGCATACTTGTGAATATTTGCATTAGTTGGCTTGCTAAATAGCTTTATACATTCAGTTGTCTTGTTAAAAAAAATGACAATATGTCTACCTGTGAAAAAGTAAATTGAAAAAAAAAAGAGAGAAAAATAGCAAGCATGTGTTTGAAAAGAAAAAAATGTGAGTAAGTGTGGTAAATTTTGCTTCCAAAGGATGGAGAGTGAAAGGCTACAGAAAGAAGATTGGTTGTGTAATGTACATGTTATGTTTTCTCGGGATTTTCTTTTGAATTCTTGAATATCCTTCATTTCAAAACCTTAATCTCAAGGCTCCATTACAACCTTAAATAAAGACTTATCTGATCTCAAGAGTGTCTTGGTGGATGCATGACTTGTGTGAATAAAGAAAATAATGATAATTATTTGTTTATTGTGTGTTGATTTCCTTTCATGACACTATGTCAAATCATTTTCTTTTGGATTACGATTATTTTAATAGACATGTGAGAATTTTTTTTGTTTTGATTTAAATATATTCTTCTCACATGTAATATTTGAAAGAATAGTCACTATAATCTGAGCGAATCTTTTATTAGTGAATTATCTAGTTAGATTTGGCATTCAAATGAATAGTTGACAGTTGTAGAGGTGATTATCGGATAAATTATTGACTGGGTATAGTCAATTCACGCTACACATGATTTTATATGGGAACATGATAAGGGCATACATTTATATAGCGTAGAGTTCTATATTTTTCTTTGCATGTGCTTATTAAAAGGCTTACAACATAGAATTTTTATATTATTGAAGAAATTTGTGTTATAAAATTATTATTCAGATATTTGATCACAGTGTGATGTTTGTGGGTATCATCTCTAGAAACCCTCACGAGACTATGCTCGTCCACTATGGAAAACCTAGGGGTTTAAAGGCTTGTTGCATATGCTAAATGCATTCATGAATTTTACGAAAGTGAAGATGGTGTTGTTTTATTTTTGTTTACCTTACTAGGGATTAGCAGGGTCTAGGTTGGGGGATGTGATTAGTATTGGATAATGTATCATTTTGATGGGTAAAGTTAGTCATTTATACAATGGATTGATAAATGTACTGATTTATTCAAAGATTTGAGGTTATGATAGTAATGGAAGAAGGGTGTTTGTTTTGCAGGAAATGGATTTAAATTGAAGCATAACAGTGGAAGTTGAGTGAAAGCTGAGATAAACTTGTTGGAAAACTCGTCCGGACAAGTATTTCTATTGCATCCGGACGGATTTTCCAGAATGGGAAGGCAAAGGGTTTTGAAGAATTAGTGTTAACTATCAAGTGTGTCTGGACGGTGGATGACTTGCGTCCAGACACGTGTTACTGAGATACTAGGACTCTGAAAGCAAAGTTAGATTTTCATTAGTCATCTGTATGGGATATATCTATAAGGAGGAAATAATTGTTGTAGGGGAGTCAGCTTTTCCTTTAATTTTTATTATTCTGGTAGAATTTGATCATGTTTGGCTAAGAGGTCTGACTAGAGCTAGGGGAGAACCTCTCAATGAAGTACAATATTATTATTGACTTAATGGTTTAATGATATGTGGTATTTTGTTAATTCAACTTTTGTTTATTAGTAAAGTTTTTGCACTGTAAAGGTTCTTAAATCACTATGTCTTATACTTTGATCTCTTGAATTTACTGCGAGACAAATAACTAGTTATTCCTTGCTTAAGTTGATTACAATTTTTTTCACATAATAATATAACTAGAGGAATGTGAGGATAGGTCAGGAATTAGATTGCTAAGAAAGTTTGATTTATCGTAGACTCCAGGCACAATAAATACTTACAATCGGCGAACGCATTTGCATTCATATCAAATTTTCNATCCGATTTGATTTTAAATCAATTAAATCTCGTCTCGAGTTAGGTTTAATACATTTTTATTGAACTAACTCTAAATTATTTTTTGGGTTCCATGAATAAAATATAATCATGTTTATTTTAGTCGTGCAACTTTCAATCGCATCGAAAAACGTAAAAAATATGACTATATCAGAATTCGATGAAAATTGATTGGATAGTTAAATTTTGNCTCAGTTGGAAATAAACCTAGTTAGGAAAGAAACCCTACCTCTTATAATGTAAATTCGTGTAGAAGAAGTTCCAAAAACTCCAAATCAGTAAAAGCCGGGTAAATTTGAACTTTTTATGAAAAATGGCAAAATGGTAATTTTATTGCTACAGTATGGATTGAAAACCTGAATTTTTCTAGAACTCAGATGACAAAACGGACCTCACCATTAGATTCTTCTCATAAAATCTAGTTACCTTGTCAATTTTTATTAAATTTTGAGATAGTCAAATTTTTCATATTTTACGAAGTGATTGGGTGNAGTTGATTACAATTTTTTTCACATAATAATATAACTAGAGGAATGTGAGGATAGGTTAGGAATTAGATTGCTAAGAAAGTTTGATTTATCGTAGACTCCAGGCACAATAAATACTTACAATCGGCGAACACATTTGCATTCATATCAAATTTCCNTTCGAACTTGAACTGAGACGAAATTTAATCGTTTCAGGTCAAAACTAGAACCGAGAAAGGATAACGTGGCGAAATGTGGACCAAACAATTAAAGAGTATAAATAGGGGAGAAAATCAGATTTTCTCCCCATTTATCAGCTGGTTTCTAGAAAAAGAAAAGAAGAGGGAGAAAGTATGCCTTCTCTCTACGATCTACGTTGATACATTGCTCGAATCGACTCAAGCCAAGATCAAAGATTGTTCTACCCGGCGAACGAAACAAAACCATACCAAAAAGGATGGATCCCACCAAAATTCCAAAAATGAGCTTGGAGAAATCAAGGGTTTTGGGCGAGATTTGGGTTCTTGGAGCTTCCTAGCATTGTCTTACGCTTCAGGAAATAGGGTTTTCATCCTAACTAGGTTTATTTCCAACCTAGGTTTGTAATATGGAATGCGTAAGTTGTCAGATATCTTTAGCACTTGCCTATTGTTGTTAAATTGATAANAACTCCAAATCAGTAAAAGCCGGGTAAATTTGAACTTTTTATGAAAAATGGCAAAACGGTAATTTTATTGCTACAGTATGGATTGAAAACCTAAATTTTTCTAGAACTCAGATGACAAAACGGACCTCACCATTAGATTCTTCTCGTAAAATCTAGTTACCTTGTCAATTTTTATTAAATTTTGAGATAGTCAAATTTTTCATATTTTACGAAGCGATTGGGTATCGGGTGACCTCATAAAAGAACCCGGGAATAAAATTTTAAAAATTGGATAATAATTTAAAGCAAGTTGAAATAAAAAATACTTCGAATTTGAACCGAGACGAAATTTAATCGTTTCAGGTCAAAACTAGAACCGAGAAAGGATAACGTGGCGAAATGTGGACCAAACAATTAAAGAGTATAAATAGGGGAGAAAATCAGATTTTCTCCCCATTTATCAGCTGGTTTCTGGAAAAAGAAAAGAAGAGGGAGAAAGTATGCCTTCTCTCTACGATCTACGTTGATACATTGCTCGAATCGACTCAAGCCAAGATCAAAGATTGTTCTACCCGGCGAACGAAATAAAACCATACCAAAAAGGATGGATCCCACCACAATTCCAAAAATTAGCTTGGAGAAATCAAGGGTTTTGGGAGAGATTTGGGTTCTTGGAGCTTCCTAGCATTGTCTTACGCTTCAGGAAATAAGGTTTTCATCCTAACTAGGTTTATTTCCAACCTAGGTTTGTAATATGGAATGTGTAAGTTGTCAGATATCTTTAGCACTTGCCTATTGTTGTTAAATTGATAAAATGGGTATTGGAAATAAGTAAATTCAATTCTAGTATGAATTGGTAATTAGAAATTGCTAGCTTGTGATTTCTTGGAAGTTTTGATATATGGGCATGCTATGTGTTTACATTATACCTTGGAGAATTAAGTGTGTAAATTTCATGATTATGTGATAACATACTTGGGCATTGTTGTTGGGAATATGTGGATATATGTTTGTTGATATATTGACATTGTGATGAATTAGGAAAATTATAGTCTTGTTATATAATTTACTATGGAGTATGTTGATATGTGGTTAAATTGTTCCATATGGCATTCATAGCATATTGGACATAATCTTGGTATTTCAATTGTGCATTACATTGCATATGCACGGAGACATCGCATTTTGTGGGTATATGTGCATAGTTGTCATCAAACACCACACTTGGTGGATGATGGGTGGGCTCGAAAAAGGGGATCAAAGATCCGACTGAGTCGCACGGTTTGCATTAAAAATTAGGTCAGGGTTAGCAAAAAGGGCTAGACTGTCCCTCGGGTGCAAGATCCAGTGATTAGGATACGCATTCCCTTGGTTTAGTCCATAAAGTGTGTCGGTGTATGCAGAACCGTTGGTGGAAGTCCATGAATTTTGTGTCGGTTAGGTGCAACATCAATAGCGGAGGCTTGGAATGCCCAATTTTAAAAACGTGACTTTGAATGTGTTATGGGAGCCTGTAAGGGCTCGGGTTAAAGTACATGAGTGAGTCTCATCTAATTTCATGGCATGACATGGTGATTTCCAACATTGAATTGCATATTCTTGATTGGAATGGTTGTTGCTTGTTAAACGTTGCATGTGAACATTTCATATGAATCTAGGTTGGGGAATAGCCTCTTTAGGAGATACCTTATTGAGCGTAGCTCACTTTTTATGAAAACATATTTCAAGTGCGGGCTATACATTGGTTGAAGGCTCTCACTCGAGGCCTCAAGGATGAAGAAAAGCCAACTTGTGGCTTTTAAATCATATTTTGTGAAATTTTTGTGAAAGTTGATTTTGGGCATTTAAATACATGGAAATGAATGTAATAGAATTTGTATGGACCATGTTTTATGTGGAAAACTTCATTATACATGTGTTTGATGGATATGGAATGAATTGGAGTGGATTAAAAATCGAAAACATTTGAAATAAGCAATCTGGGCACACCTACCAGTTGGTTTTTGAGCATATCTACTGGTAGATATGGTCCAACAAGCATATCTACCGACAGAACGTCACTTTTTTTTGCAGTAGAAGAATTTCAATAGTCTTTTTCTATCAATAGGTTTTTAAACACATCTACTGGTAGGTTCTCACAAATTTTTCTAAGAATAGGAATCTAGTGCACACTTCTATCGGTAGGTTTATGAACACTCCTACTGGTAAGTTTTGTCAAAACTTCAAATTTTTGAAATGTTTCACTAAGCTCTTGGGCATTGTTTTCTCTTGATCAAAGGTGTTCCATGGGATCCAAATAGGGGTGTCCATGGGCCGGGTGTCCATGGGCCGAGTTACCCACGGGTCCAGTTACCAACCCAAAAAAAATAGGTCCAAAACCCGATAGACCCGACCCATTGCCCAACTCGAAGCCCAGCATAAGACCATTAAATTTGAAACTTTGAAATAAGTCACCCAATATCAAAATTTGAAGTTTTTAAATTTAGATATTATAAATAATATATTATTTTCTTTTCCATTTATTAAGCATATAAGTTTTAAATGGTAAAGTAATACAAATGACAGATAAGTTAGTAGCTGTCAACCTAATAGGGATTTATTCATTCTATTGGGTGTAGTTCATTATTTTATTTTTATCCATTTTGACTTTACTTTTGATTCAAAAATATAATTTACACAAATATTAAGTTACAAAAATATTCATTATTTTTAAATAAAGATGTATATAAAAAAGCTCGCAAGCAAGCCCGCCCAATAGGCTCACGGGTTGGGCTGCAGGTAGCCTACCCCTATTCGAAGCCCGACCCGGCACGCCCGATAACTCACTTGGTAAGTGTTTGGGCCTACATTACCCAAGCCCGGCCAGAAAAAAATTTCTCGGGCCTAGCCCCGCCCCGCCAATGGACACCCCTAATCCAAATGATGATAAACTAATGCGTATAGGACCACAAATGTGTGAGCATGATCTCGATTAAAGGGATGGTATTAACGTGATGTCGGGTGGTGCAACAATCACAGGTATTTTCGCGAGTTGACGGGTAGTCAATAGTTGACAAAGGACCCTCGATTTTTGAGGCGTCACAAAATCAAGCCTCAAATCTTTGATCCCAAAACTCCCGTCTTTGAGATCTTGGGGAAACTCACTATCTTCGGTATGTGCGTGTATTTCTCGTGGCATAGAATAACTTTGTTATTGACCCGAAGCAATCCGATGGTTGGATCTTGGCAGATCAAGGAGAGAAGGTGGGAGAACTTGGTTTTTCTTATCTCTCTCTCTCTCTCTCTGTAGAATTGCTTGGCTTAAAACTCCCCTATTGCTTGGCTTAAAACGTGTCACATGTCTTGTCTTTTTTAATCCGATTTTATTTTAAATCAATTAAATCTCGTCTCGAGTTAGGTTTAATACATTTTTATTGAACTAACTCTAAATTATTTTTTGGGTTCCATGAATAAAATATAATCATGTTTATTTTAGTCGTGCAACTTTCAATCGCATCGTAAAACATAAAAGATATGACTATCTCAGAATTCGATGAAAATTGATTGGATAGTTAAATTTCGCGAGACGAATTTAACTAGGAGGTTCACTTCGTCGATTGAGTTCTAAAAAACTTCGGGTTTTCAACCCGCACCATAATGGCTAATTATAATTTTTTCATTTTTAATAAAATTTTAATTTTTTTTTTTTGGTTTTACACAAAAAATTTACAAATTAAATGTATTCAAAGAGAATATATAGTGTTTCCATTAAGATAATGGATCCACTTGTGCTTCAAATTCTTCAAAAAGGGGCTCAAGACGTTAACAATTACTTTAAAAATGTTACCATTTGTCGGATTTTCAATTTTAACAGCACCATGTCCAAATACTTGTTTAATAATTGATTAACCTAATTTAAATCATACACCCCAGTATAAGTGATCAAATTATAGTATTTCTCGGTTTGAGTTCGAGGTCGAACCCACAGGGAGCTAACTGTTGGTATTCGAAACAAAAAAAGGTAAGATTATGGTGTGTGCTGTGTGCAATGGAATAGCTTGTGGTGTAAACTTAGAATTATCAAATAAATACTTTACTAAACTTTGAATAACAATGATAAAAGGTAATCTTTAGTTCGGGGATCTAACATGCATTATATTGTTAGTTTATGAAATGCCACCTTATAGCAGTTAAGTCCCATATAACTAGAAAGTTAACTAGTAGGTTTTATGTATAACTGANGTCCGAGGTCGAACCCACAGGGAGCTAACTGTTGGTATTCGAAACAAAAAAAGGTAAGATTATGGTGTGTGCTGTGTGCAATGGAATAGCTTGCGGTGTAAACTTAGAATTATCAAATAAATACTTTACTAAACTTTGAATAACAATGATAAAAGGTAATCTTCAGTTCGGGGATCTAACATGCATTATATTGTTAGTTTATGAAATGCCACCTTACAGCAGTTAAGTCTCATATAACTAGAAAGTTAACTAGTAGGTTTGATGTATAACTAAACCATATCACAACAACTAATTAGGTTAACTGGAAGGTCTATGTACCATGCAACAACCAAATATCCTTAATAAACTCGAAGATGAACCATTCAAAAGGTTTTCTTTAGCTATTCGATTTGTAGGTTGATGATTTAATGATAATGGAGTTTCCGTGTAGGTATTGAATCAAAAGCATTGGCTATGATGAGATTTAACCTATTTGTAACCAATCTACCTACTGTTGCATAAAAACCAACTGCATGCATCATTGAATCATGCATGAAGTACGTAATAACTTATATAGATAGAATGGTATATAGCAATAAACTTTGCTCAGTGTTCATAACCATGAGCATATTACAATAATAATAATCATTCATCACTTAAGGAACGTATAAACTTTAAAGTATAAATAAAACATTGGCATGTTCATAACCTAAACAATATTACACAAGCATTAACCCTTCACCGAAGAGTATAAATGGACTATTCACGCTTNTACAATAATAATAATCATTCATCACTTAAGGAACGTATAAACTTTAAAGTATAAATAAACCATTGGCATGTTCATAACCTAAACAATATTACACAAGCATTAACCCTTCACCGAAGAGTATAAATGGACTATTCACGCCTTATTGCTACAGACAAGCAAGAAGAATGAGATAATCTCATTACAACAGAAAAAAAAATACAAGAAGTCCTTGCCTGAGGAATAACTGAAACACTACCACTCTTATTACCAGCTAGGGCACCAAAGTGGGAGAGGTTCAGCCCTCTAAGTAGAAAGAATAAACAGAAATGTAGAAGTAAGAAAATTCTGGTTGTGAAGTGATTAAGGTAGGGCTTCGGTCTTTCTGGCTATAAAACTCTTTGAAGTCTCTTTTCTCTCTTTCCTGCCCTCCATNAATTATCAAATAAATACTTTACTAAACTTTGAATAACAATGATAAAAGGTAATCTTCAGTTCGGGGATCTAACATGCATTATATTGTTAGTTTATGAAATGCCACCTTATAGCAGTTAAGTCCCATATAACTAGAAAGTTAACTAGTAGGTTTTATGTATAACTAAACCATATCACAACAACTAATTAGGTTAACTGGAAGGTCTATGTACCATGCAACAACCAAATATCCTTAATAAACTCGAAGATGAACCATTCAAAAGGTTTTCTTTAGCTATTCGATTTGTAGGTTGATGATTTAATGATAATGGAGTTTCCGTGTAGGTATTGAATCAAAAGCATTGGCTATGATGAGATTTAACCTATTTGTAACCAATCTACCTACTGTTGCATAAAAACCAACTGCATGCATCATTGAATCATGCATGAAGTACGTAATAACTTATATAGATAGAATGGTATATAGCAATAAACTTTGCTCATTGTTCATAACCATGAGCATATTACAATAATAATAATCATTCATCACTTAAGGAACGTATAAACTTTAAAGTATAAATAAACCATTGGCATGTTCATAACCTAAACAATATTACACAAGCATTAACCCTTCACCGAAGAGTATAAATGGACTATTCACGCCTTATTGCTACAGACAAGCAAGAAGAATGAGATAATCTCATTACAACAGAAAAAAAAATACAAGAAGTCCTTGCCTGAGGAATAACTGAAACACTACCACTCTTATTACCAGCTAGGGCACAAAAGTGGGAGAGGTTCAGCCCTCTAAGTAGAAAGAATAAACAGAAATGTAGAAGTAAGAAAATTCTGGTTGTGAAGTGATTAAGGTAGGGCTTCGGTCTTTCTGGCTATAAAACTCTTTGAAGTCTCTTTTCTCTCTTTCCTGCCCTCCATTCTCCCTTTCCCTAAAATAGCTTGAAATTTGGCGAATCCCTAAAATCTGAATGAATTAGGCTATTTATAGCCAATAGGGAGGGCTCAAACGGCGGTACACACCCAAGCTGGCCAATCAAGGTCTGTCGTCGCTCAAATGGACTAATGGGAGGAAAGGGAGGAGAAATATGGTTTAGCCACCATCTGGACGCCACCACCACCGTCCAGATGGTGCTAAATCTCTGGTTTTCTATGCTTGGCAGCTTCCTTCATTGACTTTTGAATTGCTCTTGCCTCCCTTACTTTATTCAGCCTCTAGACTTTTATACTCTTAAACTTTCGTAATTATTCTTGAAACCCTACAACATAAATAAATTACACGTTAACCTGAATACTTTATAAATCAATCACTTTAATTTATTTAACGACCATTGTTAACCCTGAACCTTAATTCAATTCCGCACTTTTTAGGGTTAATCAATAATATATGGCCCCATCCATCTATACTACAACTTGCCAGGAAACAGGTAAAGACTTGAGTTGTAAAATAGGACTTTATAGGAGGGTGTAAAGGATTTCTAGACAATGTTGTGGTCGTGAAAATTTTTTATCCAGCCATTTGCAATATTTGCATTTTCATATGCCTATTTTCGTAATTCTTCCAACTCATTAATCTAAAGTCTCCTGGATGTGCTTGCTTTGTCTAGGTCAAAATTCATCATTTTGATTGCTCAATATGCCCTATGTTCCAATTCCACTAGCAAGTAACATGGCTTTCCATAAATCAGCTGATAAGGAAACATTCCCAAAAATTATTTTATAAGCAGTGAGGTATGCCCAAAGTACACTAGTCAGTCACAATAACCAATCTTTCTAGTCCGAGTTTACCATTTTTTCTAAAATTTGTTTGATCGCTAGATTGGCTAGTTCAGCTTGTCCACTTGTTTGCAGGTGAAAGGGGGTGGCTACTTTATGTCAAAACAAATATTTTTTCATCAAATTTTCAAATGGATGATTACAAAAATGTGCACCTCCATCACATATAATGGCTCAAGGATTTTCAAATCGGGACAAAATATGTTGTTTCAAAAACTTAATCACCATGCAATGATCATTATTTCGATAAAGAATTTCCTTAACCCATTTGGAAGCGTAATCAATGGCAACCAAAATGTATAGATATCCAAAAGAAGGGGAAAATAATCCCATAAAATTGATATCCCAACAGTCAAAAAATTTAATGATTAAAATAGGGATCAGTGGCATCATTTTCTTTTATAATATGCGTATCTTTAAGTTGGCATGTACGTGTAACATCAGGTATACACAATCTGAGACATGTGCTCAGGCATTATAGAGATCAACTAGATCAGATGTGCTCTGATTAAGTTGTTTGTGGTTCTTTCATAAGTTTAACAAGTCACTAATTCTGAATAATGAGTTTAACGTTTTTTGATTATTTATATGATCATAGATGGTGTGGATGTCGTATACTCCAAATGTCGTAGAAAAATTACCGTCATATTGTATGACTGGTAATAACATATGGATGATGCGAGAACCACTTATCTACTTCACGGTGGTGGAGTGGCATTTACCTGAGCGACACTAGGGGTGCACTTCATGCTACAGATCGACATGGTAGGGCAAGTTATGATTGGAGAGGTGCACATCAGTCATTTGTACAAATATGGGAGTATCATTAGGAGAATTTTGTTACAGGAGAGGAACATATAGGACTCTAGGATTTTAGTGACCTGTATATGGTTTTGTATAGGTGTATCACTAGGAAAATTATTGGACCTCCATTAGATAGGCCTCCCCATGTCGGATTCCAACCTATGGTTATAGCATCGTCGATATATTGGTAAGTTCAGATATGTGTTCATTGATCAGTAATATCTGTATAATACAAATACTTCCAAATACTTATGATTACTTACGTGAATAAATAATTTTGATTGTTACAGGAAAGTACCCTCGTATAGATTCACCAAATGAAAAATGATGCTCTTGAGGTTGGTATGGATACAGGACTTGCACAGGCACTGCGTGAGGCACAATCTCTTAGCTCCACCTACCTTTAGGCTATTTGTGAGGACCAATGTTTGCATCATAGCCTGCACCCATACCACAGTACGTACCTCATGGATCGTACCCTTCACATGCGAGGCCTCATGGGGTTGTTATACGATGATCGACACCTTATCATCCCTGCATAGCCAGTCAAATACATAATAATGTCGACACAACACCAGCTTTGATTGTAGCTGTGTAGACATTGGAATCGGGTTTACCATCGCACACATCAGGCCCTTCTGTACCTCGTGAGTCATAATCTGTTATCCAATCTCAGCATATACCATCCCCGAGTGTACCTTGTCAGACACCATCCACTAGGAGTTCGCCGCATACACCAGCTATAGGTGATCCCTATTAGACACATGGTTCTCCCAGCCAACCTATATTGGAGGATGAGGATGCTCACCTGACATCGCTTATACATAACGTAGAGATGTCACTACCAACAAAAGATGCACACCCGACCTTGACTACATAAGATGTAGGGACGTCACTACCAAAAGGGGATGTACGCTCGACCTCAACTACATATGATGTATAGATGTCACTATCATCAGAGGATGCATGCTTGTCATCGCCTTCGCATGATATAGAGTTGTCACGACCAGTAAAGGATGCACACATGAGCGTGATTCAAATGTTGATACGACTCCACTTGCCCAACTTATTTCCCATTTTCGAGGTCGAGATGGTAGAGCTTGAGGTTGTAGAGGTCGAGGAGGTTGAGGCATAGTTCGAGGTAGGACTACAGAGTTTGGTGTCGAAGAGGATGTGTCACAAGTCATTCAAGAGGAGGAGGAGGAGTTAGAGGCCTGTCGTTTGCAATGGCTGCAGAAGAAGCCCACTTGCGGCATATAGTTTTTTGTCTTTTCAGTTTATGAACATGTTCATTTGTATGTAATAAAGTAGTTTTATCATTTTCTAGGTAACTACAGTAGTACGTATGCATATTGATTGTATTAGTGGTGGTGGTGTGGAGGTTTTGTCTATGCTTTTGGTTGTGGTGTGAGTTTGTTTGGGTTTGGGTATGGGTGTGGTCTTATAGTTGTTTTTATGGTTCCAATATGGATGTAGTTGTGGTAGTATATGATATGGTAGTGGTAATATTGTATATGTAGGTTAAAATAATGGTGGGGTTCAATTTTAAGGGGAAATTCTGCTCAAATTTTTTTAAATATACATTATTTATAGTGTGTATACCTCCATTTCATACTACATTCTTTCCAAATTAGTCTACTATATTTTTTTGATTGTTATGTTCTCCAAGCAAGAAACTCCACTTATGTTAACATATAACAATACACAATACATGTAATTTAAATTGAAAATGAAAGTAATATTACTATAAACATAAAAAACCACCAACTATGAGCATAAACACACACGTTACAACATTTGAAAATGCAAATACAAATTGACTACCACAGCTATAGACACACAATACTACAAACATAAAAACCCACAGACTACGACTATAAACCCATAATTCCAACTTTTGAAAATGAAAGTATAGATAGATTAATATAGTTATAGATTCACAAACCCATAACCTACAACATAATTATAAGTTACATCATGGGGAACCTTCTTCATTTGACATTTCAACATCAAAACGCATATTGCTTCCCCCACTCAGTTGGAAGCATAAACGTCCTTCGTCCGGCAAACCTTCTTTAGCACGGTCGTGTGCAATGCAACGAAGGTTGTATCAATTTGAACGTATTGTCATACGATTGTTTTTAACTCTAATACTAAACAATACACGTTCCAATTGTTGAGGAGTGTCAATAGGCATATTAAATGCAATTTGGCAAGGCCTGCATATATTGCAAATGCCCAAATCTTCACTTAGAACTTCCCTTTGATTCAAGCGATATTGTCTTTGCTCTATCATTCTATTTTTGAACCTCTATGAGTAACGTAAACGTGGATTTAGAGGATAGAATAACTCATCCTCTAAAGCCCAATGATAACCCATACTTTCAAACAAGGAGCGTGGACTATAATTCATTGTTGAAATTGGTAAGTATACAATGAGGGCGTTTACACATGATGAATTTATAATGAAATTGTTATGCAATAATGCTCACGGTTTGGCTAGCTTATTGTACAAGTCATGAGATGAGTTATTGTATACATCAATTCAGTTTTTAGAACTTGGAGTTATTGCCCTTGGAAGAACACTAAAAAGATGATTGTGTGNAGTTTTGACGAAGGTAATACTTTTGGGCATGGCTAGCTACTTGTGTTGGTGTTCTTGTTACGACCACATTTCTTGATATGCTCCTCCAGTCACCCTTGCCATATCTATCGAGCCCAATTAGAAACAACCTGTGACAAGACCAAATCAAAGTAGGTCAATATCACGAAAACATTATAACCAAACTGTTTCAAACTAAGGTATGTTTGTACCCCAAGAAATAGCAGTGGCATAATGGAACATATGCCAGCATTAGGGAATAATATTAGATTTTCCAACCATCCTGGTAGNCTCTCAATGTGTGAGTACTCCCACTAGGGTTGTCTGTGTTTAGTCATAGCATTATTTTTTCTATGTCATATAAATTTTTTTCAATGTTATCAATGTCATATTTTGACATTGTCAGTCTTTAATCATATCCTAATGTGTGATTACAGTCTATTGAACAAACTAAACATGTGAGTCTTTAATCATATTCTATTGTGTCCATATTGCCTATTGAATTGACTACACTTGTCAGTTTCAGTGTTTAGTCATCTTGTGTTTTTAGTGTATTAAGTGACTATCCATCTCAGTGTTTCCAGCGATTATTGAGCATTATTGATCAATTATGTGCCTATTCATTACTTTTGGGTAAATATATATGCATTTTTCCTACAGTGAAATGACTAGAAGGTCATCATCAGGGTCTTCAGGCTGAATGACCAATGGTTTCTCCTTGAGCAATGATTGCCAACATCATGCTACATACTAGGATCTAAGGACGTCATCATTCAGTATACTAGAACCTGGTAATTACACAGATTCCAGTGGTGTAACGTGGTATAAAAACTTGTGTGACTTTCATAATGAGCTAATCAACTTTCATAACTCTTTCACAAAAGTCAGCCATGTGATTATTGAACCTGCAACAATTGTTCCGCCTCTAGAGTTCTATTACCACCTATGAGGACCAAGGTGGAAGTATACTATTGTTGGCATGGATTACGAGCACCACAGGCACATTCAGCTGAAATGTACATGGAATGGTGCACAGACAACTATAATGATATCATAGCAAAACTAGAACGTGAAATTGATCAAATATAACGACGTCTAGATCGATTCCACTTTATCAATAAGGCAAAGATAGAGCATTTAGATCC
Source organism: Ilex paraguariensis (assembly GCA_963454935.2). NCBI lineage: Eukaryota > Viridiplantae > Streptophyta > Magnoliopsida > Aquifoliales > Aquifoliaceae > Ilex > Ilex paraguariensis. The sequence goes on from CAUOFW020008613.1 coordinate 1,203,059, forward strand.
TAACGAGGCTATTAATGCAATATTTTTCGATCCATTACTAGTTTCTGACCATGAATTATCTGATTTTGATGATTCACCTGATGATGAGTATGAAAAATTTCTCCCTACTAGTCTATGCGCACGTGGCAAACCACTATGTTATTTAGAATATGGTTCTCATTAAAAAAAATATATATTGTTGTATTTGTGTTGCATTTTGTATGAACATGATCATTTATATTCCTATTTCAGATAAATATATTAACTATTTTGTTATTTACATAATAAATTAAGCTGATTGTGAAGTTTTTTGTCAAATAAATTTACCACTCACTTTTTGAACAGTTGCCAAAAAAAACGTACCCCTCATTTTGTGTCATCCATAAAAATGTAGATATATTATTATTTTTGTGTAATCTTTTTAAAAAACACCAAAGGACATCGGACTATAGAAATAGTAAAATTGAAAAATAGAAATAGTAAAATTGAAAAATATTGTTTCTGCCAAAAAACAAGTTAATTGAATCCGTCTTATTAAAAGGGGACTTGTCAAATACGCTTTTAATGTAAAAACGGATTCAATAAATCTATTTTTCCTGGTCAACACAAATTTGTTATGCAGACTCATTTTTCTAAAAACATGGATGAAGATGTCGCTTTTAATTTAAAAGCAAATTCAATAATTACGCTTTCATTGAAAAAATGAATTTATTGAATCCGCTTTTTCATTAAACGTGGAATCTTCAACCACGCTTTCTTTTATTGTTTACATGTAAAGTATAAAAACGAATTTACTAACTTCAATTTTTTAGTAAAAACATATCTGTTAACTTCGCTGTTAAAATTGTTTTAAAACTGCCGTATCTTGATAAAATTGTTTAAAAAAAAGGGCAATTTGGTAAATAACTCAACATAACACCATCTCCTGTCAATAACCGGACAGCATAAAGAAGTCAAGAGGCCATTCAATAGAATTCAGGGCTACAATCCAAAAACCAGTCAATTTCATTTGCTGTTGTTTTCACACCTAAAATCTCTGTATATATGACCAATCTATGTCCTCTATAGATACATCCAGTAAGTTCACAAAAGGACTCGAAAAAAATAAACACACACACACACACCCTATTCTCGTATTCCCGTGCTAATCCTAAATAACTGTCAGCTAAGAAAGAATAGAACTTAACAACTGAGATTGCCACCTGTAAGTAACCTTTTATATGTACAGCCTATGAAGCTCTAATCTTCTTCATCTTTACATAGGAAAGCCGAAGTTCTGATACCCTAGGGACCCTTCTTGATTGGGGCAATTGCTTGGAGGAGGTACGGGCGTGCTATCCACTGTGGTGGTGATGTCATGGATGCTTGACCTCTTCCTCTCTTTCTTCACCGAGTTTTGACGAAGGTAATACTTTTGGGCATGGCTAGCTACTTGTGTTGGTGTTCTTGTTACGACCACATTTCTTGATATGCTCCTCCAGTCACCCTTGCCATATCTGTCGAGCCCAATTAGAAACAACCTGTGACAAGACCAAATCAAAGTAGGTCAATATCACGAAAACATTATAACCAAACTGTTTCAAACTAAGGTATGTTTGTACCCCAAGAAATAGCAGTGGCATAATGGAACATATGCCAGCATTAGGGAATAATATTAGATTTTCCAACCATCCTGGTAGTACAAAGAAAATGTTGTGCTAAAAATAGACAGAACGATGATTTTTTTTTTTTTTAACTATTTAATGATTCTGGGTAGCATCACACATAATATTACCGCTATGCTGGCAGAAGTTCATCTCCATAAATTCAAACCCATTAATGGCACTATGAAACATCATACCCTGCACTAAAGGTCACAACCTAGGTTTGTTGTTAATAATTTATGAAGCGGACTATCAGACCATGCTGTCAGCTTATTTGAAGGACATCTTGAAAATAAGCTTCACCTTAGGCAATTAGGTTGTTAATTTATTCCATTCCTACTAAAAAGAGTGCCTCCTAACATAACTAATAGAAGTAAATTGTTTCAGTCTATAAGTACGAGTGTGCAAAACTAGAGTTCTCAAATTTGTTTATTCATTTAGAGTTCTAAATCTGACATTCAAATAAAAAAAAAACACACACACACAAGATGTTAACCAGGCTGACCAATGAACATGAAACACATATCCACGAACAAAATAAATTCAAGAAAATAACAATAACATTAAATTCATTTGCCCTGTTTGGTTTGCTGAGAGGATATAAGAGCTTAATGGCATGTTTGGTTCATGTGGAGCCATTTCTGGAACCCATTTCTCTCTTGAAACCAAAATAGCAAGAGTTTCTTTCGCAAAAGCTAAACATGTTCTAAAGCCGCCCTAGCCTATTAGGTTTCTCAGGAGCAAGCTACGGCAAAATGATCCCCTAACTCGAGGTCAAAACTCCAAAACTAGATTCCAAACCTTCCACGAGGAATATCTCAATTCTGTTTTCAATTTGTTAGTCCCCAGTAAACCGAAAAAAAGTCCTATACGCGGAACTAAGCATGCCCTTGAATTCTATTTGGCATGCTAAGGTAAACAAAACCCCAAATCTCGGACCTTCATTTCCTTTTACAATTCCCCAGTTTTCTCCACAGCCAAATCTCAGTTCTGTTTGCAATTTCTTTGTCCCCATTAAACAAAAATTTCCTTGCCTTCGAACTAAACATACCCCTGAAATTTCTTTTGCATTATTTAGACCCAAATCTTAAATCAAATGTCACATAGTGTGTATCATATCAGTTAAGATATTAACTCTTCAAAACCCCAGAACAACAGGCCAAATCTCGGAGCTTCATTTCCCTTTCCAGTTCCTCTGTTTTCTCAACAGCCAAACAGAGTATAAACCAAACAGGGATAATGTAAAACCAAAAACATTTCTCTCATTAGTTTTAGAGCCAACAACAAACGGTTGAATTCATTATCCAAATTAAAGTTCAACAACAAAAAAGCCTATAAATATAACCCAAAATCCAAACATCCTAGATAACATACCTTCCAATCAAATTTCAACCCATTTCAACAAATTAGCCAATAATAATAATACTAATAGAAAAGCAAATCTAAGAAAATCTCAATATTTCATTAGTTTTTCTTTTCTTTCAGCAAATTTTCTATTTTTAACCCAAGAAACTAAAAAACTCCAACTTCAAAAGTGTGCAGCATAAAAACACCCAAACAAAGAAAACACTTCCTGAAAGCACAACTGTTTCTCAAAAACAAATTTCATATAAATAAAATACAAGTACCTGTGCTCTTCTTCAGTCCAAGGAGTTCCTTTCTTCCTCTCCACCTCCCCTTTCACCTTTCCCGACGACCCAAACGATATCTGACTCGCGCCGGACTCGGTCTCCCACTCAAAGCAATCGTCCGAGTAACTCGGCAGCTCGATCCGGCCCGAGTCAATCTCCAAAACATCATGAACCAAAGCCTCGTAGTGGGCCATCACGTCCTCGGCAGATTTTCCCGGAACTCGTTCCGCGATCTTTTGCCACCGGTCGGCGATTTCCTCTGGGTACATCACCAGAGCCTGCTCAAAGAGCTTGTCCTCTACTCGTGTCCACGTGGATGGCTGGGATTGCGTCGAACTGCCGATCATCCACCGATCGTTGTAATTCCCGTCGTGAAACATCATCGTAAAAGAAGCCCTTTTATTGAAATCAGTTTAAGTTTGCTTGGTTTCTCTCTCTGATCGTTTTCTTGAGGTTTGCCGGTTTGGTGAGGGATTTAAGGAGGTTTTTGGAATGACCTATATATATAGATGCAGCTAGAAAGAGAGAGAGAGTAGTTGTAACTGTGCGGAAATCGAGAGAGAAAGAGAGATGAGTTGTAAATGTGCGGGAATCTAGAGAGAGAGAGAGAGTTGTAAGTTTGTGGGAGTTTTGAAAGATTTTGTATTTGGTGGGATCGGAGGACAATTACACACGTTTTTGTTTTTATTGGAACTTTGGGGGTTTGAATAAAAAAGAAGTACACCGGGACTATTCCACTTTTTTTTTTTTTTCTCATACTCTAGTTTGACCGCGGTACATTGTACAGTGATCAATTCTAAATTGTACTTTTAAATGTAATTTTTTTTTATTATATGAGTTTATTGATTAAACGGAATGGAATACATAATAATCATATTTTTCATACTATTTTCTTAATAATTAATATCAAAAATTAAAAATTGCCTTCAAACAATTTATTTTGAAGACAATCATAGAGATTTTGAGAACCGGATGTTATAATAATAACAACGTAGCTTAAATACTAATTGTTTTCTAATATTATGAGTATTTAATACCAAATACGTCGCTAATATTTGATTAGCTCTACACAACTAAACTATCAGAAGGAACATGAAAATTAGTCAATAGGTGATCAATTTCTTGACATATTTAAGCTACCAAACGTAAAATAAATCAAAACGAATGAGCTAAATAAAGTTGTGTTTATTGGAACAAGTGGTTTAAGAGAAAAATGAAAAAAAATTCAGTATTTACATTTAGGATCATATTGTAGTATTTATTATTTATAATAACAAAATAATAACTTTTGAGAATAGACAAAAAATTAAAAGAAGAAATGAAGAATTCACCGAGTGTTAAACATGCTATTTTTGTTGCATAGGGAAAATGAAAATTCAATTGTAACACTTTGGACTAGTGAACACTGGACTATATCGGTCTGTAGAATTTGTGAACTGTGCCCTAAATCGATCCAATTATTTAAACAAACCGCTTGTGCAGTCCAACCAAATATGAATCATAAAATCAAAAATCGATGAAGCAGATAATTTATTAAAATCGGGTGGGTCAATTGTTACTTTTTTAAAAAAAATCTTATTTTTGAGACAATTTTAGCCCTAAATCATCGACACAGACATCTGTTTTCTCTTCTCCTCCAGACGCACAGCCACTCGAAGTCTCGATCGAACTCCGCCTATCAATCTCTCCTTCTCTTTCTTTCTACTGGAGTTATGTTAATCTGTAAGTCCTATGGTCTCTCCTCTCTCTCTCTCTCTCTCTCTCTCACATACACGACTGTAAGTCTTGGAGTTAATCTATAAATCTTATTGACTTCTGTGTTGGATGTGTTTTTATGTTAGATTAAAGATTATAATATTTGAAAGATGTGTATTTTATTGGGATGATAATATTAAAACTATGACTTTAGACTTGACCAGAGATTATGACATGATAAATTGTATGCATTATGATCATTTTTCAAATTTCTTTAGATAAATTATTATATTTTATAATTTTTTTATTATTTAACCCGTCTGATCAATTGACCTACCAATTAAACCAATAAATCATTAATCCGGTCAATCTACCAGTTGAATTCTGATAAATTATGCTTTGGACCACTTGCATACCTTTGATGTTATAATGCTCACTTTGTTCCTTTATAAGATTTTCGATAATCAATTATGTCTTAATTTCAAATAGCACCTCAAAGATAATTCAAATTTTAATTTGTACTTTTAAAGTTTAAAAATATGAATTTTCACTTTGAAAGACATAGATTTATATTAATGTACATAGATGGTTAACTACTATCTATTTTGCAGTTAAAAAAATTCGTGCTAATTGCAAATTGCACTTTCAAATTTAAATATTTTATATTTATAATCCAAAAATAATTTTATCTATTAATATTCGTTAAATACCTCTCAATTTTGTCGTATCGTAACATTTGTGTCGTATCATTGTGTCATGTTGTATTATTTTTGTATTGTGTTTGAGTCAATAAAAATTATTTTTGACACAAAAAATATTTTCTTGTCTAGTCAGTTATATAATGTCATATATTTCACATTTATGACAATTCATATAAATATTATTTAAAAAATATTTAAAATACCTATTTTATTATCAACAATACTCATTAAACAGATATTTTCTGTTTAATGTTAGACACGACACGTCATAATTGAGATCTATTTAACGAGTATTAATAGACGTAATTTTTTTTGGATCATAAATATAAAATATTTAAATTTTGAGAGTATAATTTATAATTAACCTAAATTTTTTAACAGTAAAATAGACAATCGTTAACTCTAGGAGTACATTAATACAAATTTAAGTCTTTTAGGGTATAAATTAATATTTTTAAACTTTGAATGTAAATTGAAATTCGAATGATCTTTTAGGACACAAGTTGAGATTGAGATTAATCTAAATTAAATTATTAAAAAATATATACGAGATTTGAGTTTTAACATGAAACTTAATAATTAAATAAAAGGGTGTTGTCGAAGTTAGACTAAAATGTAATTTTTATTTATTTTTAATTGTTAATGTCATTTTTATTCATTTTTTAATTATTCTAGGAATCTCCAAATTTTATAAACGGCATAATTAAAGTCGGCCGAAAGTGTGTTGATTCACAGACTCTTATCCATTTCAACAGTAAAAGACACTTTGGCAGCTAGTGTGAGTCAGGGTTTGGATGTCCCATCAAATATGATTGGCTAATCCACTCCAAAATATGTCAAAAGCACCTTACTTTTTCCAAACCATACGACGACCTTTCGGGTGCGTCTGGTTCCTTGGAGTTTCGTGTGTGGGTTGGGTTTTAAGGAAATTGGGGTGTTCAATTATTTGAAAAATTCGGTACTATTTTGATTCTGGACCAATTCTGTCTTCATTGGAGTCGGAGTTAGTGTTCAAAATCTATTCCAAAAAATATCTAACTCTGATTTCGGTTACTTATTATTTTATTTTATTTTTATTATAAAATTTATATATATTCACATATAAATTTTAACTCCTTTTACGCCTAATGCCTCCATACACTACATCTCTCTCTCTCTCACTCTCAACTCTCAAGTCTAACTCTCTCTCTTGTTCTTCATTTTTATTGTATGGACAAGGAGAATCGTAACGGCCGAAGCATTTGTCGTGAACGGTAAAGTTTAAATAGAGGACTCGACAATAAATAATGAAAAAAGGAGAACTGTGAAACTTTTTTTGTAAATCTTTTTCTATATCACTCTCTGTCGTATCATTCTCTGTGTTCACGTTATCTACATATTTCCCTCTCCTTTCTCTTTCTCTTTCTCATTCTTCTCTTCTACGATTGTTAGCCAAAAAATGGAACCAAAATTCCCAATTTTATTTTTCAAATTTTGGACCCTAAATCCTCAAATATCAACAAAGAGTAAAAATTGGCCCAAATTTGAATCTCCAATTTGACTCCACTAATTAGAATCGGAGTGGAGTTGGAGTTGGAGTTGGAGTTGAAGTCGGAGACAGTATACGTTGAAGTCGAAGTCGGACTCAGTGCCCATCGCTATATAGGTAGTGTTTTCAAGGGTGGATAATAATTACTATATTTACATATATATATTGTATATATATAAAAATTGGGGTTGTGTAGAGAAAAAATATTTTTAAGTTGAAAAAAAAATTGTACCATTGAATTAAAACTGATAAAAATTAAATCAATTTTGATCATAATTGCACTTGTATAAGTGAACAATTTAATTTTGTGGTTGTAATATTAGTTTAAAGATTACAAATAAATTAGACATCATTTTTTCCTCTTATACACCATTATCATTTTCGCATACATACTTTGTAGTACGAGGAAGGACTCGTCATGAAAAAAGAGGAAAAGAGACGATCTAAGAAAAGGAATACATAGAAGCTCCCAGGTTGATGTGCAAAAGGTGCGATCCATTTTTTCCACTTCTTTCTTTATGTCGGTCTCATGTTACTTTAATGTTAATGTTCAAAAAGCACAATCGCCTATATAACAATGAAAGAGTTTTTTAACCGTATTATGATTGTTTTTTTTTTATCTTTATTATTTATTTTTATTTATTATTAGTTTAATTTATAAAATCATAATTTAAATTTATCATTTTCAATGTAAAACCGCATNTTAATATACTAAGTATGCAATTATTTTTTCCAATGTGATATATTGAATAGTGGTAATCATTTTTTATTTCTGAGATAGAAAACCAGTATAATATCAAGTCATGTCAGTCCTTTGTAATTGAATTGTTATGTCATTACTTTATCACTGTGAAGTCATATCTTTGCTTTATCAGTGTAATTAGTGTAGTGTCAAGCCATGTATGTTGTTTTGTCATTGAATTATTATGTCCTTACTTTGTCACTGTGAAGCCATATCATTGTTTTATCAGTATCAAGTCACGTTAGTTGTACGTAGTGCGCATCTTGTCAAATTTGTTTATAATTGCATTATGTATCTATATAAACTATTCTTCTTAATTGTGTATATCATACCCCAAACAATGTCTAGGCGCACATCGAATAGGCAATTCAGTCAAACCACCCAAGGTTCTTCATCATGCAATGAATAACAAAGTTCATCTTTAGCCAACGAATGTCAACGCTCGACTAGCCGAGCAACATCGNGTTCTTCATCATGCAATGAATAACAAAGTTCATCTTTAGCCAACGAATGTCAACGCTCGACTAGCCGAGCAACATCGTCGAGCGTAGTTCGTTCAATTGAATCCTACACAGATTTTACCGGTATAACTTGGAATGGACAAAAGCATGAGTTCCATAATGAGCCTATGAACCCTTATCACTCATTCAGNCGTCGAGCGTAGTTCGTTCAATTGAATCCTACACAGATTTTACCGGTATAACTTGGTATGGACAAAAGCATGAGTTCCATAATGAGCCTATGAACCCTTATCACTCATTCGGTCAAGTTGAACACGTATTTTGTTGGGCTTGAGATTGACTATTTGCCTCCACGTGTTCCTATCAAACCTACACCAAGATAGCGACAATTATATGAAAAACGTTGTAAGCTCTAAATATATTTGTCGTTGACATGAACTAATGGTACCAAAAGCACGTTTGACTGATATATATGATATACAAAACTCTAGCAACCATAACAAGATCATATCAAGGCTTCAACGTGAAAATTGTTAGATGTAACATCGACTTGATTGTTTGTATGCAATCGAGTATGCAAAAATTGAGCATTTCGATCCTGACTATGCTGAAATTCAAAATTTAGAGGATCCATTACTTGACTTTCTGATTATTCCGATTTAAGAGATGATGCGTTCGACACTTTTATTTCTCGAGTTTATGTGTACTCGGTCACCCTTTATATTGTTTTATACATCAACCACAATATTGATACATTGTATTTCTTTCAATCTCATGTAATAACATTGTTTTGTTTAATGTATGTATAAGTATTTTTTTCATATTTACACTTTTGTAGGTGAAATCTCATTGTTCGATAAAGTTATAACATAAAATTGGAATAGACAATTTTTTAACATACACAAAACAAATTTCTCAAAATTAGTCACAAAATTAATGTACACACAAACAGTATTTTAAGCATTTTTTTGGTAATGTAATGCAATAAATTAACTTGTTTTAATTCATAACTTGATTTTTTTAGTAGCTTTCAAAGTTTATAATTTATGCGCAAAACATGGTTTAATAATTTATTGTTTAGTTAAAGCAAAACACTGTTGAACAAAAAATTTAATATTATAAAAATAATTAACAAACTCGTATAGTTACGTTATTAAAAAAGAGTTAAATAATTTTGGAAAACATCATTCAAAATGACGTTTTTACAAACAAGAATTTTAACGAATGTTATGTATGACCGTTTTCAATTTACTTTTTTTAACGTCATTTTCACTGACGTCTTTAAAGATATCATTAGAAATTATGATTTAAATAAAACAAATTTCAATTTAAAAATATCATTTCAAATGACGTATTAAAACATGAAGGCTTCATTCCAAATTATATTTTAAAAAAGAAATTAGGTTTGAAAAATAAGTTTAAAACTGATTGAATTTGAGAATAAAGTTTGTGGGGAGGTTTTGGTCAAAAGATCTTTGTCTAGCCCATTACACGTACTCTTATGATATTTTCAATCAGCACTTCATTTAATTTTTTAATATTTTCTTCGACCCTTATAGTTCTTTGTCTTTGAAAAATATTATTACATCTGATATTTTTATGTTTTAACAAGTTAAAAAATACATGATTTATATNGTTTTGGTCAAAAGATCTTTGTCTAGCCCATTACACGTACTCTTATGATATTTTCACTTAGCACTTCATTTAATTTTTTAATATTTTCTTCGACCCTTATAGTTCTGTGTCTTTGAAAAATATTATTACATCTGATATTTTTATGTTTTAACAAGTTAAAAAATACATGATTTATTTGTTGAATTTTAATGGTCATTCCAATCAGTGTTGCTTGTTTAGTTTGGGGATTATTTTCGATATTATTAAAAATATGATTTTAATAGAATATATGATGATTATTGGTGGACTTTTTGATCATGTACATCAAAAAGGAAATTACTTCAAAATTAAATACTTAAGTAGATAATTTTTGGTATATAATATGACATTAATGTTTATTTGAATAGGTGATTGAGTTGAATGCACTGTGACATAAGTATTGTGTTCTTTTTTTTTTTTGTTCCANATAATTTTTGGTATATAATATGACATTAATGTTTATTTGAATAGGTGATTGAGTTGAATGCACTGTGACACAAGTATTGTGTCCTTTTTTTTTTTGTTCCATATCTTAATAAGATTAAACAATGTTAGATACATTTTTTACTAGTAATTAATTTTTGATTACTAAAATATTTTTTATTTTTGTATTTAAAAATATGTCTAAATTTTTAAAAGTTTTTATTAATTAATAAAAAAATTTAGTTATATTTTTTTTATCCACCTTATAGTTAAATGCTGGCTCCGGTACTGTCTGCTTTTCTGGTTATTGATTCGGGTTTCCGGAGGATCCAAGGCCATCATACCTCCTTTGCCCCCCAAGCTAATATTATTATATTATAATAACATAACTCTCATGACGTGGCAAAACGATCTTATCCAAAACATGGTTGGAGTGGTTGAAGACAAGTACAGGTGAGTTGGACTGGCACGTAGATCAGAGAAGTAAAGAAGGAAGCTTCCTAGATTGGTTGAGTTGGCTATTCATGAATGACAGCTGATCATCTCAGCCTGTTACTAAACGACAAGACTGCCTCGTGCAGGCGGTTGCCGACAACCCACGGTTCACAGCTTCTAGTCAACCTACTTACGTCTCCACCCATGAGCATGCTCCAAACGTGGACAACAATGCAATTTTATAACATTTTGTCCACATAATTAATGTAAAATATTTTTGATATGCATTTCATATCATGACGAGTGGAGAAGACTAAGGTTAAAAAAAAACAAATTGGGTTAGGTTTTATGGGTCAAGATATAAAATTTTGAGTTTATTTATAATAAAAAAAATTTATAACATTTTTAGTATTACTACAATTTTTAAAATTTGAGTTATAATATTTTTAGATCAATTTACAATTTTTATGATAAACTAACCGACAAACATTATAACGTTAGAGTTACAACTTTATTTGGTCAAATTTAGAGTTTTTATGGTCACTTGTTATTTATCTTGATAATTTTAGGATCGATTTAGAATGGAGAGATCATACATGTTTGGCTCTTGATAAATATACATAGCAATCAGAATAATTTTTTTTGTGTTTAAATGATCAATCATCTACTTGCATTATTGAGTTTTTAATTATGTTATGTGATTCATAATATTTTATTTAATAATGTGTTTGATAGTTTGGATAAAAAAAATTAAAATATAAAAAATAAGAGTAATTCACTTTATATTCTTTAAGTGAAAAGTCCTCCCTTCTCTATTTTATGTTTGGTATGAAGGATAAAAATTAAGATTCATCAGACATATAATCATCTGACAGGTATTGTGCATTAGACAATACATTATTTTACTTAACTGGTATCAACTTTCGTCCATATGTAGTTCTGACCTAGTCTTTTGCTTGTTGGAGCATATAATAGTGATACCTACGCACCAGCATTCTATTATTTTCTCTTCAAACATGTTTTACTGTTGATTCGTAGTCCTCTCTATTCCGGCATTGCATTGTTAGTGATCTTCTACAAGGCACTGGTACACCAAGTTCTCTTAGTTGTGTGAATAGTTCGTCCAATTCTTTAGCACAAAAAGCCCACTCTCATCGTACTCATGTGTTATACTCTTTTGGATCGAAAAATCTCCCAGTCTTATAATCATCGTTTCATTTTTGTAACAACTAAATCAGTTCACATCTGCAATTGTTAAATTTCATAGAGAAATTTGATGCAGACATAATTTTGTGTTTGTCATATCAATCACAAATAAGGTGTTTAAATAGTAGTGTCCAAACCCCTAGTATGTTGAACAGGTCACATAAGTCCAAAGTAAGACAGTGTAGTCATGTGAGACCATTTAGGGTTTAGGCATGCATCAGACTCGTGTAAGGTCATTTCATTATGTAGCCTTATCAACTATGAGTTGTCACTTCAACACATGGTATGCTGAAACCCATTTAGGGTTTAGACACTACAACATATTGTCTACTGAAACTCATTTAATGTTTAGTCACTTCAACACATGGTCTGCTGAAACCCATTCAGGAAATAGTCACTTCAGCACGTGACATTAAGTAGACACGAGCAATCATTTTTTCTACTTCAGCCTTTTCAAAGACCAGTTGGTTGTCACTTTAGCACATTATTTTTATTGATATGCTCAGTAGTTGGCAGATATGTGTATTCATCACAACACATGGTTGATCAGCAATTGTAGGATTTTTTTCATTTCATCAAAAAATTCATTGATTCAAAGGATTTTCAATTCATGGGTAATAGAAAAACAATACAGTTCTTTCTCAGTGAATTGATATGTCCATCGAAACATTGATCTTTCAGGACTATATATTTGTGACGCCCCTAAAATCAAGGGTTCTTTATTAACTATTGATCACCCATCAACCAGCGGCAAAACCCGTGATTGTCGTACAACCCAACATCATGTCAATAGCATCTCCTTAACCAGGATCATAACTCACACGTGTAATCTTCATACACTTTATCATTTACTAATCCGTGGTCCTTTATAAATCAATTTAAAGTCATTAATATCTCATATAATCTCTTTGAGTACAAGGAATCGATGCCCGAAAACTTAGTGAAACATTTAAAAATTCTGAAGTTTAAAGAAAACCTATCGGTAGAAGAAGTCTCTATTCTACCGGTATATATAGTCCACTGTAATTTTTCTACCGGTAGGAACAACGACGTTCTACCTGTAGGAGAACCCTACTGGAAAGGTTCTATCGGCTAAACCTACTGGTAAAAGCTGCCTACTGCACCACATCTACCGGTAGAAGAACCAAAAGTTCTACCGGTAGGTGTGCCCAGTTTTGTCAATTTCATCCATTTTCGATTTTCAATCAATTTCAACTCATCCCATATCAATTCGAAAACATGTATCATGAAACTTTACATTCAACATAGTCCATATGAGTTCGATTACAACAATTTGTATATGATTACATGCCCAAAACCAAATTACATAAAAGTTTCACAAAAAATGGTTTAAAAGCCACAAGTCGATTTTCGTCATCAATGAGAGCCCTAGTGAGAGCCGTCCATTGCCGTATGTTCCACACCTAAAATGTTGTCCTCATAAAAGGTGAGCCACGCTAAATAGGATATCTCCTAAAGAGACTACTCCCAAACCTAGATGCATATCAAATGTTCACATGCAAATTCAACAAACAACAATCATTCATTCAAGAATATGCAATTCAATGATGTATCCTTTATGTCATGCCATATTATAAGATGAGAATCACACATGCAATTCAACCTGAGCCTTTACCGGCACTTANGAGAGAGAGAGAGAGAGAGAGAGAGGAGAGACCATAGGACTTACAGATTAACATAACTCCAGTAGAAAGAAAGAGAAGGAGAGATTGATAGGCGGAGTTCGATCGAGACTTCGAGTGGCTGTGCGTCTGGAGGAGAAGAGAAAACAGATGTCTGTGTCGATGATTTAGGGCTAAAATTGTCTCAAAAATAAGATTTTTTTTAAAAAAGTAACAATTGACCCACCCGATTTTAATAAATTATCTGCTTCATCGATTTTTGATTTTATGATTCATATTTGGTTGGACTGCACAAACGGTTTGTTTAAATAATTGGATCGATTTAGGGCACAGTTCACAAATTCTACAGACCGATATAGTCCAGTGTTCACTAGTCCAAAGTGTTACAATTGAATTTTCATTTTCCCTATGCAACAAAAATAGCATGTTTAACACTCGGTGAATTCTTCATTTCTTCTTTTAATTTTTTGTCTATTCTCAAAAGTTATTATTTTGTTATTATAAATAATAAATACTACAATATGATCCTAAATGTAAATACTGAATTTTTTTTCATTTTTCTCTTAAACCACTTGTTCCAATAAACACAACTTTATTTAGCTCATTCGTTTTGATTTATTTTACGTTTGGTAGCTTAAATATGTCAAGAAATTGATCACCTATTGACTAATTTTCATGTTCCTTCTGATAGTTTAGTTGTGTAGAGCTAATCAAATATTAGCGACGTATTTGGTATTAAATACTCATAATATTAGAAAACAATTAGTATTTAAGCTACATTGTTATTATTATAACATCCGGTTCTCAAAATCTCTATGATTGTCTTCAAAATAAATTGTTTGAAGGCAATTTTTAATTTTTGATATTAATTATTAAGAAAATAGTATGAAAAATATGATTATTATGTATTCCATTCCGTTTAATCAATAAACTCATATAATAAAAAAAAATTACATTTAAAAGTACAATTTAGAATTGATCACTGTACAATGTACCGCGGTCAAACTAGAGTATGAGAAAAAAAAAAAAAGTGGAATAGTCCCGGTGTACTTCTTTTTTATTCAAACCCCCAAAGTTCCAATAAAAACAAAAACGTGTGTAATTGTCCTCCGATCCCACCAAATACAAAATCTTTCAAAACTCCCACAAACTTACAACTCTCTCTCTCTCTCTAGATTCCCGCACATTTACAACTCATCTCTCTTTCTCTCTCGATTTCCGCACAGTTACAACTACTCTCTCTCTCTTTCTAGCTGCATCTATATATATAGGTCATTCCAAAAACCTCCTTAAATCCCTCACCAAACCGGCAAACCTCAAGAAAACGATCAGAGAGAGAAACCAAGCAAACTTAAACTGATTTCAATAAAAGGGCTTCTTTTACGATGATGTTTCACGACGGGAATTACAACGATCGGTGGATGATCGGCAGTTCGACGCAATCCCAGCCGTCCACGTGGACACGAGTCGAGGACAAGCTCTTTGAGCAGGCTCTGGTGATGTACCCAGAGGAAATCGCCGACCGGTGGCAAAAGATCGCGGAACGAGTTCCGGGAAAATCTGCCGAGGACGTGATGGCCCACTACGAGGCTTTGGTTCATGATGTTTTGGAGATTGACTCGGGCCGGATCGAGCTGCCGAGTTACTCGGACGATTGCTTTGAGTGGGAGACCGAGTCCGGCGCGAGTCAGATATCGTTTGGGTCGTCGGGAAAGGTGAAAGGGGAGGTGGAGAGGAAGAAAGGAACTCCTTGGACTGAAGAAGAGCACAGGTACTTGTATTTTATTTATATGAAATTTGTTTTTGAGAAACAGTTGTGCTTTCAGGAAGTGTTTTATTTGTTTGGGTGTTTTTATGCTGCACACTTTTGAAGTTGGAGTTTTTTAGTTTCTTGGGTTAAAAATAGAAAATTTGCTGAAAGAAAAGAAAAACTAATTAAATATTGAGATTTTCTTAGATTTGCTTTTCTATTAGTATTATTATTATTGGCTAATTTGTTGAAATGGGTTGAAATTTGATTGGAAGGTATGTTATCTAGGATGTTTGGATTTTGGGTTATATTTATAGGCTTTTTTGTTGTTGAACTTTAATTTGGATAATGAATTCAACCGTTTGTTGTTGGCTCTAAAACTAATGAGAGAAATGTTTTTGGTTTTACATTATCCCTGTTTGGTTTATACTCTGTTTGGCTGTTGAGAAAACAGAGGAACTGGAAAGGGAAATGAAGCTCCGAGATTTGGCCTGTTGTTCTGGGCTTTTGAAGAGTTAATATCTTAACTGATATGATACACACTATGTGACATTTGATTTAAGATTTGGGTCTAAATAATGCAAAAGAAATTTCAGGGGTATGTTTAGTTCGAAGGCAAGGAAATTTTTGTTTAATGGGGACAAAGAAATTGCAAACAGAACTGAGATTTGGCTGTGGAGAAAACTGGGGAATTGTAAAAGGAAATGAAGGTCCGAGATTTGGGGTTTTGTTTACCTTAGCATGCCAAATAGAATTCAAGGGCATGCTTAGTTCCGCGTATAGGACTTTTTTTCGGTTTACTGGGGACTAACAAATTGAAAACAGAATTGAGATATTCCTCGTGGAAGGTTTGGAATCTAGTTTTGGAGTTTTGACCTCGAGTTAGGGGATCATTTTGCCGTAGCTTGCTCCTGAGAAACCTAATAGGCTAGGGCGGCTTTAGAACATGTTTAGCTTTTGCGAAAGAAACTCTTGCTATTTTGGTTTCAAGAGAGAAATGGGTTCCAGAAATGGCTCCACATGAACCAAACATGCCATTAAGCTCTTATATCCTCTCAGCAAACCAAACAGGGCAAATGAATTTAATGTTATTGTTATTTTCTTGAATTTATTTTGTTCGTGGATATGTGTTTCATGTTCATTGGTCAGCCTGGTTAACATCTTGTGTGTGTGTGTTTTTTTTTTATTTGAATGTCAGATTTAGAACTCTAAATGAATAAACAAATTTGAGAACTCTAGTTTTGCACACTCGTACTTATAGACTGAAACAATTTACTTCTATTAGTTATGTTAGGAGGCACTCTTTTTAGTAGGAATGGAATAAATTAACAACCTAATTGCCTAAGGTGAAGCTTATTTTCAAGATGTCCTTCAAATAAGCTGACAGCATGGTCTGATAGTCCGCTTCATAAATTATTAACAACAAACCTAGGTTGTGACCTTTAGTGCATGGTATGATGTTTCATAGTGCCATTAATGGGTTTGAATTTATGGAGATGAACTTCTGCCAGCATAGCGNACAAACCTAGGTTGTGACCTTTAGTGCATGGTATGATGTTTCATAGTGCCATTAATGGGTTTGAATTTATTGAGATGAACTTCTGCCAGCATAGCGGTAATATTATGTGTGATGCTACCCAGAATCATTAAATAGTTAAAAAAAAAAAAATCATCGTTCTGTCTATTTTTAGCACAACATTTTCCTTGTACTACCAGGATGGTTGGAAAATCTAATATTATTCCCTAATGCTGGCATATGTTCCATTATGCCACTGCTATTTCTTGGGCTACAAACATACCTTAGTTTGAAACAGTTTGGTTATAATGTTTTCGTGATATTGACCTACTTTGATTTGGTCTTGTCACAGGTTGTTTCTAATTGGGCTCGACAGATATGGCAAGGGTGACTGGAGGAGCATATCAAGAAATGTGGTCGTAACAAGAACACCAACACAAGTAGCTAGCCATGCCCAAAAGTATTACCTTCGTCAAAACTCAGTGAAGAAAGAGAGGAAGAGGTCAAGCATCCATGACATCACCACCACAGTGGATAGCACGCCCGTACCTCCTCCAAGCAATTTCCCCAATCAAGAAGGGTCCCTAGGGTATCAGAACTTCGGCTTTCCTATGTAAAGATGAAGAAGATTAGAGCTTCATAGGCTGTACATATAAAAGGTTACTTACAGGTGGCAATCTCAGTTGTTAAGTTCTATTCTTTCTTAGCTGACAGTTATTTAGGGATTAGCACGGGAATACGAGAATAGGGTGTGTGTGTGTGTGTTTATTTTTTTCGAGTCCTTTTGTGAACTTACTGGATGTATCTATAGAGGACATAGATTGGTCATATATACAGAGATTTTAGGTGTGAAAACAACAGCAAATGAAATTGACTGGTTTTTGGATTGTAGCCCTGAATTCTATTGAATGGCCTCTTGACTTCTTTATGCTGTCCGGTTATTGACAGGAGATGGTGTTATGTTGAGTTATTTACCAAATTGCCCTTTTTTTTA
The DNA here is from genome assembly GCA_963454935.2 of Ilex paraguariensis. Classification (NCBI taxonomy): domain Eukaryota; kingdom Viridiplantae; phylum Streptophyta; class Magnoliopsida; order Aquifoliales; family Aquifoliaceae; genus Ilex; species Ilex paraguariensis. The sequence continues at coordinate 1,221,059 of CAUOFW020008613.1, forward strand.
AACAATTTTATCAAGATACGGCAGTTTTAAAACAATTTTAACAGCGAAGTTAACAGATATGTTTTTACTAAAAAATTGAAGTTAGTAAATTCGTTTTTANAATTTTATCAAGATACGGCAGTTTTAAAACAATTTTAACAGCGAAGTTAACAGATACGTTTTTACTAAAAAAATGAAGTTAGTAAATTCGTTTTCATACTTTACATGTAAACAATAAAAGAAAGCGTGGATGAAGATTCCACGTTTAATGAAAAAGCGGATTCAATAAATTCATTTTTTCAATGAAAGCGTAATTATTGAATTTGCTTTTAAATTAAAAGCGACATCTTCATCCATGTTTTTAGAAAAATGAGTCTGCATAACAAATTTGTGTTGACCAGGAAAAATAGATTTATTGAATCCGTTTTTACATTAAAAGCGTATTTGACAAGTCCCCTTTTAATAAGACGGATTCAACTAACTTGTTTTTTGGCAGCANAAGCGTAATTATTGAATTTGCTTTTAAATTAAAAGCGACATCTTCATCCATGTTTTCAGAAAAATGAGTCTGCATAACAAATTTGTGTTGACCAGGAAAAATAGATTTATTGAATCCATTTTTACATTAAAAGCGTATTTGACAAGTCCCCTTTTAATAAGACGGATTCAATTAACTTGTTTTTTGGCAGAANTACATTAAAAGCGTATTTGACAAGTCCCCTTTTAATAAGACGGATTCAACTAACTTGTTTTTTGGCAGCAACAATATTTTTCAATTTTACTATTTCTATTTTTCAATTTTACTATTTCTATAGTCCGATGTCCTTTGGTGTTTTTTAAAAAGATTACACAAAAATAATAATATATCTACATTTTTATGGATGACACAAAATGAGGGGTACGTTTTTTTTGGCAACTGTTCAAAAAGTGAGTGGTAAATTTATTTGACAAAAAACTTCACAATCAGCTTAATTTATTATGTAAATAACAAAATAGTTAATATATTTATCTGAAATAGGAATATAAATGATCATGTTCATACAAAATGCAACACAAATACAACAATATATATTTTTTTTAATGAGAACCATATTCTAAATAACATAGTGGTTTGCCACGTGCGCATAGACTAGTAGGGAGAAATTTTTCATACTCATCATCAGGTGAATCATCAAAATCAGATAATTCATGGTCAGAAACTAGTAATGGATCGAAAAATATTGCATTAATAGCCTCGTTAGGATCTAAATGCTCTATCTTTGCCTTATTGATAAAGTGGAATCGATCTAGACGTCGTTATATTTGATCAATTTCACGTTCTAGTTTTGCTATGATATCATTATAGTTGTCTGTGCACCATTCCATGTACATTTCAGCTGAATGTGCCTGTTGTGCTCGTAATCCATGCCAACAATAGTATACTTCCACCTTGGTCCTCATAGGTGGTAATAGAACTCTAGAGGCGGAACAATTGTTGCAGGTTCAATAATCACATGGCTGACTTTTGTGAAAGAGTTATGAATGTTGATTAGCTCATTATGAAAGTCACACAAGTTTTTATACCACGTTACACCACTGGAATCTGTGTAATTACCAGGTTCTAGTATACTGAATGACGAAGTCCTTAGATCCTAGTATGTAGCATGATGTTGGCAATCATTGCTCAAGGAGAAACCATTGGTCATTCAGCCTGAAGACCTTGATGATGACCTTCTAGTCATTTCACTGTAGGAAAAATGCATATATATTTACCCAAAAGTAATGAATAGGCACATAATTGATCAATAATGCTCAATAATCGCTGGAAACACTGAGATGGATAGTCACTTAATACACTAAAAACACAAGATGACTAAACACTGAAACTGACAAGTGTAGTCAATTCAATAGGCAATATGGACACAATAGAATATGATTAAAGACTCACATGTTTAGTTTGTTCAATAGACAGTAATCACACATTAGGATATGATTAAAGACTGACAATGTCAAAATATGACATTGATAACATTGAAAAAAATTTATATAACATAGAAAAAATAATGCTATGACTAAACACAGACAACCCTAGTGGGAGTACTCACACATTGAGAGTATGTTCAATAGGCAGTACTCACACATTGAGAGTGTGTTTTCATTGCTGTGACACGGTTTAGTATGACTGAGAAGGGAAATAATTTTCTACACAGTGTGTAGTCAATTCAATAGACACTAGTCACATAGTGTGTTGTCAACTTTCAATTCAGTACTCATCATTGTTCAGTGTGTATAAGATTGGCTGCAGGGTTCAGTGTTTAATCCATTCACCATTTATTGTCGCACAATCATCTTTTTAGTGTTCTTCTAAGGGCAATAACTCCAAGTTCTAGAAACTGAATTGATGTATACAATAACTCATCTCATGACTTGTACAATAAGCTAGCCAAACCGTGAGCATTATTGCATAACAATTTCATTATAAATTCATCATGTGTAAACGCCCTCATTGTATACTTACCAATTTCAACAATGAATTATAGTCCACGCTCCTTGTTTGAAAGTATGGGTTATCATTGGGCTTTAGAGGATGAGTTATTCTATCCTCTAAATCCACGTTTACGTTACTCATAGAGGTTCAAAAATAGAATGATAGAGCAAAGACAATATCGCTTGAATCAAAGGGAAGTTCTAAGTGAAGATTTGGGCATTTGCAATATATGCAGGCCTTGCCAAATTGCATTTAATATGCCTATTGACACTCCTCAACAATTGGAACGTGTATTGTTTAGTATTAGAGTTAAAAACAATCGTATGACAATACGTTCAAATTGATACAACCTTCGTTGCATTGCACACGACCGTGCTAAAGAAGGTTTGCCGGACGAAGGACGTTTATGCTTCCAACTGAGTGGGGGAAGCAATATGCGTTTTGATGTTGAAATGTCAAATGAAGAAGGTTCCCCATGATGTAACTTATAATTATGTTGTAGGTTATGGGTTTGTGAATCTATAACTATATTAATCTATCTATACTTTCATTTTCAAAAGTTGGAATTATGGGTTTATAGTCGTAGTCTGTGGGTTTTTATGTTTGTAGTATTGTGTGTCTATAGCTGTGGTAGTCAATTTGTATTTGCATTTTCAAATGTTGTAACGTGTGTGTTTATGCTCATAGTTGGTGGTTTTTTATGTTTATAGTAATATTACTTTCATTTTCAATTTAAATTACATGTATTGTGTATTGTTATATGTTAACATAAGTGGAGTTTCTTGCTTGGACAACATAACAATCAAAAAAATATAGTAGACTAATTTGGAAAGAATGTAGTATGAAATGGAGGTATACACACTATAAATAATGTATATTTAAAAAAATTTGGGCAGAATTTCCCCTTAAAATTGAACCCCACAATTATTTTAACCTACATATACAATATTACCACTACCATATCATATACTACCACAACTACATCCATATCGGAACCATAAAAACAACTATAAGACCACACCCATACCCAAACCCAAACAAACTCACNGTAGTATGAAATGGAGGTATACACACTATAAATAATGTATATTTAAAAAAATTTGAGCAGAATTTCCCCTTAAAATTGAACCCCACCATTATTTTAACCTACATATACAATATTACCACTACCATATCATATACTACCACAACTACATCCATATTGGAACCATAAAAACAACTATAAGACCACACCCATACCCAAACCCAAACAAACTCACACCACAACCAAAAGCATAGACAAAACCTCCACACCACCACCACTAATACAATCAATATGCATACGTACTACTGTAGTTACCTAGAAAATGATAAAACTACTTTATTACATACAAATGAACATGTTCATAAACTGAAAAGACAAAAAACTATATGCCGCAAGTGGGCTTCTTCTGCAGCCATTGCAAACGACAGGCCTCTAACTCCTCCTCCTCCTCTTGAATGACTTGTGACACATCCTCTTTGACACCAAACTCTGTAGTCCTACCTCGGACTATGCCTCAACCTCCTCGACCTCTACAACCTCAAGCTCTACCATCTCGACCTCGANGGCCTCTAACTCCTCCTCCTCCTCTTGAATGACTTGTGACACATCCTCTTCGACACCAAACTCTGTAGTCCTACCTCGAACTATGCCTCAACCTCCTCGACCTCTACAACCTCAAGCTCTACCATCTCGACCTCGAAAATGGGAAATAAGTTGGGCAAGTGGAGTCGTATCAACATTTGAATCACGCTCATGTGTGCATCCTTTACTGGTCGTGACAACTCTATATCATGCGAAGGCGATGACAAGCATGCATCCTCTGATGATAGTGACATCTATACATCATATGTAGTTGAGGTCGAGCGTACATCCCCTTTTGGTAGTGACGTCCCTACATCTTATGTAGTCAAGGTCGGGTGTGCATCTTTTGTTGGTAGTGACATCTCTACGTTATGTATAAGCGATGTCAGGTGAGCATCCTCATCCTCCAATATAGGTTGGCTGGGAGAACCATGTGTCTAATAGGGATCACCTATAGCTGGTGTATGCGGCGAACTCCTAGTGGATGGTGTCTGACAAGGTACACTCGGGGATGGTATATGCTGAGATTGGATAACAGATTATGACTCACGAGGTACAGAAGGGCCTGATGTGTGCGATGGTAAACCCGATTCCAATGTCTACACAACTACAATCAAAGCTGGTGTTGTGTCGACATTATTATGTATTTGACTGGCTATGCAGGGATGATAAGGTGTCGATCATCGTATAACAACCCCATGAGGCCTCGCATGTGAAGGGTACGATCCATGAGGTACGTACTGTGGTATGGGTGCAGGCTATGATGCAAACATTGGTCCTCACAAATAGCCTAAAGGTAGGTGGAGCTAAGAGATTGTGCCTCACGCAGTGCCTGTGCAAGTCCTGTATCCATACCAACCTCAAGAGCATCATTTTTCATTTGGTGAATCTATACGAGGGTACTTTCCTGTAACAATCAAAATTATTTATTCACGTAAGTAATCATAAGTATTTGGAAGTATTTGTATTATACAGATATTACTGATCAATGAACACATATCTGAACTTACCAATATATCGACGATGCTATAACCATAGGTTGGAATCCGACATGGGGAGGCCTATCTAATGGAGGTCCAATAATTTTCCTAGTGATACACCTATACAAAACCATATACAGGTCACTAAAATCCTAGAGTCCTATATGTTCCTCTCCTGTAACAAAATTCTCCTAATGATACTCCCATATTTGTACAAATGACTGATGTGCACTTCTCCAATCATAACCTGCCCTACCATGTCGATCTGTAGCATGAAGTGCACCCCTAGTGTCGCTCAGGTAAATGCCACTCCACCACCGTGAAGTAGATAAGTGGTTCTCGCATCATCCATATGTTATTACCAGTCATACAATATGACGGTAATTTTTCTACGACATTTGGAGTATACGACATCCACACCATCTATGATCATATAAATAATCAAAAAACGTTAAACTCATTATTCAGAATTAGTGACTTGTTAAACTTATGAAAGAACCACAAACAACTTAATCAGAGCACATCTGATCTAGTTGATCTCTATAATGCCTGAGCACATGTCTCAGATTGTGTATACCTGATGTTACACATACATGCCAACTTAAAGATACGCATATTATAAAAGAAAATGATGCCACTGATCCCTATTTTAATCATTAAATTTTTTGACTGTTGGGATATCAATTTTATGGGATTATTTTCCCCTTCTTTTGGATATCTATACATTTTGGTTGCCATTGATTACGCTTCCAAATGGGTTAAGGAAATTCTTTATCGAAATAATGATCATTGCATGGTGATTAAGTTTTTGAAACAACATATTTTGTCGCGATTTGAAAATCCTTGAGCCATTATATGTGATGGAGGTGCACATTTTTGTAATCATCCATTTGAAAATTTGATGAAAAAATATTTGTTTTGACATAAAGTAGCCACCCCCTTTCACCTGCAAACAAGTGGACAAGCTGAACTAGCCAATCTAGCGATCAAACAAATTTTAGAAAAAATGGTAAACTCGGACTAGAAAGATTGGTTATTGTGACTGACTAGTGTACTTTGGGCATACCTCACTGCTTATAAAATAATTTTTGGGAATGTTTCCTTATCAGCTGATTTATGGAAAGCCATGTTACTTGCTAGTGGAATTGGAACATAGGGCATATTGAGCAATCAAAATGATGAATTTTGACCTAGACAAAGCAAGCACATCCAGGAGACTTTAGATTAATGAGTTGGAAGAATTACGAAAATAGGCATATGAAAATGCAAATATTGCAAATGGCTGGATAAAAAATTTTCACGACCACAACATTGTCTAGAAATCCTTTACACCCTCCTATAAAGTCCTATTTTACAACTCAAGTCTTTACCTGTTTCCTGGCAAGTTGTAGTATAGATGGATGGGGCCATATATTATTGATTAACCCTAAAAAGTGCGGAATTGAATTAAGGTTCAGGGTTAACAATGGTCGTTAAATAAATTAAAGTGATTGATTTATAAAGTATTCAGGTTAACGTGTAATTTATTTATGTTGTAGGGTTTCAAGAATAATTACGAAAGTTTAAGAGTATAAAAGTCTAGAGGCTGAATAAAGTAAGGGAGGCAAGAGCAATTCAAAAGTCAATGAAGGAAGCTGCCAAGCATAGAAAACCAGAGATTTAGCACCATCTGGACGGTGGTGGTNTTTTTCACGACCACAACATTGTCTAGAAATCCTTTACACCCTCCTATAAAGTCCTATTTTACAACTCAAGTCTTTACCTATTTCCTGGCAAGTTGTAGTATAGATGGATGGGGCCATATATTATTGATTAACCCTAAAAAGTGAGGAATTGAATTAAGGTTCAGGGTTAACAATGGTCGTTAAATAAATTAAAGTGATTGATTTATAAAGTATTCAGGTTAACGTGTAATTTATTTATGTTGTAGGGTTTCAAGAATAATTACGAAAGTTTAAGAGTATAAAAGTCTAGAGGCTGAATAAAGTAAGGGAGGCAAGAGCAATTCAAAAGTCAATGAAGGAAGCTGCCAAGCATATAAAACCAGAGATTTAGCACCATCTGGACGGTGGTGGTGGCGTCCAGATGGTGGCTAAACCATATTTCTCCTCCCTTTCCTCCCATTAGTCCATTTGAGCGACGACAGGCCTTGATTGGCCAGCTTGGGTGTCTACCGCCGTTTGAGCCCTCCCTATTGGCTATAAATAGCCTAATTCATTCAGATTTTAGGGATTCGCCAAATTTCAAGCTATTTTAGGGAAAGGGAGAATGGAGGGCAGGAAAGAGAGAAAAGAGACTTCAAAGAGTTTTACAGCCAGAAAGAACGAAGCCCTACCTTAATCACTTCACAACCAGAATTTTCTTACTTCTACATTTCTGTTTATCCTTTCTACTTAGAGGGCTGAACCTCTCCCACTTTTGTGCCCTAGCTGGTAATAAGAGTGGTAGTGTTTCAGTTATTCCTCAGGCAAGGACTTCTTGTATTTTTTTTTCTGTTGTAATGAGATTATCTCATTCTTCTTGCTTGTCTGTAGCAATAAAGCGTGAATAGTCCATTTATACTCTTCGGTGAAGGGTTAATGCTTGTGTAATATTGTTTAGGTTATGAACATGCCAATGTTTTATTTATACTTTAAAGTTTATACGTTCCTTAAGTGATGAATGATTATTATTATTGTAATATGCTCATGGTTATGAACACTGAGCAAAGTTTATTGCTATATACCATTCTATCTATATAAGTTATTACGTACTTCATGCATGATTCAATGATGCATGCAGTTGGTTTTTATGCAACAGTAGGTAGATTGGTTACAAATAGGTTAAATCTCATCATAGCCAATGCTTTTGATTCAATACCTACACGGAAACTCCATTATCATTAAATCATCAACCTACAAATCGAATAGCTAAAGAAAACCTTTTGAATGGTTCATCTTCGAGTTTATTAAGGATATTTGGTTGTTGCATGGTACATAGACCTTCCAGTTAACCTAATTAGTTGTTGTGATATGGTTTAGTTATACATCAAACCTACTAGTTAACTTTCTAGTTATATGGGACTTAACTGCTATAAGGTGGCATTTCATAAACTAACAATATAATGCATGTTAGATCCCCGAACTAAAGATTACCTTTTATCATTGTTATTCAAAGTTTAGTAAAGTATTTATTTGATAATTCTAAGTTTACACCACAAGCTATTCCATTGCACACAGCACACACCATAATCTTACCTTTTTTTGTTTCGAATACCAACAGTTAGCTCCCTGTGGGTTCGACCTCGAACTCAAACCGAGAAATACTATAATTTGATCACTTATACTGGGGTGTATGATTTAAATTAGGTTAATCAATTATTAAACAAGTATTTGGACATGGTGCTGTTAAAATTGAAAATCCGACAAATGGTAACATTTTTAAAGTAATTGTTAACGTCTTGAGCCCCTTTTTGAAGAATTTGAAGCACAAGTGGATCCATTATCTTAATGGAAACACTATATATTCTCTTTGAATACATTTAATTTGTAAATTTTTTGTGTAAAACCAAAAAAAAAAAATTAAAATTTTATTAAAAATGAAAAAATTATAATTAGCCATTATGGTGCGGGTTGAAAACCCGAAGTTTTTTAGAACTCAATCGACGAAGTGAACCTCCTAGTTAAATTCGTCTCGCAAAATTTAACTATCCAATCAATTTTCATCGAATTCTGATATAGTCATATTTTTTACGTTTTTCGATGCGATTGAAAGTTGCACGACTAAAATAAACATGATTATATTTTATTCATGGAACCCAAAAAATAATTTAGAGTTAGTTCAATAAAAATGTATTAAACCTAACTCGAGACGAGATTTAATTGATTTGAAATCAAATCGGATTAAAAAAGACAAGACATGTGACACGTTTTAAGNGTTCAATAAAAATGTATTAAACCTAACTCGAGACGAGATTTAATTGATTTGAAATCAAATCGGATTAAAAAAGACAAGACATGTGACACGTTTTAAGCCAAGCAATAGGGGAGTTTTAAGCCAAGCAATTCTACAGAGAGAGAGAGAGAGAGATAAGAAAAACTAAGTTCTCCCACCTTCTCTCCTTGATCTGCCAAGATCCAACCATCGGATTGCTTCGGGTCAATAACAAAGTTATTCTATGCCACGAGAAATACACGCACATACCGAAGATAGTGAGTTTCCCCAAGATCTCAAAGACGGGAGTTTTGGGATCAAAGATTTGAGGCTTGATTTTGTGACGCCTCAAAAATCGAGGGTCCTTTGTCAACTATTGACTATCCGTCAACTCGCGAAAATACCTGTGATTGTTGCACCATCCGACATCACGTTAATACCATCCCCTTAATCGAGATCATGCTCACACATTTGTGGTCCTATACGCATTAGTTTATCATCATTTGGATTAGGGGTGTCCATTGGCGGGGCGGGGCTAGGCCCGAGAAATTTTTTTCTGGCCGGGCTTGGGTAATGTAGGCCCAAACACTTACCAAGTGAGTTATCGGGCGTGCCGGGTCGGACTTCGAATAGGGGTAGGCTACCTGCAGTCCAACCCGTGAGCCTATTGGGCGGGCTTGCTTGCGAGCTTTTTTATATACATCTTTATTTAAAAATAATGAATATTTTTGTAACTTAATATTTGTGTAAATTATATTTTTGAATCAAAAGTAAAGTCAAAATGGATAAAAATAAAATAATGAACTACACCCAATAGAATGAATAAATCCCTATTAGGTTGACAGCTACTAACTTATCTGTCATTTGTATTACTTTACCATTTAAAACTTATATGCTTAATAAATGGAAAAGAAAATAATATATTATTTATAATATCTAAATTTAAAAACTTCAAATTTTGATATTGGGTGACTTATTTCAAAGTTTCAAATTTAATGGTCTTATGCTGGGCTTTGGGTTGGGCAATGGGTCGGGTCTATCGGGTTTTGGGCCTATTTTTTTTGGGTTGGTAACTGGACCCGTGGGTAACTCGGCCCATGGACACCCCTATTTGGATCCCATGGAACACCTTTGATCAAGAGAAAACANCGAGTTGGGCAATGGGTCGGGTCTATCGGGTTTTGGACCTATTTTTTTTGGGTTGGTAACTGGACCCGTGGGTAACTCGGCCCATGGACACCCGGCCCATGGACACCCCTATTTGGATCCCATGGAACACCTTTGATCAAGAGAAAACAATGCCCAAGAGCTTAGTGAAACATTTCAAAAATTTGAAGTTTTGACAAAACTTACCAGTAGGAGTGTTCATAAACCTACCGATAGAAGTGTGCACTAGATTCCTATTCTTAGAAAAATTTGTGAGAACCTACCAGTAGATGTGTTTAAAAACCTATTGATAGAAAAAGACTATTGAAATTCTTCTANCTACCAGTAGGAGTGTTCATAAACCTACCGATAGAAGTGTGCACTAGATTCCTGTTCTTAGAAAAATTTGTGAGAACCTACCAGTAGATGTGTTTAAAAACCTATTGATAGAAAAAGACTATTGAAATTCTTCTACTGCAAAAAAAAGTGACGTTCTGTCGGTAGATATGCTTGTTGGACCATATCTACCAGTAGATATGCTCAAAAACCAACTGGTAGGTGTGCCCAGATTGCTTATTTCAAATGTTTTCGATTTTTAATCCACTCCAATTCATTCCATATCCATCAAACACATGTATAATGAAGTTTTCCACATAAAACATGGTCCATACAAATTCTATTACATTCATTTCCATGTATTTAAATGCCCAAAATCAACTTTCACAAAAATTTCACAAAATATGATTTAAAAGCCACAAGTTGGCTTTTCTTCATCCTTGAGGCCTCGAGTGAGAGCCTTCAACCAATGTATAGCCCGCACTTGAAATATGTTTTCATAAAAAGTNTATGATTTAAAAGCCACAAGTTGGCTTTTCTTCATCCTTGAGGCCTCAAGTGAGAGCCTTCAACCAATGTATAGCCCGCACTTGAAATATGTTTTCATAAAAAGTGAGCTACGCTCAATAAGGTATCTCCTAAAGAGGCTATTCCCCAACCTAGATTCATATGAAATGTTCACATGCAACGTTTAACAAGCAACAACCATTCCAATCAAGAATATGCAATTCAATGTTGGAAATCACCATGTCATGCCATGAAATTAGATGAGACTCACTCATGTACTTTAACCCGAGCCCTTACAGGCTCCCATAACACATTCAAAGTCACGTTTTTAAAATTGGGCATTCCAAGCCTCCGCTATTGATGTTGCACCTAACCGACACAAAATTCATGGACTTCCACCAACGGTTCTGCATACACCGACACACTTTATGGACTAAACCAAGGGAATGCGTATCCTAATCACTGGATCTTGCACCCGAGGGACAGTCTAGCCCTTNTCGGGCATTCCAAGCCTCCATTATTGATGTTGCACCCAACCGACACAAAATTCATGGACTTCCACCAACGGTTCTGCATACACCGACACACTTTATGGACTAAACCAAGGGAATGCGTATCCTAATCACTGGATCTTGCACCCGAGGGANTGGGCATTCCAAGCCTCCGCTATTGATGTTGCACCTAACCGACACAAAATTCATGGACTTCCACCAACGGTTCTGCATACACCGACACACTTTATGGACTAAACCAAGGGAATGCGTATCCTAATCACTGGATCTTGCACCCGAGGGACAGTCTAGCCCTTCTTGCTAACCCTGACCTAATTTTCAATGAAAACCGTGCGACTCAGTCGGATCTTTGATCCCCTTTTTCAAGCCCACCCATCATCCACCAAGTGTGGTGTTTGATGACAACTATGCACATATACCCANTTTGCTAACCCTGACCTAATTTTTAATGCAAACCGTGCGACTCAGTCGGATCTTTGATCCCCTTTTTCGAGCCCACCCATCATCCACCAAGTGTGGTGTTTGATGACAACTATGCACATATACCCACAAAATGCGATGTCTCCGTGCATATGCAATGTAATGCACAATTGAAATACCAAGATTATGTCCAATATGCTATGAATGCCATATGGAACAATTTAACCACATATCAACATACTCCATAGTAAATTATATAACAAGACTATAATTTTCCTAATTCATCACAATGTCAATATATCAACAAACACATATCCACATATTCCCAACAACAATGCCCAAGTATGTTATCACATAATCATGAAATTTACACACTTAATTCTCCAAGGTATAATGTAAACACATAGCATGCCCATATATCAAAACTTCCAAGAAATCACAAGCTAGCAATTTCTAATTACCAATTCATACTAGAATTGAATTTACTTATTTCCAATACCCATTTCATCAATTTAACAACAATAGGCAAGTGCTAAAGATATCTGACAACTTACACATTCCATATTACAAACCTAGGTTGGAAATAAACCTAGTTAGGATGAAAACCCTATTTCCTGAAGCGTAAGACAATGCTAGGAAGCTCCAAGAACCCAAATCTCGCCCAAAACCCTTGATTTCTCCAAGCTCATTTTTGGAATTTTGGTGGGATCCATCCTTTTTGGTATGGTTTTGTTTCGTTCGCCGGGTAGAACAATCTTTGATCTTGGCTTGAGTCGATTCGAGCAATGTATCAACGTAGATCGTAGAGAGAAGGCATACTTTCTCCCTCTTCTTTTCTTTTTCTAGAAACCAGCTGATAAATGGGGAGAAAATCTGATTTTCTCCCCTATTTATACTCTTTAATTGTTTGGTCCACATTTCGCCACGTTATCCTTTCTCGGTTCTAGTTTTGACCTGAAACGATTAAATTTCGTCTCGGTTCAAATTCGAAGTATTTTTTATTTCAACTTGCTTTAAATTATTATCCAATTTTTAAAATTTTATTCCCGGGTTCTTTTATGAGGTCACCCGATACCCAATCGCTTCGTAAAATATGAAAAATTTGACTATCTCAAAATTTAATAAAAATTGACAAGGTAACTAGATTTTACGAGAAGAATCTAATGGTGAGGTCCGTTTTGTCATCTGAGTTCTAGAAAAATTTAGGTTTTCAATCCATACTGTAGCAATAAAATTACCGTTTTGCCATTTTTCATAAAAAGTTCAAATTTACCCGGCTTTTACTGATTTGGAGTTTTTGGAACTTCTTCTACACGAATTTACATTATAAGAGGTAGGGTTTCTTTCCTAACTAGGTTTATTTCCAACTGAGGATTGAAATATAAAATGAGTAGGGTGTTAAAAATGAATTCTCATGTATAACAGATACCTAGGGTTGTTAGAATATGAAAATGGGTAAAAGAATGTGTTTAAACCAATTTTTGCATAATTGTACATTACATTTGCATATGCAGGGGGTAGCATCGCATTCGTGGAAATTTGATATGAATGCAAATGTGTTCGCCGATTGTAAGTATTTATTGTGCCTGGAGTCTACGATAAATCAAACTTTCTTAGCAATCTAATTCCTAACCTATCCTCACATTCCTCTAGTTATATTATTATGTGAAAAAAATTGTAATCAACTTAAGCAAGGAATAACTAGTTATTTGTCTCGCAGTAAATTCAAGAGATCAAAGTATAAGACATAGTGATTTAAGAACCTTTACAGTGCAAAAACTTTACTAATAAACAAAAGTTGAATTAACAAAATACCACATATCATTAAACCATTAAGTCAATAATAATATTGTACTTCATTGAGAGGTTCTCCCCTAGCTCTAGTCAGACCTCTTAGCCAAACATGATCAAATTCTACCAGAATAATAAAAATTAAAGGAAAAGCTGACTCCCCTACAACAATTATTTCCTCCTTATAGATATATCCCATACAGATGACTAATGAAAATCTAACTTTGCTTTCAGAGTCCTAGTATCTCAGTAACACGTGTCTGGACGCAAGTCATCCACCGTCCAGACACACTTGATAGTTAACACTAATTCTTCAAAACCCTTTGCCTTCCCATTCTGGAAAATCCGTCCGGATGCAATAGAAATACCTGTCCGGACGAGTTTTCCAACAAGTTTATCTCAGCTTTCACTCAACTTCCACTGTTATGCTTCAATTTAAATCCATTTCCTGCAAAACAAACACCCTTCTTCCATTACTATCATAACCTCAAATCTTTGAATAAATCAGTACATTTATCAATCCATTGTATAAATGACTAACTTTACCCATCAAAATGATACATTATCCAATACTAATCACATCCCCCAACCTAGACCCTGCTAATCCCTAGTAAGGTAAACAAAAATAAAACAACACCATCTTCACTTTCGTAAAATTCATGATTGCATTTAGCATATGCAACAAGCCTTTAAACCCCTAGGTTTTCCATAGTGGACGAGCATAGTCTCGTGAGGGTTTCTAGAGATGATACCCACAAACATTACACTGTGATCAAATATCTGAATAATAATTTTATAACACAAATTTCTTCAATAATATAAAAATTCTATGTTGTAAGCCTTTTAATAAGCACATGCAAAGAAAAATATAGAACTCTACGCAATATAAATGTATGCACTTATCATGTTCCCATATAAAATCATGTGTAGCGTGAATTGACTATACCCAGTCAATAATTTGTCCGATAATCACCTCTACAACTGTCAACTATTCATTTCAATGCCAAATCTAACTAGATAATTCACTAATAAAAGATTCGCTCAGATTATAGTGACNTATATAAATGTATGCCCTTATCATGTTCCCATATAAAATCATGTGTAGCGTGAATTGACTATACCCAGTCAATAATTTATCCGATAATCACCTCTACAACTGTCAACTATTCATTTGAATGCCAAATCTAACTAGATAATTCACTAATAAAAGATTCGCTCAGATTATAGTGACTATTCTTTCAAATATTACATGTGAGAAGAATATATTTAAATCAAAACAAAAAAAATTCTCACATGTCTATTAAAATAATCGTAATCCAAAAGAAAATGATTTGACATAGTGTCATGAAAGGAAATCAACACACAATAAACAAATAATTATCATTATTTTCTTTATTCACACAAGTCATGCATCCACCAAGACACTCTTGAGATCAGATAAGTCTTTATTTAAGGTTGTAATGGAGCCTTGAGATTAAGGTTTTGAAATGAAGGATATTCAAGAATTCAAAAGAAAATCCCGAGAAAACATAACATGTACATTACACAACCAATCTTCTTTCTGTAGCCTTTCACTCTCCATCCTTTGGAAGCAAAATTTACCACACTTACTCACATTTTTTTCTTTTCAAACACATGCTTGCTATTTTTCTCTCTTTTTTTTTTCAATTTACTTTTTCACAGGTAGACATATTGTCATTTTTTTTAACAAGACAACTGAATGTATAAAGCTATTTAGCAAGCCATCTAATGCAAATATTCACAAGTATGCAAAAAATCTTTTTTTTTTTTTAAGTTTATAATAACAAACTATGTATTGTAAATGCATGTGCACGATGTAAACTATGTCTAAATCATGCTCACCCCCTTCTAAAAATTGTACATTGTCCCCAATGTATAAGTAGACAACATAAACTCAGCGATAAAGATAAAGAAGAACATACCGGATATGATATTATGTGCACGTACATATGCAATATCTCAAATAAAACTAAAAAGAAAAATCAACAGAAAAAAATAATATACAACAATTGGGTTGAATGTTAGAGATGAACTATTCATATTGGGGATCCACCAACCTGATGGATTCCACTTCTATGACACCTCCTTTCAAGAATGGTTTCAATCATTGCCCATTAATTTTAAAAATATTTCCATTCTTGGGGTTTTCTATTTCCACCGTCCCATAGGGGAAGACTTCTCTAACAATAGATGGACCACTCCATATAGTGCAAAGTTTTCCTTTGAAAATATGTAATCTAGAATTATACAAAAGAAATTTTTGTGAAAGTATAAAAGTTTTTTGCAAGATATTCTTATCATGGAACACCTTCATTCATTCTTTACTAATTCTAGAGTTCTCATAAGCCTCATTTCGAATCTCCTCAAGCTCATTTAGCTGTAATTTTCGTAAAGCTCTAGTTTTGTCAAGACTAAAATTAAACATTTTAATGGCCCAATATGCCTTATGTTCCAATTCCACAGGTAAATAACAAGCTTTTTCACAAACCAATCTATACAGAGACATGCCAATCGGGGTTTTAAAAGTAGTGCGATATGCCCATAACACATCAGTTAGTCGTAATGACCAATCTTTACGATCAGAATTCACTATTTTTTCTAAAATGTAAGTAATCTCCCGATTGACTAGCTCTGCTTGACCACTTGTCTGTGGGTGATAGGGAGTGTGTTACACCATATTTTCTCATTAAGGCTTCAAAAGGTTTATTGCAAAAATTCAATCCCCCATCACTTATAATGGCTTGAGGTACACCAAATCTGGACAAAATATTTTCTTTTAAAAGTTTTAAAATAACTTTATGATCATTTTTCTGACATAGTATAGCTTCGACCCATTTGGAAACATAATCCACTGCCACTAAAATATAAATATATCCAAAATATAGGGGAAAAGGTCCCATGAAATCAATGCCCCAGTAGTAAAAAATATCTATTATCAAAATTGGATTAAGAGGCATCATATTTCTACAGGTTAATCCCCCTAGTCTTTGACAATGCTTACAAGCTTTACAAAAATTATAGTTCTCTTTAAAAATTGTTGGCCAATAAAATCCACACTATAAAATTTTTGCAGTGGTTTTGTTTCATCAAAAAATGGCCCCCCACATGCCCCTGAATGACAAAAAGATAAAATATTACTTATCTCATCATCAGGAACACATCTTCGAATAATTTGATTTGAACAATATTTGAAAAGATATGGATCATCCCAAAAGTAATTTCTCACTTCAACCAAGAATTTCTTTTTGTCCAATTCATTCCAAGACTGTGGCATATTACCTGTTACAAGAAAATTTACAGTATCAGTAAACTAAGGTAATGATAAAGTAGCCAACAATTGTTCATCAGGGAATGTATCCTTGATTGGCACTGTCTCCATAGACACATCAATGTGCATGTTTTGATCAAACACCATCCTTGGTGGGATGATACGTGGGCTCGGAAAAGTTGGATCTATGTTCAACTGAGTCTCACTGGTTGCATTAAAAACAAATATCAGGTTTAGCAAGAAGGGCTAAATTCTCCATCGGGTGCAAGATCCGGTAACTTCGGATACGCAATCCCTGCAGTATTGAGTCCATAAAGTGTGTCGGCGTACGCGAAGCCATTGGTGGAAGTTCGTAGATGCCGTGTCGGTTTGGTTCCCATTGGTAGAATTCCATAAATACCCACCCAAAGAAAAATCCAAGAATTTTATAAAATGGTCATTGGATGACTAACATCAATGACAGAAGTTTAGAATGCCCGGATGCATACGCATGGCATAACATGTGTTATGGGAGCTGGTGGAGGGCTTGGTTTACATTGCAAATGTGAGTTTCGCTATGAAACTCGAGGAAATTTGAACTTTTTCTAACAAAGGACAAAAAAGTAATTAGCCACTATTATGCGGGATTAAATGCATATTTCTATAGAGCTCGGATGACGCGACGGACCTCATCGTTGGATTCGTATTAGAATATTGAGATGCTATGTAAATTTCATCGAATTTTAAGATAGTCAAATTTTACACGTTTTTCGAGACGATTGGGTGACGAATGAACTTTTGAAGGTCCCCAAAAATAAAAATTATAAAATTTCCTTATAATTGAATAAAATTTTAAATAAAATTAATTTAAACTAAAATCATAATTTAATTAAGTCGTTTCGGGTTAAAAATGAATCTGAAAGTGATAAACGAGCGGGACAATGTGGACCGCGCAATTAAAAGTATACATAGGGGCAAAAATATCTGAAAATCAGATATTCTCCCCTCTTGTTCAGCGCACCACACGTTGGAAGAGAAGAGAGGAGAGAGAAGAGAGAAAAATAGAAATTTCTACTTTCCTCCTTCAATCCAAGAAGTTTCGTCGGTTGGAATTGCTTGATCCAAGAATTAAAGTTGGTCTACGCGACGAGGGCTATGCGTACGTACCAAGAATGAAGAATTTCACCGAAGTTTCAAAGAAGAAATTTTGGGAAAGTCAAGGGTTTGAGGCTTGGGAGTCATTCTTGGGGTTTCTCCCTTCACTTTACGCTCCAAGAGGTAGGGATTCTCCTACTTTGGTCCATTTCCTACCTATAATGTTATATGTAATGTGTAGGTTATGAGAATATATGTAGGTCATTTACGTATGTATATGAAATAGATGAAATAAGTATGAAAAAAGAGTATTGAAATGGGTTATAATAGACTTTCCTAACTTGAGGTTGAGTGTGGTAATTACTTGATTGGTAATTCCATGGAAAAGTGATTTTATGGGCATGCTTTATGTTTGAATGATGTGCCTTGTGAATGATGTGGGAAATGTTGTGACCTGATGGTATTTTGCATAAAATGTCTAAGTGGAACTTAAGTTGTTATAGCATGGATTATGTGTAACAAGCTTGTGAATTGTTGATATTGATGATTATATGCATGTGATATAAATTGCCATGACACATGTTGAAATGTGTGGTTAAATTCAGCTCATTGACATTCATTACATTGAGCATGACATTGGTATTGCAATGGTTTATTACATTGCATGTGTATGAAATCATCACATTCAAGGGTTTAGGCATGAGTGTGGGTGTATGTTATTCATGTTGGATCAATCACCATACTTGGTGTTTTGATGGGTGGGCTCGGGAAAATGGGGTTGAATATTCTACTGAGTTGCACGGTTGCATACATGAAAAACTTGTGTCGGATATAATAAGAAGGGATAGGTCCCCCCCCCTCGGCTGCAAGGCCCGACTACTGGTTTATTCACTTCCTACGGTGCAAGTCCAAAAAAGTGTATCGGTATGTGGAGCCGGCAGTGCAACACCAAAAGTCCACTACCCAAATAAAGACACATGGTTTTGGTTATATAAATGATTCATTTGATGGGAAACATCCAGAAATGAATTGGTTTTTATAAACACATGAGTTCTTTTAAATAATCTTTGGATGTACTTATCAAGGATAAATGTTTTACACTTGCATTGCATAGTATGGTGAGAGCCGGTGAAGGCTTTGGGTTAGCTGCGTGAGTGAATATCATTTCATTCATGACATGGCATAATAAATTCCAACAAGAACATATATATTCTTGATTGGAATGATTATATGATTGTAAATGTTGTATATGAACATGACATATGCATTTAGGTGGGGAGTAGCCTCTGTAAGAAATATTCTACTGGGCGTTGGCTCACCCTATACGGCAAACATTTTAGGTGCGAGGTTCGTACCGAGAGATGACTTGCATTCGAGGCCTCGAGGGTGAAGAAAAGCAGGTTGTGGCTTTTGGAAACAAGTTTTGTAAAACTTTGGTTAAATGTCGTTTTGACATGTAAATTATGTAAATGCAATGTAATAGAACTTGTATGGATCATGTATAATGTAGAAAATGTTATTATACATGTTCGGGATGGATTTGGAAAGGTTTGAGATGAATTGGAAATGAAAAACTGATGAAAAGCAAAATTCTGGACAAAACCTACCAGTAGCTAACAGATAGTACTTGTACAGTAGACAATAACTACCGGTACCTAACAGGTAGTACCTGTATAACAGGCAACAACTACCGGTAGCTAACAGGCAGTACCTGTCTAGCAGGCAACACCTATCGGTAGCTAACAGGTAGTACCTGTTCAGTAGGAAAAAGCTACCGGTAGCTTACAGGTAGAACTTCTACCGATAGGTCTAACAAACACCAACCGGTAGCTCTTCTAAAAATCTGAAAATTAAGAATTTTTTTGCCAACCTTTTGAGCTTTATTTTTCTTTAGTTCAAATGATACCAATGAATATTAAATGAGGTATATTGAGGCACATTGGACCTTAATTGAATTAAATGATTAAAGGAACACGAGTTATACGTGTGGGTTATGATTCTGGGTAAGGGGATACGATTAGCGTGATGTCGGATCAAGCGGCACTCACGGGCATATTCCGCGGGTTGACGGGTTGTCAACGGGACACCCAGTTTTAGGGGCGTCACATTCGCCTCATGACATAGCATGGCATTGTGGCATTCATTTATGAGTTGTATATTCTTGAATAAATGATTTTGTGGTGAATTGCATGTGACATTTCATATCCATTTGGGTTGGAGAGTAGTCTCCTTAAGAGATACTCTATTGAGTGTGAATCACTTTTTATGGGAACATATTTCAGGTGTTGGACAAGTGTCGGTGGACCGCCCTCACTTGGGCCCGTGTTGATGACGGAGCCAGAATGTGGCCTTTAAATTGTATTTTTGTAATCAAATATGTAATTTGTTTTGAAATTGGAAACTTGTATAAAATGATATGTAATGAACTCTTTTGAACAATATTTGATGTAAATAAATGAATGGATGAACATGGTATGAGTTTAGAAGAGATAAGTTGAAACTTGAAAAGATTTAGAGAAAATCTAGGCTCAGGTACCGGTACCTAACTGATTAAGTACCGATACCTCATTGTCGAGTGACCTAGGTACCAGTACTTCGACTTACATGCACTAATACATAGATTCCAGTGGGCTCAAGTACCGGTACCCAAACATCATGTATCAGTTCCCCGATAGACAGTGGGTTCAGGTACCGATGTCAAGACACATGGGTATTGGAACCTAGCAAACAGTGGACCTAGATACTGGTAACAAGTAACATAGGTATCGATACATAGTAGACAGAAGGCCCTGTTACCGGTACCACGTATCTAAGGTACCGGTACCTCTTCCTAAAACTTGAGATTTTAAAATGAAACATTAAGAGACCTTCACTTCTTGAGCATTCCTCTATAAGAGATGTAAATGGAGAATAATAAGTCCTAATTGATGGGGATTCGACCTTGGGATGGTCCTATAATTATGGTATGCACAGGTTACGTATTAGATAGGGCTCTCGTACAAAGGAGGCTCTGCCCAAAGTTTGTTATGGTTTTGACCCCAATGTATGGGGTGTAATGACATGGTATTGGATTATATGATAATCATGTGTATTTCCACGAGTTGATGGATGATCAACGGATTGAGAAAAGACCCCCAAATTTTGGGACGTCACAGTTTGTAAATAGTTGGGACTGATGTTTTGTTGATTTTGCATATTAGGTTACATAGTGAATAACATTCCTTCCCCATTACATGTTCATACATTTACTCCTAAGTTTTCATATGCATATTTTCATATTGAGGACAATGTTAAGTTTAGGTTGGGGGTGCAAATAATTCACATATTTTAACAATAGTCTTTTTAAAATTTTTTAAAATCGCCTTTGTGACTGGTAGACATTAAAGAACTGGATAGTGAGTCTTAAAATATTTAAAAAAAATGGATGAAAAACTTTTTTGGTTTAGCTTAGGTGTGCTACGCACATTCCCGATGGATGTGCACTTTTTGATAATAACTAAAGCAAGGTTGGTAAGAAAATTAGAATTGCAAGAAAGTCAAGCAAAACATTTGTGTGGAAAAAGTTCATACGCTAAGCATTGCTGGGCAAGACGATTTGGTGATTGTGAGCAGTGTGGTTGAATTATTCACATGAGAGTTTAATTAGTGTTCTCAACCAATCTTAGGTCATGTATTTCATAGTCTTGATTAGATTAAGTCTGGGTAGAACAAGGATTTTCATGAGATGCCATCTTATTCTAGTCAAATGTTTACATGATATGTGCAGTGTGAAATTGGTCGATTCACAAAATCCTCAGGGTTAGAAGACATAAAACAAGAATCAAAATAAAATTTCTCTTTTGTCATGAGCAAGTGTATACAAAAATTTTTTGGGATATAAATTTTTATTTGGATTTTGTGTTAAATAGGCGTGTTAATTGAGTAATTTATTAGTTTTAATGTTATTTTGTGTTTATAATGAAAATAATTATTAAATTTTATTTGTAGGATAAATATTGTAGTTAAAAGAGAGGATTAGCATTCATGCTAGCAGGAGAACAAAAAGCCGAGAAAAACATAAAGGTGACACCGTTTAAACGCCCCTACACCATCCGAACAGTAATGCCCACCTATAAATAGACCAGTTCGCAAAAAATTGATCAGTCAAGCTCCCTCGCTTCAATTTTTCAAAAAACCAGACCTCAAAACCTCTCCCAAGCCATAGATCAGCATTACCATAATCTTTTCTTCAATTTCTAGCCCATCTAACACAAACCCAAGGGATTCTAAGGAGATTCACCAATTAGAATCATTCCAAACCCACTTTTCAACCAGAAATTGCAAGAACTTTCATGTGGCCAAGGCAAAAATCCGTTGCTTGAAAAGGAGAAGCTTCATCAATTCTTTCGAGGCAAGGAGCACCTCAACCAGCCCCAAGGCGTCCAGAACCGTAGATTCCTCAGGATTAACCATAAGGTTGTTATGAGTACGACATCAACATGTTTGAAAATCTTGAACAATAGCTTTGGTATGAACGCTAATTTGGATCAACATTTGGTCCATATATGATCCTTTGATTCTTTACCTTGCTTGTCATAGGTTGGCATTTGTGACAAAAAAAGNGTCCATATATGATCCTTTGATTCTTTACCTTGCTTGTCATAGGTTGGCATTTGTGACAAAAAAAGGGGAAGAATATTTTAGGTACATATGAGAGAAATCAGGGAGATTTACTCTTGGCTAGGCTAGATATATTACAGGTGAACATAGAAAGTTAGAGTTTGTTCAAACACTCAGGGGGCGTAAATTTTGCAAACTTGGCATGAAACGCATTTTTACTTGTTTATTTTTCACTTGTTAGTTTACTTGTGAACACCAACTAATGGGGAGAACTTGATATGTTTTAAATTGATAGATCAATAGGTTCGCAAGAATATTGAGCAAGTAAATTCCTAAAATGTTATATATTTGCATTTGCATGACTTATACATACTTATGTATAATGCTTGACTTGGCGCTTTCCAAACCTATGATTATGTTATCTATTCTCTAACATATGATGTTTTTCATGAGATATTGGTTTGAGTGGTGATGTGCATGACTACGATCTAAAAGCAACATCAAAAAAGAAGTATATCCTTGTACTAGATAGAGATTTAGGATATATGCATGAGAGTTGAGATTAGTTTACAATACTTTTGTTCAATGCTTTTGAGTTGTAATTTTAATTTCTAACTTGTGTGCTTTGGCACGAAATTGCCAAAGGGGGAGATTGTTAAATCATATTTGTAATTGGCTAATTTCATGGTGTTCATTGTAAAATCTCAACCTATTTCATGGTCATTATGCTATTGAGTTTCTATTGGCCTACCTTGTTTAAGGATGTATTTGAATTCTGTAAGTGTTGCGACCATTGTCAAAGGTTTGGGGGAATAACCCAAAAGAATATAATGCCTCTAAACCCAATCTTCTTAATTTAAATATTTAATTGTTGGGGGATAGACTTTATGGGCCCTTTTCCCCCATCATTTGGTTATGAATATATTTTAGAGGCTATAGACCATGTCTCTAAATGGGTAGAGGAGATACATGTCATAACAATGAAAACAAAATAGTTTTGAAATTTTTAAAAGAAAATAACTTTTCATGATTTGGCATCCCTCATGCCATGATAAGTGATGACAACCAACCTTTTGGAAATTTGATGTATAAATATGATGTCACTCATAAGGTTGCGCTTACCTATCACCCACAAACAAGTGGGCAAGTTGAGCTTGCCAATAGGGTAGTTAAGAACATTATTGAGAAGACAGTAAACTTGGACTGGAAAGATTGGTCCATGAGGTTAACCGACGCTTTCTTACTAGACTGTTTTTAACACTTCCCTTGGCATATCGCCCTCTCGTTTAGTTTATGCTATGGCTTTCCACTTGCCCATGGAACTAGACCGTAAAGGTTTCTGGGCCGTTAAGTTTTTTCATTTTAGCCATGACAATGCAAGCACACTAAGGAAATTACAATTGAATGAACTTCAGGAACTCCGAAATGAAGTATATGACAATTCCATGATTAATAAAGCAAGGATGAAAATTTTTCATGACAAGAACATCTTGAGAAAATCTTTTGAACAATCTCAGAAAATCCTCCTTTATAATTTTAGATTGCATCTTTTTCCTAGAAAGTTTAGGTCAAGGTGGACCAGTCCAGTCATTGTTAATGAAGTGTATCCTCACGGGCTTGTTGAGATTAAAAATCCCAAGAATGGTAATATTTTTAAGGTAAATGGTCAACGGTTGAAATAATTTTTGGAAGGTGTGGTCCGAGAAGTGGAATCCATTGAGGTGGTGGATACCAACTACGAGTAATTCTGTCAAAACAACCCCCTTTTTGTACATGAGTGCTATAATTCTAACTTCTTGTTTTAGTTTTGTTGTTTTGAGTTTGGCACAATGGTGCATGAGGCATAATTTTTCCTTATACTAGGGTATCTTTTTCCTGGAAAGTTAAGGTCAAGGTGGACCAGTTCATTCATTGTTAAAGAAGTGTATCTTTATGGGGCTGTTGAGATTGAAAATCCCAAGAATGTGAATGTTTTTAAGGTAAATGGTCAATGGTTGAAATCAATTTTGGAAGGTGTGGACGGAGAAGTGGTATCCATTGAGTTGGTGGATGCCAACTACGAGTAGTTCTACCAAAACAACCTACTTTTTGTACATATGTGCTATAATTATATCTTCTTGTTTGATTTTTGTGTTTGAACAAAATGATTTTGTTTGTTTGGCTAAGTTTGAAGTTTTGAGAATTTTAGAGAGATTTTTTTTTCTAAGAGTTGGGATGTGTTTTACTGGGGATTAAAATTTTTTCTAAGAGTTGAAAAAATTCTTACAGAACCTCAAATCTGGACTTAAAAAGATCAAGTCTGGATGTCACTTCATCTGGAGAAAGGAGGCATTCTCAGAAAATTGCATTCGGACGTAAATATGTTGACGTCCAAACAAAGTTTAAACGCATAATTGCGTCCAGACATCACTTATTTCACTTCCGGACGCGTGTTCATTAATTGCCAATGCCCCAATGCCTGATTTTTAATGACGCCCGAACGTCATTTGACCCACGTCCGAATGCAGTTTCTGAATTTTTTCTATTAAAGGTGGATGTCCCAACTTCATTTTTAAAGTTTAAAAATCTCCTCCCTTCCCTCTTTCTTCCTTTTCCTTCATACCTTAGCCACTTTAGCCTTTATTTTCTTATTATGGCTCATCCCAAGAGCACTGCGGGCAAGGGGGCTCGAACCTCTACATCTCGGGACCCACAACCATCGCCACCACCTATCAACGTTCATTCCGAGCCCAATAATGATAGGGCCCCATTTGTTTTGTTTGTTTTTGGACGAGCTTAGCTGACGGCTTCATGATTAGTTTGATACCAAGTCCGTGCCAGCAGAGAAGCCAGTTCGGCTAGACGATTTTGCGAGGATGGGCATTAGAGAGATTATAGTGTCCAGAAGCTAGAGCTAGTTTTTAGAGATGACTTGGGAAGGGGTCCTGGTCATTTTGAGGGAGTTATACTGCAAATCTCATTGGGACTCCCAGATTGGATGTTTGCGGACGTGTGTGCAGGGACAGGGATTTATAGTGCACGCCGGTTACATTGCAGCGGTGGCATAGCTTGAGCAGGCTAGAGTGCATTAGCCTCAGTTCCCCTCCTCTCTGATGGACACATATGAGGGTGCGCAGTTGTTGTTGGGTGATCCAAATTATGTTTGGAACCCGACTATGGGAGAAGTACTTGGATTAGGGAGCTCTTCTGGAGAGATATCAAACTCTTAATCTGATATCTACATCTTGATTCTTGCCTCAGATGCAGAATAATGAGCTGTATCTAGACCGTGCCCGACTTATTCATGCAATCTCCATAGGTTTGACTAATGATCTCCCCTCCTACATATTACTAGATATTAGGCACGAGATATAGTGGACTGGTAGGAGGTCTCTACCATTCCCCGGGTTAGTTACTACCCTATGCCTTCACAATGGGGTGGTGATAGAACCTAGCTACCCAAGGTTTTATAGGGTGTCAGATATCAATTATGGGATGGTACACAAGAGTCGGGCGACGACGGATGCAACCAAGGGTGCAAAGGCAGCTAATATTGTGGCTGATGTGGGGGACATAGAAATTATTTTGATATGGGACTGAGGAGGAAGGAGAGGCAAGATGCAAAGCTAACTGAGATCAGACAGCTGCTGGGTAGTAAAGGACATGGTCGAGGCCGAGTGAGAGCTATAGCAACTAAAAGTGCTAGGGGAGATGCACCAGATGATGCATGAGTTGAGCCTGAGGGATAGGGCTCAGTCTACTTTGTCTTCTAAGGGTCCTTTTATTGATCACTTTGATATTATGTTTCATTTTATGTTTTAGTTGATGTTTTTAGTTTATGTTTAGGAATGACCAATCTTTTGCTTGTCTTGTAGCCAATTTTTGTAATATATATAGATGGTTACTTATTTTCTTGAGCATTTTTCTTGTATTATGGGTTGATTGTTAAATATCTTAATAGTAATTTTATTAGCAAATGACAATCACAATTAAAGAATGATTAGTTAAGCTTGAGATTTGAAAGTATTGAAGCACTAGATATAACTAATTTCTATATTTTTGGTATCTCATGTTGTGTTACCTTAAGAACTCAACTTTAGTACACGTCCATATTGTACCAAGTTGGGAGTTCATTAGGTATATTGCCTCGGAGGCAAATAGTGGAGATGCAAAGACCTAAGTGAGTT
Source organism: Ilex paraguariensis (assembly GCA_963454935.2). Classification (NCBI taxonomy): domain Eukaryota; kingdom Viridiplantae; phylum Streptophyta; class Magnoliopsida; order Aquifoliales; family Aquifoliaceae; genus Ilex; species Ilex paraguariensis. The sequence goes on from CAUOFW020008613.1 coordinate 1,247,843, forward strand.
TTGGGCTTATCATTGTTGGAGTGTTTATGTACATTTACTCTTTAATTGACTATCTTTTTTGTTAGTTCTTTTAATGATCTCATGTTTTTTTATTTGATTAACATTGATGTATTGAATGACTTCTTGACCTTGAATTGCATGCATGAGAAAGTGTGTTGCTAAGAAACTCTTGGAAAATGATCTTAGGCCTTTTTGTTTTTATCATTCAAGCCTTAGTCCTATTCTTCGCATATCTTTGTCTTTAGAAGTCGTGTTTGAGCCTAATAATAAGATATTTTCATTTCTTGGGCCACATCATATATAATCAAGCTTAGTATAGGAAGAATATCATACATCTTTGGTTATCCCAAGTTGGAGCATTGAATGTTTATACATATGTTGTGGGGAAGATGTTGGTTTGGGAATGAGTTGTTCTTATCTTCTTTTTTATTTAAAAAAAAAAGGAAAAAAAGTTTACCTTTTCAAAGAGCAATAAAAGGAAAAGAAAAGAAAAAAGAAAGAGAAATTTGGAAAAAAAAATTAAATGCAATGTGCTTCTAGTAACAAAGTGGTGAAAGGTTGTAAAACTATATTGAGAATGGTTCTGTAATCTAATGTTTTATCTTGGGATAACATTTTGAACTCTTGAATATCTTTCATTTCATCAAACTTTAACCCTAAGGCCTCTTTACAACCTAGTAAAGTCCTTTTTTTTTTAATCCCAAAGAGTGTATTGGTTTTGGGTGGCTTGTGTGGGTGAGGATAGAGATAGAGGTTGTTTGCATGCTATTTGTTGATTTCTTTTCATGAGATCATGCTAAAATTCTTCTTCTCATTTATCATTTATTGTATCTAACATGTGGGCGCTATCTTGTTTTGAGTTAAATATCTCCTACTCACATGTGATATATGAGTGTTGAGCTACTATAATCTAAGAGATCCTTTTAGAGGACATACCTTGTGAGGCTTGGCATTGAAAGGGTGAGCATTTGGTGGATTGCTGATTTGGTACAATCATTTCACACTACACACGAGTTTTCATGGTAACTTTATAGGTGTACATTTTCATATAGCGATGTGCTCTATATCTTGATTTGCAAATGCTTATTGATTGCATATGACTATAAGTTTTTGGATTGGGATGCTTTATTTGTATTATGAAATTATTATTTTGATATTCAATGACATTTGATGTTTGTGGATAGCATCACTGTAAACCTTCACAAGACTACACTCGTCCACTAGGGATCACTTAGGGGTTTAAAGGCTTGTTTTTTTTTTTTGGGAGGGTGAAAGGGGATTTGAACTCTTAATCTCAAGAAGTCAAAGCCTTCACAAGGAGTTTAGATCCTTAGTAGCCATCCATTGATCCTGATTATCTAGATCTAAAGGCTTGTTGCATGGGCTAAAAAAGTGAGATTAATGCTACATTTGATTCTATCTTTATTTAATTTGAGTTTTTCTATTTTGAATGAGAAATGGCAATATTAGGAGGCAAATAGGCAAATATGGGAGTGGAATACACAAAGGAAAGGAGAAAATTGAAAAATCAAGTTTTGAAGGCCAAGTTCGGACATCAATTATCCATGTTTGGATGTGAGGTGATCGGGCTCAGCTCCCGAAATTCCACATTCAGACATCATAAATTAATATTTGGACGTTTGTTGAACAGCTTGTCATCTTCGGATGTCATAAAAGTCATGTCTAGATGCGTGTGTTTGCTCCCAACCAATCAGCAAAGCCCGAATGACGCGAGAATGGCTTCATCTTCTTCTTCAAAGAAAGTACCTTGGTACTTTTTGGCAAGTAGTTTTTAGGGTTTATACTAGTTCGGGTAAATTTTCTATACTTAGATTAATTTTTATGACTTCTTCCTCTTTGATAGTTGGCTAAACTCTCTTACTAAGGTTAGTGGAGAACATTTGGGTATGTAAATTAAATCCAAAATTCTTCATTTAAGGTTTTCTTTGGTAATACAATCCCTCTCTTATTTTAGCAAAGCTTTCTCTCTATATAATCTCTTGAATTGTTATGCTATATATGTGATGAATGCTTAAGATTCCCTATGAGTTGAATAGCTACATATACATGCCTTGGTTCAATTGTTGGATATTGCCTTTAATTAATTGATTTGTTGGTTTCTATGGAATTTGGGTATTTAATTATTCAATTGCCTGACTTATGATAGATTCCGAACTTGGTGAATGCTTGTAATTGATGATTAGATGTTCAGATTCATTTAGGTTAACTCTTTGATTATAAATTAGATAATTTCCTAATTAATCATTGTCAAATCATCCAATTGGGTTCACACCTTACTTGATTCCCAAATCACTCTCTCAAACATTCACATATATTTCTTTCATTAATCATTTTTCAAACTCCAAGATTTAGTACTTGCTTGACAACCTATACTTGGGTTTACAACTTCCCAGATGAAGCAACTCTCTCTGCAAAATTTGGCTCCACGTAAGATTATTTCCTTGAGTATGAGCTAACTTCAAAATATTCCCAGAAATAGGCCCAGGCCCACCTGTAATCTGGAGAGTCCTATTCAGATATAAGATAATGGGAAGTGAGTACTATTTTCAAAACTTATTTGACTTTAATTATCACCTCTAAACTTATCCTCCTTTTAGTCCTTTTTTTCATCAAGAAGTTGTTTATAAGTACACATTTTAAAACATTTTTAAATTTTTTCTAAAATGTATTCCATTATTACCTCTACTATAAATAGTGCATACCTAATTGACAAATTTTATATTTCCAATATTTGAATATTAGAATGTGAGACTTTCAAGATTTCTTTTGATATTTGTGTATCATTTGAATTTTAAAATTTCACACACACACACACACACACATATAGTAATATCAAACAGTAACACGTTCAACAAAAAAATAATAACATCAAACAATAGTTTAGTTGTCACTCTTTGTTGACAATACTTGGGCACTATCAAGGGGGCTTTACATAATGCCATTGATGACACTGTTTGCATGACAATTTTTCGAGTCCCTCTTTACGTGCAACTCTTTGAGTGAGTAAATATATATTGTCATCATTTATGGTCAATCTATTGTTGTCACTGTTTACTGACACTACTTGAGCACTATTAAGGGGGCATTACATGATGCCATTGATTGGACCCCCATTGTCAATAGCTCGTGTCTCTCTTTGGTGCCATTATTTGTATGACAATTTTTCAAATTCCTCTTTAGGTGCAACTTTTTGAGTGAACAAATATATATTGTCATCATTTAGGGTCAATCTATTGTTGTCACTTTTTACTGACATTACTTGAGCACTATCAAGAGGGCATTACATGATGCCATCGATTGGACCTCCATTGTCATTATCTCGTGTCTCTCTTTGGTGACACTGTTTGCATGATAATTTTTCGAGTCCCTCTTTAGGTGCAACTCTTTGAGTGGTCAAATATATATTGTCATTATTTAGGATAAATCTATTGTTTTCACTCTTTACTAACACTATTTGGGCACTATCAAGGTGGCATTACATGATGTCATTGATTGGACCCTCATTGTCATTATATCGTGTCTCTCTTTGTTGACATTGTTTGCATGACAATTTTTCGAGTCCCTCTTTAGGTGCAACTCTTTGAGTGGACAAATATATATTGTCATCATTTATAGTCAATCAATTGTTGTCACTCTTTACTAACACTACTTGGACATTATCAAGGGGGCATTACATGATGCCATTGATTGGAATCCCATTGTTATTATCTCGTGTCTCTCTTTGGTGTCACTCTTTGCATGACAATTTTTCAAGTCTCTTTATGTACAATTCTTTAAGTGGGCAAATATATATGTTACTATATATATATATAATTTCAAAATTCAAATGATACACAAATATCAAAAGGAATCTTGAAATTCTCACATTCTAGTCTTGAAAATCTCACATTCAATTAGGTATGCACTATTTATGGTAGGGGTAAAAGGGCATTTATGACTTTTTTTAGTAGATGCACTTCTATCTCAATAATTTTAAAAAGTGTACTTTTATCTTGTTAATTTTTTAGGGAGGTACCGGCCTCCCTAAGTCTCTTCGGATATTTAAGGTGTGCAGATCTCAGATTAATATTAGGGGGTTGGGATTTAAGCCCACTACCACTTGGCTCACTATTATTGGAAAACACACCACTTACATCTGTAACACTTCCAGGTTGGACCAAATTACCCTTAACCACTAGCACATGTTTGTCACCTGCTACTATAATCGCCTCTACTGGCAAATGCTCATCACCTACTGCTGTAATCGCCCTTGTATCTACCAGAAAACTATAAGTCGCATTGCCTTCCATTGAAAACTCATAAGATACTTTAGGCATAGTTTGCGCAAAACATCTATTTTGCCCCTTCCCCTAGCAAACTATTTCCTGAGAGTTGCCTTTCATAGCATGCTTGATCCTCCTAATCTCAGTCATTACTTTAGCTATGTGACAAGTAGCTTCTTCAGAATTAATCACTTGATCACTAAGAACAGTCCTTTGTTCCACATCATGATTCCCATAGTTCATCAACGAAAAAATATCATTTGTCTTTGAAGTAAGAATCTCACCTTCCTTAACCTCTGGAGTTACATTAGAGTCATCTAGTTTGTCCTGAATGACCAGTTCATCCTTTTTCATATTCTTAAAAACATCAAACCAAGAAATCTTTCTAGGATCTTAGTAGAAATAGGCACAAAATCCACATCTCCAACACAATTCCTACTCGTATTCATTTTCAAAGCATTATGCTTACCAGAATTACCTCCTCATTTTATTAGACATGGTAGATCTTACAAACTCTGAAAAATAATGTAAAAAAACTAATAGAAAAAATTGAAAGTGCCTCTCAGTACAAGAGAAGTCATAAATAAATAAATAAATAAATATATATATATATATATATACCAAGTGGTCTAGGGTAGGTTTAAGAGGAAGTCCTTGCTAAAAAGGAGTTTATAGCTCGAATTCTATGCATCAGGATCAAAAAGGCGCGTCCAGATAGTAAAGGAACAGTTAAAACTCTTTGGACCTAAATGCATAGGCATGTTCAAATAGGAAAGGAACGTCTGAACGGGAAATTTGCATCCGAACAGTGCTGAGTCTCTAGAAAATCTTGGGTAGTTGCTTCGAGATGGAAGATTTGCATCTGAACGGTCTTCTTACCTTGAAAATCGTACATCTTCATTTGAGGACATCAAAATACATTCTTGTAAAGTAAACAGCAGGAATGCAAAGTGACAAGTGAATTAAAATCAAATCTGGAAGACGAATTGAACACTAGACTTAGCACTCAATGAAAGTAATAAAAGATCATCGGAGTGATGTGTTACCAAAAAAGTAAAATTGCTCAGAAGAAAAAAACAAGTAAATAGATAGGTTGGCTTTATAAAGAGTTTTTGTGGTTGATCATGTGATCCTTTTTCTGTGGCCTAGCCTCTACTATTTATAGAGATGAGTCTCAACCATTGATCTATCTTTTTCAGCCACTACTTGTGATCCAGACCATGTCCCTTGAGATATGTAAATGTATGTTGAACTGTCTCCAACTAGTGGCTCATGATGTCACATTTCCTCATTTCCTAGGATCCTAAGAGTCCTACTCTTCTAATTGCTTTGTCAATTATGTCCTCACACAAACTCCCTTGTGACCATCGAATCCCTTCCATGTGTTACCTTCTAATTTTGGGTGTAAACAACTATATATTATAAAATGGAATTAACCATCAGCGGTTCAAACTTTGTTGGATCCATTAACATCTTTCAAACCAATTAAAAATTTTAAAAGGTGCCAGATATCAACACAAAGCGTTAGCCTGCAATTGGTGAGATTAAAATAGAGATAGTACTAATCTGAATAACCTATATTTGTAGTACTTGTGTCATTCAATTCCATCGTCAGTCCTATATAGACTATTTAAGGTTTCTTAATTTTTTTTCCTAGTTTATGGATTAAAAAATATTTTTCCTTGAGAATATAGTAGCATTCACACGTCTTTATTTGGTGAAATTATTTAACGTGCTTGAAGCTCCAAGGCACAAAGAAGAACCTAGAAGCCACCTTGCGTCTCGCTACAGTCACTTGAACAGTCACAATTTTAGAACCCCACATGGTTCGAGTTCGTACATGCTTAGATTTTAAGTCCACATGGACTTTGGCACTCCTAGTAGTACCATCAGGGAGACAGAATGGCGAACACTTAAGGTAAGGCCAAAATTGGCTCATCTAAAGTGCCTCCACCTCTCAAAGTTCACGCTCAATTCTACTGCACTAAGGCAAAAGTTGCTATGGCCGATTTGGTTAGGTTGTGCCAAATGGCTAGGGTGTCGTCAGATCAGTACATTGTGCGGTTTAAGAAGGCTACAAACTAATGTAGTTTAGTGTTGTCCAAGTGGAGTATATATGGATCGCATAGAAAGGCTTGGGGTCGATCTTCGAAAAAATTTCAAAGGGATGGAGTTCAATGACTTGTTCAAGCTAGCCACACTAGCTATACAAAATGAACACATCCTAAGAGAAGAATTGGATCGAGGAAATGCATCCAAGGAAACATACTATAGAGACCCCAAGACTAAGATCTTTATGGTCGAGCCAGACTAGGAGCTGGAGGTGAACACGACAGAGATTGTGATAAGACGGTCACATGTGTGCAAGGCTTTAACTAAGCCTCCAAAAAATCAAGCACAGGCCGTGTCGAATGCGAATAAAGGTACTAGCGACAGAAGCAACCGAAAGTACGACTTCAACATTTCTAAGGCCGATCAAATTTTTGACCATCTTCTTGTTGACGACATTATCAAGCTGTCTTTTGGTTATAAGATTCGATTGGCCATATAGCTGAAGAATAAGACATATTGTAAATGGCACCATTTGTGGAGCCATTCTATTGCAAGCTATGTGGTGCTTTAGAACACCATTAAAGATAATCTGAGTAAGGGTCACTTGATCTTTAGAGACAAGAGAAAGCTAGATATAGGGTTCGATAAAGATCCTTTTCAAAAGATAGACGCCATTAACATGGTGGAAGTGGGACAGTCAAAAACTCCCATAGTTGACTTGGACGAGGATAGGTCAATAGATGATAAAAGCTAAGGGGAAAGAAGGATAATGCACCCTAGGATGAATCATCAGATGAGGAATTTGGGGGTGGACAATGCATATCACCGGGACTCCAGGAGTAGCTTGACATTGCCAAGAACAATTTATGTTCCAGGTGTAAAGCTTTTTACAAGATAATTATGATGTTTGAAGTTGTCAAAGTGGAGCGAGCTAAGTCGTCCAAGAGGCCACAGAAGAAATGACACTACAAGAGAACCCACTCGGAATGGTCACGTTAGTGGTCGCTACCTAAGCAAGGCAAGGAGGATTGATTTGGAAATTTTATGAGGTTAAGCTACAAAGGACATGACAAAGTCGTCCAAGACCGAAGTATGATGAGTACGCCACAAGGTTGGGGCCTGATCTACCCACAAGGACAGAGGGTTATCAAGATCGACCAAGGATGGTGAAACTAACCAAGCCACTAGAGGGTCATTGGTATGTACCCCATCACCCAAAGTTCCCGTTATACTATTAGTGTCAACCACTGTCGAGATCATAGAAGCGCAGGAAGTAGTGCATATAGGTAGAACTACGTAGGTGCGAAGAAGAAGAGAAAGTTTAGGCTCGAGAAGCCCGAGAGACAATTCATCGTTTAGAGCTTGAGATTGGGGAGACTAAATCCCAATTCGTTATATCCCCGCCTCCACAACATCTAGTGGCCTCGAAGAAGGCCACAGCTAAGGAGAAAGGAAAGAAGAAGGTGGAGCTCGAGCCCGCACTAAAGTGAGTTTCAAGGAGCGGATGGTTAAGAGGGTGGTGGAACGAATAAGGATCGCACTCAACATCCCTCTGGGGACTTGCAAGGGAGGGAAGAAATAGGACCCTATAGACCCTACCGATGGAGACGATAGTGATGGAGGCGACTCTATCCAATTTGACATACTTGAGTGATGTCTATTAATGCTCTTGGGTTGTTGCCGACATCATTTAAAAGGGACCTCAAGCAAAATCCCAAGAAGTAGATGCTGAAGATATGGGGATGCCAGGCTCAACATTTTTTGACAAAGATGGAGTNAGTGGCACAGTACTCAAAATGGGTATCCAACATTGAGCCAGTTAAGAAGAAGACCGGCAAGATCAGAGTTTGTTGTGAATACCGCGACCTCAAAATGGCGACTCCCAAAGATAAGTCTGTCATTCCATTGGCAGACCAGCCTATAGATGCAGGTGCTATGAACGCGATCATGTTATTTATGTGGATAGCAACATAGGTTACCATAAGATTTTCATTGCAGNATTAGTGGGACATCGACTACCGATCAGGGAAAGATATATGCCGCTTAAGTAGCTCCCAAGGTTGATGTTCCAAGAAGTAAATTTGTTGGTGAAGGAGGAGATTGAACACCTCATGAAGGCAAAGTGCATCCAGTGGCACAGTACTCAAAATGGGTATCCAACATTGAGCCAGTTAAGAAGAAGACCAACAAGATCAGAGTTTGTTGTGAATACCGCGACCTCAAAATGGCGACTCCCAAAGATAAGTCTGTCATTCCATTGGCAGACCTGCCTATAGATGCAGGCGCTATGAACGCGATCATGTTATTTATGTGGATAGCAACATAGGTTACCATAAGATTTTCATTGCGGAAGAGGATCGGCACAAAACTACTTTCTGATGTCCTAAGTCAATTGGGATGTTCAAATTGAGGGTGATATCGTTCGAACAGAAGAACATTGAAGCCACTTACCAGGGAGCTATGAACACCAACTTCCATTACATGATTAGTAAGATCGTAGAGGTGTACATTGATGACATCATAGTCAAGACTCAAGACTTGAAAAAACATCTTAATGATCTGAAATGAGTCATTGAAAGGATGTGTGTCCATTAGCTAAAAATAACCCCGTTGAAGTGCGCCTTAGGGGTTACAACAAGAAACTTCCTTGGATTCCTAGTGGACAAAAAGGGGATTGAGGTAGACAAGAACAAGGTGAAGGCCATCATAGAGGTCGCGCCTCCAAAGACCTAGAAGGAGCTTTAGTGCCTAATCGCTTAAGTCAATTTTCTTTGGCAATTCATCGCCAATTGTGTANGTGGAGGTTCAGGATCCACTACTCGAAGTCAACCTACATGGGCTGGGGGAGCATCAACCAACATTTTTCAGCAAGCTGCTAGAACTGAATTTTCAAGAATGACTTATACAACTACTGAGAGAATATCGTGACTGCTTTGCCTTGGGTTATGAGGAAATGTCAGAGCTAGACTCGGCATTAGTGGGACATCGACTACCGATCAGGGAAAGATATATGCCGCTTAAGTAGCTCCCAAGGTTGATGTTCCAAGAAGTAAATTTGTTGGTGAAGGAGGAGATTGAACACCTCATGAAGGCAAAGTGCATCCAGTGGCACAGTACTCAAAATGGGTATCCAACATTGAGCCAGTTAAGAAGAAGACCAACAAGATCAGAGTTTGTTGTGAATACCGCGACCTCAAAATGGCGACTCCCAAAGATAAGTCTGTCATTCCATTGGCAGACCTGCCTATAGATGCAGGCGCTATGAACGCGATCATGTTATTTATGTGGATAGCAACATAGGTTACCATAAGATTTTCATTGCGGAAGAGGATCGGCACAAAACTACTTTCTGATGTCCTAAGTCAATTGGGATGTTCAAATTGAGGGTGATATCGTTCGAACAGAAGAACATTGAAGCCACTTACCAGGGAGCTATGAACACCAACTTCCATTACATGATTAGTAAGATCGTAGAGGTGTACATTGATGACATCATAGTCAAGACTCAAGACTTGAAAAAACATCTTAATGATCTGAAATGAGTCATTGAAAGGATGTGTGTCCATTAGCTAAAAATAACCCCGTTGAAGTGCGCCTTAGGGGTCACAACAAGAAACTTCCTTGGATTCCTAGTGGACAAAAAGGGGATTGAGGTAGACAAGAACAAGGTGAAGGCCATCATAGAGGTCGCACCTCCAAAGACCAAGAAGGAGCTTTAGTGCCTAATCGCTTAAGTCAATTTTCTTTGGCAATTCATCGCCAATTGTGCAGGAAAAGTGAAAGCATTCTCGTCGCTTTTCAATCTAAAAGGTGCAAAAGATTTCAGATGGGAAGCACAACATCAAGAGGCGTACCATCATATCAAGGAATATTTGGCAAGCCCACCAATTCTTATGCCACCCATTAAGGGTAGGCCATTAATATTGTACTTATCTGCCACACAAAAGTATATTGGGTGGTTGCTGGCTCATAATAATAGCACAGGCAAAGAGCAAACTATTTATTGTTTAAGTAAAAAATTGACTCCGATCGAGCAACGTTAAAAGTCAATCGAGAAACTTTGTTTAGCATTGTATTTTGCATCATAGAAGCTGAGAGTTTATATGATTTTAGTTGTGGTGTATGTTGTGCAAATTGGTTTAATTAAGTACATGATAATGTTACAATTATGAGAGGCCGAATTGGAAAATGGGTTCTAGCATTGATGAAATTTTCACTCCATTACTTGCTATAGCACATGATAAAAGACCAAGTACTGGCCGACTTTTTAGTATACCACCCTTGTATGGAAGTGGAGCAAAACAAAAGGGAATCACTTGGTTTGTTGGGAGTATTCGTGGTGTCATTAATGCCATGAAAAATTAAGATTTGATAGGTCAATGACACGTGAGTCTGCACGGGTTGGGGTAATTATAGAATCGCCCCAAGGCTAAAACCTAACTATCATTTAAACTATAGTTCGAATGCACTAATAACCAAATTGAATACGAGGCGTTGATTATCTGGCTTGAATTTTTATTTGGAATAGGAGCATTAACGGTTGAAATAACCAATGATTCCTAGTTAGTCATAACTAGATCGCAGGCAGTTTCCAATGCAAAAGTTGTGAGCTATGCCCTTTCCACTCCATCATAATGTTATTATTGGTAATTTTTGATGATGTGATGTTGCGAGCGGTCCTAAGAGAGATGAATGACCAGGTTAATAACTTGTCCCAACTGGGATCAAATCTAAGAATTCCTCAAGGAATGGATGAGAAACTAGTCAAAGTTCAAAGGAGAATCTTGCTGTCCATAAGAACCATAGGGATAGAATTTGAAGAACTAATGGTGAAAATGGAAAAAGAAGACTAGAGGTTCAACATCATGTAGTTTCTAAGGTATCAAAATAAGGATATGGAGCTAGCTTTCAGAAGATGTGCCACTAACTATATACTCAAGGATGGGGAACTATATATGAAAGGAATGCACGATGACCTATTATTAAGGTGTATCGGCAGGGAAGAGGCTATCCTGGTATTGGCCGAAAGCCATGAAGGCATATGTGTTGCACATCAATCTTGTACAAGATGTGCNGCTATCCTGGTATTGGCCGAAAGCCATGAAGGCATATGTGTTGCACATCAATCTTGCACAAGATGCACTGGTTAATTGGAAGATATGGCTACTATTGACCAAACATTCTAAAAGATTGCATTGAGTATGCAAGAAGCTGTTAAGCATGTCAGTGCCATGGGCCTATCCAAAGGGTGCCTACAATACAAATGCATCCCATAATCAAGCCATGGTTTTTCAGAGCTTGAGCCAAGGATTTGATAGAGATGATTTTTTTCCCTTCTCTATAGTAGCATTCTTTTACCATTTTGGCTACCGACTATTACACAAAGTAGGTGGAGGTCATTCCAATGAGGACGATCAATCAAGCTGACATCATACAAATGATAAAGGAAAACATTGTTCACTGATTTGGGCTTCCTCAACACATTGTGACTGACCAAGGAACAATCTTTGCAGATAGCGAAGTTAAGGGATTTGCAGAGGAGTATGGTTTCAGCATAAACCGCTCAATCCCATAATATGCGCAAGGAAACAGCCAAGAAGAATCTACTAATAACTTGATGNACACATTGTGACTGACCAAGGAACAATCTTTGCAGATAGCGAAGTTAAGGGATTTGTAGAGGAGTATGGTTTCAGCATAAACCGCTCAATCCCATAATATGCGCAAGGAAACAGCCAAGAAGAATCTACTAATAACTTGATGGAAAGGATTATCACAAAGATAGTAGAAGAAAAACCAAGGGGATGGCACAACAAACTATCAGAAGCACTATGGGCATATAGAATGTCCAAATGGTTAAGCACCAGAATCACGCCATTTAAGCTAACATATGGGCACGATGCGGTCTTGCCAAATGAAATCACCAAGAAATCATTGTGAGTGGCATTTCAGACTAGGCTAAGTCCAACTAAATACAATGAGGCCATGATAATCGAGCTTGAGAATTTTGATGAAATGCGGTTAGGCACTTTGAATTGCACTAAAGTACAAAAGGCCAGAGCCGCCAGATCGTAAAACAAGAGGGTCAAGAACAGGACCTTTGGCATAGGTGACTTAGGCTTTGGATGGAGAACGCCATATTCGATCTATAAATAGATATTTAATGAAGGCCTACAAACCATTGGTCTAGGGGGCCGCAGAATACAAACAAGACCTTTAAGATAAGAGGTCACGACCAACTACCTAAGACAGGCTGACGACAAAAAAGGAAATCATTCTGTCATTAACAATTGTAAAGTGCAACAGGGAAAATGGAACAAAGCAAACAACAAAAAAAATTTTATACATAGAATTTGTAAAATTTCAGTGAATACAATTTGTATGATACATAAAAATAAAGTGTTACATAAACATGATGTTAGGATAGCTTGTTTCTGAAGGCTTGTCATCCTAAATTTGAAGATGACAAATGGCAGTCATGGAGACAAAAAAAGAAAAAGAAAGAGGAGCAGTAGAAAGTTGATGAGCTACCCGAAGTTAGATATAGACCTTTGACAAGAGCATCTCCTGATCAGAATCTCCTCAAACATGCCAATTGTGCATAGCCACACCTCTTCCTTTTTCCAAAAATGATGCCTAGGAGACTCATCCTAAGGCCAATCTGAATATCAAATAAATAAGACAGAATGTGGCCGGCAGATACACCATAAGCTAGATGTAGTATCTTTTTCCAACTTGAACAATGGCNGAGACTCATCCTAAGGCCAATCTGAATATCAAATAAATAAGACAGAATGTGGCCGGTAGATACACCATAAGCTAGATGTAGTATCTTTTTCCAACTTGAACAATGACATACTATACATGTTGTCTTACCTCCAAGACAATGACCTACAAAATGACCCAAGTATGGAGGCAAAATGAAGTATCCATCCAAAGGAAAAACATGAAGTAGGTTGGTAAAACTAACTATAAGTGTGAAGGGGAAAATACATAGTCAAGGCCATGGCTAAGACCGAAGGAAGAAAGAGTTTGGAGGTCAACAAGGTTATTATCTAGCTTTCTCCCTTCTAGGTCAGGAGGTTCAGAAAGTACATCTGTCATATTGCACAAGGAAGAAGACATTTCTTAGTCTGCTGTGCTCGAAAAAAAACCCAAGTCCTTTAGCATTTATAGGCCATGAAAGAGTTAAATACTTTATTGGCCTTGCCTCGAAAATAGTCAACATTTATGACAATTTAATGAGGGAAATGAAACATTACTCCGAACGATAGTCAAGGTGCCAAAATGCATGCACGTGGATCAAACGACGAAAACGTGATATAAGTGGCAATTAATGTCATTTAGTTCACAGTTATGTCGTCACAAAAGAAATTAAAAGATAGATATGATTNCAAGGTGCCAAAATGCATGCACGTGGATCAAACGACGAAAACGTGATATAAGTGGCTATTAATGTCATTTAGTTCACAATTATGTCGTCACAAAAGAAATTAAAAGATAGATATGATTTAAAAAGTAAAGGGCAAAAAAGTCCATTTCTATTTTTTATTTATTATATTTCTAGGAAGTACACAAAATCAAAAAAAATGAACTTCTACTTGGTACAGTGACCTTTTCACGGTCTGTAACTTGGCCGAAGCTAACTCGGCAAGGGCTGCGCCCGCATCCACAAAGGTTGCAGCATTGGCTGCAGTAGCCTTAAGATCTTCTAAACACTCCTGGTAGGACACAGATTCCTGGTTTGTTGGGGTTTATCTCTTCTAGTCTCTAGGGAGAGAGTCAAAGCGGCCTAAATGATTAGGGCAGGTTTGGATATGCTTANGATCTTCTAAACACTCCTGGTAGGACACAGATTCCTGGTTTGTTGGGGTTTATCTCATCTAGTCTCTAGGGAGAGAGTCAAAGCGGCCTAAATGATTAGGGCAGGTTTGGATATGCTTATTTAAGTTTACTAACCTCTCTCTCGTTGGTCGTAGATAATATAGCGAGACAATTTTGGCGCTTCTGATACCACGACCCTGCTTCCTTAAGGAGGGTTGGAAGTGCATCAACTAAATAGACAAGTGTCTAACAGTCCTCTTCAAGAAGAAAAGGAGAGGAAGAGAGGGATCTGACCAATCAAAGCTGTTCCTCAAGAAGGTTTATTTCGTCCACCAAGATGGCAAGATGGCCGGTAATGACTGTCATCACTATCCTATGATGGTTTTCAAACTCGAGATTCAGAATCATCTATAATTGTTGGAAGGAGATAGGANCAAGAAGGTTTATTTCGTCCACCAAGATGGCAAGATGGCCGGTAATGACTGTCATCCCTATCCTATGATGGTTTTCAAACTCGAGATTCAGAATCATCTATAATTGTTGGAAGGAGATAGAACTAGAAGATAGATGAGCCTTCAAGGAAGCTAGAATGGAAAACAAGTCAGTATCACGTGAAGTTGAGAGTGATCGACAATGGACTAACAACCTGAGTTGGGGTCATGGCCCAAACAGTCTCAGTGACCATAGGAGTATTTTTTCCTATTGGAGAACCAAGAAGTTCCTGCTTGGAGGCTAGACTTTCTTAACTCTCAAGGTCCATAATTTTGACATCGTTAGCTGCATTAGGGCCTATGTTATCAAAAGAATGCGCCAGTGAAGCTAAGTCAATGACGGCTATAGAAAAGGCCATAGAAATCAGAGCGATAGCTAGGTCGAGGGGTTCAAGATTCCCAAAGATGGCATCTTAGGTCAGTAGAAGGAGTACCGTNAACAGTCTCAGTGACCATAGGAGTATTTTTTCCTATTGGAGAACCAAGAAGTTCCTACTTGGAGGCTAGAATTTCTTCACTCTCAAGGTCCATAATTTTGACATCGTTAGCTGCATTAGGGCCTATGTTATCAAAAGAATGCGCTAGTGAAGCTAAGTCAATGACGGCTATAGAAAAGGCCATAGAAATCGGAGCGATAGCTAGGTCGAGGGGTTCAAGATTCCCAAAGATGGCATCTTAGGTCAGTAGAAGGAGTACCATCACGCTGATGGACACGACACAAAAGGGAGGCATCATCTTTAACATCTTGGCCCTCATCAATCGGAGCATGAGGAACAGATGCGAATGGAGTTATAGAATAACGTCGTCGCTTTTCCTTGCGGCAAGACCACATTGGAGAAATGGAATTAACTAAATAAGCCAGAAACGTACAGATTGTAGGATCCAGGTCAACTTCCTGAGGAGGAATAACAGTAAAGGGAAAAGTCCTAACCAAGCTAGCCCTTGGAGATGACTGAACTCACGATGGGAAATTCATGTGGTTAAGGACAATGGCCATGTCACGATTAAACTGCCGAAGGAAATATCATTTCCACCAAGTCTTGGAAAGCTTTGAAACGTCATTGACTAAGTGAAGGAGGTCATTCGGAAAGAGCGGCGGGTAAGAGAGTAGTGTCGGTTGACTTCGTGAATGTTCATTTCAATCACATTCGGTCGATTGGCGTAATCAACATTAAGAATGCAAGCAAAGGGATAAGAAATCTGCTACACTTGACCAAATTGGAGGGAAAATGCTGAGGCATGTTGACTTCAATGCCGCAGTGAGCATTGGCAGCATGAGTCGACCCTAGGCCATAATGCAAGTATCGAGGGTGAACATAGGAGAACCAGGCATCCTAATGAGAAGTAGCGGTGTTAACAAGAGCCTTTTCAGGCCTATATAGGAACTATTTAGGACCTCATTCTAGGAAAATGGCATCCAAACTAGTCGTGAGCCATTCAGTTATACAATTAAGAAAAATAGTCAACAAAAGACTATTCTCTAGAAGGGTCATGGAAAATAGACAACCATAAGAAAAGGAGGCATTATTATCAGGTGGTTAGAAAGCTTTGGGAAATAAGCACAAAGTCATAGCTGAAGCACCCAAAGAGGACATGAATCCCTTTGCATCTTTGACGCCACTATCTCCCATATTCCGTGATATAGGTGGGCAAGCATGATAGGGGAAAGAGTGTAGAAAGCTCCTGTGGCCAGGAAGATGGCTAGCGGAATATACTCCTTGGTCACCTTGCAAGATAGAGTATAGAAAAAGAACTGGTTAAGCCAATAAAGCAAGAACAAGATGTGTTCTTGGTCTGATACAGAAGAGCCATCACGGCCACGGTAGGCCGCATGGAAAAAAGAATAGGTAGTGATTGGCTTGTTATGAACGTCAAGTGGAAATTCGTAGTTCGCTTTAATATGCATAAGTAAAGCATTAGCCACAGTCCAGAATGGAGGAAGACCAAGGAGAGTAGATATATCATATACCATAGGGTCCATCATGCAAGCGAAAGTGAAAGACATTTTTCTCCACGGACCAAAATAAGAGAGCTACATTGAGCAGCGACTTATTGATTGGTGTCATGATAATGCTTAACTCTATGGCATCATAAATTCCAAGATGCTACCATAGAGTTCCCTTGAATGCTTTAACACTTGCAACCCACAAAATCCAATCAGGGGAAGGGGTTTTCCATGCACGAACTAGGTTGCTACTAAGCCAATTTTCCCATTGGAAAGGTTCTTTGACATTAAAAGGCTCTACATGTGAGAGTCATGTTAAATGCACTGACCTTCTTTTGGAGGCATCGTTTTGAAGGTCAACCTAAGAGCCATTTCTGGTGTTGAAGAATAATCAAAAAGCATATTAAAGACACAAAGAGTGTATTGAGTAGCCTACACTCATGAAAAGAGCTGCTTCAAGAGTCGCTTCAAGAGTAATAGCACGAGGAGTCTCCATTGATGAAGAAGAAGAAGGAAAGTCGAAATAATGACAAAACAAAAAATTTGAAAATGCATTATATAGACACAGTGAACATGTTGAAATGATGATTTAAAAGATATGGATGGATCGTGTGCCAACCATTTCTTACAAATCTTAAAAGACTAAGGATAGACCAAAAGACTACATGTGGACCATTATCTGCAATTATGAAACTTCACGACCAATAGTAATATGACAACTAAGCAAAGCCAGCGTAGCAGCAAAGGTTTAAATTCAAAGGAGCCAAAATGACATGACAAATATGAAGTATCTAGCAGGTCATTTTTTTTTTGGGGGGGGGGCAATGTTTATACCTAAAAATAGAGAGATCAGAGGGTGACACATGGAATGGATCCGAAGATCACAAGGGAATCTGTGAGAGTCCAAAATTGATAGGGAAATTAGAAAAGTAGGACTCTTAGGATCTCGAGAAATGAAGAAATGTGACAACATGAGCTGCCAGTTGGATAGGGCCATGATCGCAAGTAATGGTTGGGAAAGATGGATCAATGGTTGAGAGTCATCTCTATAAATAGCAGAGGCTAAACCACTGAGAAAGGATCCCACGATCAATCAGAAAAACTCTTCATAGAGCTAGCCAATCTTCTTACTTGTTTCTTCCTTCCGAGCAATTTTACTTTTCTTGTAATACATCACTCCGGTGACTTTTATTGCTTTCATTTAATGCTGAGTCTAGTGTTCGATTCATTTTCCAGATTCAAATTTAATTCACTTGTTACTTTGCATTCCTACTATTTATTTTATAGTAGTGTTCACAAGTCTTGATTTGGCGAAATTATTTAAAGTCCTTAAAGCTCCAAGGCATAGAAAAGAACCTAGAGGTAACCTTACATCTCACTACAGTCGCCCGAACAGTAATGATTTTAAAGCCCACGTCGGTTCAAGTAGGTAAAGTTATACGTGTTTGGATTTTAAGTCAACATGAATTTTGATATGCGCGTAATCTGAAAATACAACAAACAATAGTTCAATACACGTGAAAGAGTTCTTTTAAAAGGTAAATAAAAAGACCTACTTTTATTTTGAAATAATGTATGTATACTGTGTTGAAGAGTAATTTTGCATGATTTGGACTCAATGGCCCTTGGAGAGACTGTTGAAGTGTTCGGACTTTTTCATACATTGGATTGACCTTAATCAATAAATTTCAAGCCTATTGGAAGGCAGAAATCCTTGACTTTTAGGACCCCTACTAGGGCCGGGAAAGCCCAAATTGGGCCTTGTTGGGTTAGAAATTTGAAGTCGAGCTTGGGCACTGATTCCCAAGTTAAGTATGAACTAGCTCAAGCTCTGTAGGGATGAAATTTGGGCTAGCTAACCCGAGTCTAACCCTAACCCCACTCAAAAAAATCAGGACTTAGGTTAAAGTTTTTAAAAGAAAATTGTGAGAGCTAGTCCCCATTTGTGGACTTATTTGGACTTAAGTCTACTTAAAAAACTTGTTTGAGAATAAATCCATTTTTATCTTCATTTTTCAAAATACCCTCAATAGTTATATTTAAATAAAATAAATTTGCAATCTAACAACTCGTAAAATCTATCATATATATCTATATTTATATATAGATTAGAACTATTTTATCTCTCTCCCTCTCTCTCTCTCTCTCACACACACACACACATATATGAGATAAAATAGTAACATTCAAACAAAAAATATTAACATTTTTACCATGTTCAACAAAAAAAATAATAACATTAAACAGTAACATATTCAACAAAAAAGTAGTTATACGAAAAAATTATACCATGGAAAAAAATAGTAACATAAAAAAAAAGTAGTAAAATGTGCAATAAAAAAATATTAACATAAAAAAATTAGTAACATGGTATTGCGGAAATTGAAAAAGTAGTAACATGCTTCAGGGCATTTCGTCGAACACCTTTGGGGCATTGTGCAGATGTTTTGATACAGTAATAACTCATAATTTTTCAGACAAATCAAGATCATCATATGTTCGATCAAGACATCAAAATTTATTTTTTCAAAAAAAAGACATCAACATAAACCCAAAATAAATTTCTTAATAATATATAGGCTTCAAAAAATATATAAGAAAAATGGAGCCACTAGATAGTCCTTCGTTATATCAAAGTCAACAACGCCATCGGCCAAAACTCTAGTGATCATCGACATCCAAAGCTGTCGATCTCGGCATTAATTGGCCAAAGATCCCGACGTTCAATGGCCATCCATCCGTCATTTAGAACGAAGAGAGGAGAGAGAGAGAGAGAGAGAGAG
>CAUOFW020008613.1:1267239-1322720 GCA_963454935.2 Ilex paraguariensis
AGGCCACCCTGAAAAAAAAATATTTTACTAAAATTATATATGTTTAATATATTTTTTTAGATTAATTGGGTCCACAGTAATAATTTATTAAAAAAATTAATTGGATTAAACAAGTTGGGTACTTGAACAAAAAAACAAAAACAACAAGTCCATACCAAATCTCTTAAAATAAACAAACTAAAATTGATTCCTTAGAGTATTGGTATAATTTGTTGAAATCTCATTTTGTTCAAAAATTATAGAATATATAGCCAAAAATGAGTAAAATATAGGATTTTTAAAAATATTAAAAATTATAGAATATTGCTTTTATTTGTATCAAATAAATTATATTATTGATCCTTAATGTATAGATGTTATCTTATTAATTTTTTTCAAATAGGCATTTTTTATGTTTAATGAATTTTTAAGTGTCAAATCTAATATAAAAAATATAAATATATCACATTATTTTTATCTATTATACTTAAAGTTTGTCCACCCTAAATCATATTTTTGGCTCTGCCACTATTCTCAGAGATCTTCACTCCTCATTTTGCCAAATTAATTGGTTGATTTATATTGTATCGTGCCTTCAGGTACAGATTACTCTTAGTTATCTATATAATAAAGTAATTTATAATTCAATTCTTAAAATGTAAACTAAATGACTTTTACTATTCGCGGTTGAGATTGTTTTAAATTTTATTTTAAAATTAATCTAACGATTAATTTTAACATCCTACATTTAATAAGAAAATATAGGGACCTAAGAGTGTGTTTGAAGTGACTTTTTAAAAATATTTTTAAAAATTATTTTTCGCAAATGCTTTAAAAAAAATAGTATTTGAAATTGTTTCACTACTACTGTTGTCGCCATCACCACCACCGCTGCCACCCCCCACCACCGTCGTNCATTATCTGCAATTATGAAACTTCACGACCAATAGTAATATGACAACTAAGCAAAGCCAGCGTAGCAGCAAAGGTTTAAATTCAAAGGAGCCAAAATGACATGACAAATATGAAGTATCTAGCAGGTCATTTTTTTTTTGGGGGGGGGGCAATGTTTATACCTAAAAATAGAGAGATCAGAGGGTGACACATGGAATGGATCCGAAGATCACAAGGGAATCTGTGAGAGTCCAAAATTGATAGGGAAATTAGAAAAGTAGGACTCTTAGGATCTCGAGAAATGAAGAAATGTGACAACATGAGCTGCCAGTTGGATAGGGCCATGATCGCAAGTAATGGTTGGGAAAGATGGATCAATGGTTGAGAGTCATCTCTATAAATAGCAGAGGCTAAACCACTGAGAAAGGATCCCACGATCAATCAGAAAAACTCTTCATAGAGCTAGCCAATCTTCTTACTTGTTTCTTCCTTCCGAGCAATTTTACTTTTCTTGTAATACATCACTCCGGTGACTTTTATTGCTTTCATTTAATGCTGAGTCTAGTGTTCGATTCATTTTCTAGATTCAAATTTAATTCACTTGTTACTTTGCATTCCTACTATTTATTTTATAGTAGTGTTCACAAGTCTTGATTTGGCGAAATTATTTAAAGTCCTTAAAGCTCCAAGGCATAGAAAAGAACCTAGAGGTAACCTTACATCTCACTACAGTCGCCCGAACAGTAATGATTTTAAAGCCTACGTCGGTTCAAGTAGGTAAAGTTATACGTGTTTGGATTTTAAGTCAACATGAATTTTGATACGCGCGTAATCTGAAAATACAACAAACAATAGTTCAATACACGTGAAAGAGTTCTTTTAAAAGGTAAATAAAAAGACCTACTTTTATTTTGAAATAATGTATGTATACTGTGTTGAAGAGTAATTTTGCATGATTTGGACTCAATGGCCCTTGGAGAGACCGTTGAAGTGTTCGGACTTTTTCATACATTGGATTGACCTTAATCAAGAAATTTCAAGCCTATTGGAAGGCAGAAATCCTTGACTTTTAGGACCCCTACTAGGGCCGGGAAAGCCCAAATTGGGCCTTGTTGGGTTAGAAATTTGAAGTCGAGCTTGGGCACTGATTCCCAAGTTAAGTATGAACTAGCTCAAGCTCTGTAGGGATGAAATTTGGGCTAGCTAACCCGAGTCTAACCCTAACCCCACTCAAAAAAATCAGGACTTAGGTTAAAGTTTTTAAAAGAAAATTGTGAGAGCTAGTCCCCATTTGTGGACTTATTTGGACTTAAGTCTACTTAAAAAACTTGTTTGAGAATAAATCCATTTTTATCTTCATTTTTCAAAATACCCTCAATAGTTATATTTAAATAAAATAAATTTGCAATCTAACAACTCGTAAAATCTATCATATATATCTATATTTATATATAGATTAGAACTATTTTATCTCTCTCCCTCTCTCTCTCTCTCTCACACACACACACACATATATGAGATAAAATAGTAACATTCAAACAAAAAATATTAACATTTTTACCATGTTCAACAAAAAAAATAATAACATTAAACAGTAACATATTCAACAAAAAAGTAGTTATACGAAAAAATTATACCATGGAAAAAAATAGTAACATAAAAAAAAAGTAGTAAAATGTGCAATAAAAAAATATTAACATAAAAAAATTAGTAACATGGTATTGCGGAAATTGAAAAAGTAGTAACATGCTTCAGGGCATTTCGTCGAACACCTTTGGGGCATTGTGCAGATGTTTTGATACAGTAATAACTCATAATTTTTCAGACAAATCAAGATCATCATATGTTCGATCAAGACATCAAAATTTATTTTTTCAAAAAAAAGACATCAACATAAACCCAAAATAAATTTCTTAATAATATATAGGCTTCAAAAAATATATAAGAAAAATGGAGCCACTAGATAGTCCTTCGTTATATCAAAGTCAACAACGCCATCGGCCAAAACTCTAGTGATCATCGACATCCAAAGCTGTCGATCTCGGCATTAATTGGCCAAAGATCTCGACGTTCAATGGCCATCCATCCGTCATTTAGAACGAAGAGAGGAGAGAGAGAGAGAGAGAGAGTAGTTCTTTGAATTTTAATTTCAAATTTATGAAAAAAAAAATTATTGGTATATCTCCAATATTGACAGTGAATTAAGGGATAACAATTCTCAAGTTAATAAATTAATTTAACTCAGCTTTTAAGGAAGGGTATTTTTTTAAAGCTTAAAACTTCAAAATATCCTTCCTTGATAACACTACTTAAGATTTAAAACTGAATATTTTAAGCACTTAATAAATTAAATCTGTTTCATAACCTAAAACTCATACTAGTTAATATTTTAAGCATTTCTTAAATAACAAGCCACATATTTATCACATAATGCTGAAAATGTTAGTCAATAAGTTTTTTTTTTCAATTTCTCTTAATGGACAAATATACCCTCATCATCATTGTGTCATCGCAACCACCACCAACACTATCACCACCGCCACCACTGCCACCACCACCATTATGCCACCGTCAGCACCACCATTGTCATCGTCGCCACCATCACTACTCCCACCATTACCACTACCATCTCCACCACCATCACCACCACCACCGTCACCACCATTGTGTCGTTGCCACCACCACTACCATTATGTCACTACTACCACCACGATTGTGTCACCGCTACCACTACCACCACCACTGCCACTGCCATTGCCACCACCACCACCACCACCACTACCACCATCGTTGTCGCCATCACTACCATTGTGCCACTACCACAACCACCACCACCACTACCATTGTCGTCATTGCCACCTTCACCACTACAACCATTGTGTTGTCGTCACCATTACCACCATTGTGTTGTCGTCACCACCACTACTATTATGTTACCGTCACCACCACCACCGTCGCCGCCACCACCACCACTGTCGCCGCCGCCGCCACCACCACCACCATTGCCACCATTGCCATCACCGCCACTACCATTGTGTTGCCATCACAACACCACAGTGTTGTCGGTACCACCACCACCATCACCATCACACTCATTGTCAACATCACTACCATTGTGCCACCGCCACCACTACCACCATTGTCGTCACCACCACCATTATTCACCACTACCACCACCATTGTGATGACGGTGATAGGAATAAGACAATTGTGAAGATATGGTTATAGACAAGGGCAAAATTAGAATAATAATAATTTTTAGACTTTAGCTCTTTATATTTGTCAAACAGTTTGATTAAATTCAATTATTAAATTTCAATTGACAACAAACAGTTTGCGAATTAAAAATTCAACATTTAGTACTTAATATTCACCATTCAATTTTTAGTGTTCAGCTTTCAGTTTTATCAAACACCGCCTAAACTTGATGATACCTAAAGTCATATAAGGCTTAGCTTGGTATTTCCTAATCAAACAACTAAGCAAGGACTACATAGATCATGACCAGTGTCTCGAGGTGCGCAAATCAAAAACCTTCATCTAAAGAATCTTTCATTAATGATGACAGCAACAGCTGGCACCTTCCAGAAGGCTATGCGATACCCAGAGAGTGTAACTCATAACGGCCCCACATTCTGGTAGAAGAGTTGCAAGCGCCTAAATACCATCAATGTTGATTGTGAAAAGAGAGCTTCGGTTACAAGAAAGTGGTGAGAATCACACAAGACATCTGAAGACTATAAAGTGGGATCAAACCCCTCAAATTGTATTCAAGAAATTATCTGCACAATTACCCTATATTACCTTATGTAATCTCCCATCTTTATTAATAGAAAAACTTTCTAGGAGCAAGAGACTCCATTAGAGTGGATTAGCCAAGCTCCTGAACTAATGAACCACTATAAACTTTCTGATTACTGTTTCTCACACTTCATTGCTTAAACACCAAGAGCCTAAAAGCTTTGACTGGATATTCCAGTGATTCCTAAATTTCTAGATAAGTTGTCTTAGCTCCATCATGTAGAACATCACCATCAAAACTCATTAAAAGTTCCCTAAATAAGACTCAGCCGTAATTTTCACTTAGTAGTGTTATCAGAACCAGACCAGCCATCAAACCAGTAAGGGAATCGAGTCAATGATTCATTGGTTTAACTATTGGATCAACTGATCGAACTGGTCATATAATAAAAAAATAAATATATTATAAAATATAGGATAAATTGCACCATTAATCCTTAAGGTTTGTCACTCATTACATTTTGATCTTTGAGAGATATTTTTGGTATAACCAAACACCATTATTCTTTTATTTGCACAAACAATAATCATGACACAAACATAAGTCTTCTCCTTTCTTTTTCCGTTTTCCTTTTCTCTCCAATTCATTTGTCCAGACTCCAGATCCCACACCGCCACACGTCTTCCCCTCTCAAACCAATACATATATCTCTTTCTAACCCAATACATTCATCCCTTTTCACAAACCCTTGCACACAGCCCCCAAAACGCACGCAGATGACTAACCCTAACTAATCAGATCAAACGATTGAAGGCCAAAGTTGTTCAAGGCTGGATTGAAGTTACTCCTACTCGTCGCCTGAGTAAGAGAGATCACGCTAAGTGGTCACTTCTTTAGATGTTGTTCGTCGTCGGAGTGGTCGAGTGAGGGTGAAGTGTGACTGCGAAGTGAGAAGTGGTTTACTGTAGGCAGCAGCACTCTGCGATTGATGTAGGGCAAAATGACCCAATTAGATAAAACAAAATGATATTCCAACCGCCTAGTTTGTAAAAACCGATTCACGGGTTTGGTACAAAATCAGCCAATTTAACGGTTACAAAGCGGTTCGATCCCTTCTCCGGGCTAACTAGAGAAACGGATCGGTTTAAGTCTCTAGTCATAATTGAACCGATCCAGTCCGATTATGATAATGCTACTTTTTAGAAATCGGGTTGAGCGTGGGCCAAAAAACTCAACCTGAATTAAATTCGGATAATACTCGGGTTCGAGGTTCTGGATGCACAGGTTCAACCCAAACCCTCCTCGAATTAATGAAATCGACTATGAATTTTTTTCTCTCTCCATCTTGAATCTATTACCTCTCTCCATCCGCTTCCTCTCTCCATTTGTTGCTTCTCTCCATTACAACACAAGGACATTGCTCATCTATGAGAAGACCTTGCCTAGATCTCATATGGATCTCGTCTCTGCCTCTTTTCAGGTATGGATCACTTCTCCATTGTAGTGCTTTAAAGATTGTTTACCTAAAACCATCTGGTAGTCTATAATTCTTTATTCCTAATTTTCCGACTTGTAGTGGTTTGTGATTTATGTGTCTTTATTTCTAAATTTTCATATCTGTATTTATTTCTAAAATATTCCATCTGTAATTCTTTATTTCTAATTTTCATGCCCAAATTCAACCTAAATTATTAACTTGAAATCAGCCTAAAATTTACTAGAATTATCAGCCCAAAATTAATCTGAATTAGTTAGCCCGAATTCAACCCGAGTTTTAAGAAATTAATTTAGACGGTACTCTTGTTGAGTAGCTTGAGTTAGAATTCGGGCTTGGGTTGGGTTAGGGTTGAAGTTTTTGTGTCTTCGACTGGACCTGAATTGACCTCCTAACCTGACCACGTAACCGAGTTACACCCCTAGGGCTACGTAGAGCTCAATCAGGATGAAGTTGCATTCTAGTCCTAAAACAAACTCAACAATGCACATCAAGCAAGCTCACTCAATGGCTACTTTTCTCGTGACAATGGTTCCTCTGTATACTTAGCTCTTTTTTTTTACTCTCTCTCTCTCTCCTAGCTATTATTTTCACTATTTTTTGGGACATTTTATGACCATAGTGGTAGAAGAAAAAGTTGCCTACAAAATGGTTGCAGAATCTCTCTTGCTCTTTACCTGGTGAAAAATGTTGATATTCATGTTTCCGATTGTAAAAAAAAAAAAAAAAAAAAGAAAATAGCCCTTTTATTGTTGTTCATGTCCAAAATCTTGCTTTAATTGTTGAAATTTTTTCAATCCCTGCCTTGACGATTTTAGGTGGTATATCTCATAAATAGTCCAAGTTTGAATGTAGGATGGTGTTTCTATGAAACTAACTCTCGCTCGGTTCAAACCAATTGATAACTTCATTTTTTTCTCTCTCTCAGCAATAGAGTATTCAGGCTTGCGATCGACTATGTTTGTTGTCTGATGGAGAACTTCATGCATTCTTTTTAAACAAGAATCCCACTCACATACCTCATAATTTAACAAATTAATTTTGGCCAGTGGGTCAGATTTGAATTTGTGGGACCCACAAACTATAACTGTTGTGGACATAACAACTAAAAAGAAAAAAAAATATCTAGATGGCAAAAAATAGAAGGGTAGTAAGGTGGCCATTGCCAAACAAAAAAAAATTATTATTAGGAAGAGATTAAGTTGGTACAAACACGCATCAACACTAAACCATCATATCATCTCAACATAAGACTCATATCCACCCACACACATGAAAAAAGTTGCCTGCAGGCCCTCTAACAGTGTGACCTACTAAATGGCAACTCTTATTAAAGATACAGTACTCACATGAAGCTAGGTTATCTATCATTCTTTACTTCTCCAGACTTTAGCTCTCATGGGACAGTGTAACCTGCAATGGTATGGAAATAATTATTCAAGAATCAAAAATGAATATGGTTAAAGTCATTGACTATTGCTTTATCGATTATAATAAACTAGGGACAAAGTTAGGATTTTTTTTTTCCTGACGGGGTCAAATTGTGGTGAAATCAAAAAATATTTTTCAATGGAGAACTATTGAGTGAGTTATCATTAATATCAAATTTAAATAGATTTCTTTATGCAACAGCAAAGCACGAAAAATGGAACACAAGGTAAAAAAAATGTGAAAATATCTCAAATACATATCCTACAGGGGTTTGGACCCAACACAGGTAGAGTTTGAAAAAATTATATTCTATCCTCTCCAGCTATAATCCTAATCTGAGTTTACCATCAAATAATCCTAATCTGGCCTCCATGGGTAATAAAATAGCCAATAACATCCTTATGTAGCAATACAGGAGCAGAGCATTGCATGACATCTCAAGAACAAGGGTAAGGTTACTTACTTCCACACTTCTTTCCCACCGGTCGGTTCCTGATGTTGCATCGCTTGGGGATAGTGATAGCAATAGCGGGATTGATACCGGCCTGCTTCGCCAAAGGCGACAGCAGGACAGCGCAGAGGCATCGCGGAGCAGTGTTGATCAATCCATTAACTTTGGTGCAGCAATTGGGAGGGACCTTAGCCCTAGCATTTCCCGCCGCGCTCAGGCAGGGACTTAAGCTGGCAGCCGCAGAGCGTATCGGAGTCTTCCCACACTCCCCGGCTGCACCAGCTTTGTACATAAAAACCTCGGAAACTATCAAGTATAGAACCAAAGTCGCATAGTAAAATGTCATCTTGGAAGCCATCTTTCTAAGCTTAAAATGAACTTCTATACTATATGGTCCTATGCCAAAAGTGGTGCACATATATAGAGCTGTGTACTACAATGTGAACGGAAGGAAAGTTTGAGTTTTTGCTGTAGTGGGGTAGTTGTGAAACGGAGAGTAACTATGTGGTGCGCTTTAAAGTGTTCAAAATGAAATGATTCAATTATTTTGTTGGAATTATGCCATTGGGAGTTAGGCATGAGTGCTAGGTTCGTAGGGTGACACGCATTATCTTTTGGGCTAATGGCAAGGTGCTTCACAGCAGGGGCGGCTCAACAGTGATTTTAAATAAGTTTGGGCTTTATACCCATTTTAAAAAAAGGTCTCAAATTTTTAGATATCATAAATAAGTAAAAATCGAGGGTAAGCCTTCTTAGATGAACTTATAATGACTTGAGTTCTGGAAATAAACTTATTTGAGAGTAAGTTTATGTTTAAACTTATACGTAGATACTTAAGTCCACTTATTTTTTAAATCTCAAAATTATCCCTAACAGTGTTAGTTTTGTCAAGCTATGAAAAGTTACATATGTTAGATCATTGAGATATATATGAAAACTCTTGATTGAGTAATATATGAATACCGTTTATTAAATATTAAGATACTTAACGGAAATTTTATATGAAAGTTATATATTCTGATAGTTATATATGGGAAACTTAGTGTACGAATAAATTGTTGGTATATTAAGTCAAAATCATATCCCAAATTTTTTTTAACAATAGTAATGCATAATATAGGGAGGCTGAACAATGCCAACAGAGTTCAGTAACATGAATGTTAATTTATAGTAACATTCATGTTACTATATGATTAAAATTACAATTAGGATCGTGTTATCAGTATAATTGTGTTACTATACTGACACTAATGTTATTATAGTGAATTTTAACGTACAATTATAAACCTTGAGACGTATATTATGTAACATACACTTTAATATTCATAGTAACATCAAACCTTTGTGCTCAATAACATATCTAATTTTACAAAATATAAGACAATAATTTTTTTACAATAACATCAACTTTCAAATGATTTTAGTTAAATACGATTCACAAACTGAAAATTTACAAAAATGACGAATAGTAACACATAATCGATAGTTGAATTACGACATTTAACACTAATTGTGAACATCAAAACATTAAAATTCTGAACTCCATTTTTTGGTTCACGTATGGTAACATAAACTTTTTTTACAGTAACACAACCAAAGAATACTTGATTGTCTTACGTAACAAAAATAATAATAAAATTGAAATTTATAATACTTTAATTTAGTACTAATGTATGAGTTTTCTTGAATTTTAGTTACAAGGATAATGCCCACTTTAACAGACTTAAATCCCTAATTGTTATTATTTTTTTACCATATTACTATTTTTTTGTGAGCATGCTACTATTTTTTTAGTGATTATGTTACTGTTTTTGTTGAGTATGTTACTATTGTTATTTTTTAAATATTAATATTTTGTCGATGGAGTCCAAAGTAAACTAAAATAATAAATTAAAATTGTATTTTATGGAATGTATTGAGTTTAAAATTTGAATATGAACAATTTTTTTATAAATGCCGGTTTCTTGCTTTTTCGGATAAGGAAACATTGTGATTTGGAATATTATAGCCGGCTTTGAAGGCAATTATGAAGGAGATGTATATGGTTGGTTATTATGTCCATAAATATCGTTTATAACATTCTTACAGGGAAGGGTTACAATAGTAAAATTGACAAAAAAAGGACTTAAAACCAAATAAATTTTCTTGACGGACTTATCTTTCAATAAGTCTATATAGGAAGACCGTCCTTCAAATTTCTCCATAATTAATCTATGTAAAAAATTAAATTCATAAATATTTTAAGCCCTAAAAAAAAGTCTTATAAAAACACAAGTCCAATAAAAAAAAAATTAAGACCTCACTTAAAAGAAGACCCCATAATTTATAAGTGTGCAGTAATATATAGTTCAAATAAAAAATTTAAATACATGTCCAAACAAAATATTTCAACTTAAATAAATTGAACATATTAATTTAGCCACGAAATTAAAAGGCCCTCAAATTTTATTTTATTTTATTTTTAAAAAAATAAACTATCAGTAAAATTAAAACTACTAAAAAATTTAGTCTTAACCACCCAAAAAGTCAAGTTTAAACGTACCATCATAATTTTTCAATCATTTTTTTTTTATCAAGTTCAAATATGGTAACAAAAGATTGAATAAAAAAATTAATTAATATTTTTATATTTAAAAAATTAAAAATTAAATTTATTATTAATATTAAAAATAAAAGGTCTCATTTATCGTTTCCATTTTAGATTCCAAAATATTTGGGCCGCACTTGCTTCAAATGATAAAATTATGCTTACCAAATTTATATACAAAATATCGTTATCTTTTCAAAATCATGTGCACCGAATATTTGGAGGTAGTTAGTAGATCTAACTGATTCAATCACCTACATGGGATACAAAATCTGATAAACATATAATTTCTCTGCTTCAATTCTGGCTCATTCCCCTCTTTCCATGCTTTTGTATTACTTTTTTCGCGTGAGGCATTGCTTGGTTGGTGGGATTTGTGACTTTTTGCGAGATGAAGCGTACGTTTAAGCTTTAATTATGAAACTTTTCAAACTTCAGTGTGGTTAAAGCTTGGAGGTTCCCAGGGAAATTACAATGCTTCATTGTAGTCCCCTCGGGTACATATCCAATAAATTTTGGCCCAATCCGATGATTCATTATATTTTGTTAATTATTTTGTTTTTTGTGGTCATCGTGCTCATCAATGGGAAGTATTAGCAGGGTTATTTACTTCGTCACCCCTCAAACTATTCTACTAGATTTGTTTTGTCCCACTACTATGACCTGTCCCACTTTTACGATAATTGGTTTCACATTGTACTAAATCCAAGTTACTGTTATATTTAAGACAAAAATATTGATTATGCAAAGTGCCCCTCAATTATCCTAAATTATGAGTAATTCGTGTCTTAAGACACGATGCAATATAAACCAACCGGTTAATTTAGAAAAAAAAATTATTTCAATTTATTTTAATTAAAGAAATTGAAATCAATATAGTCCCCAAATATTTTTTGGGGACTATTTTGGAAGAGCATGATTTAAAAATGGGAGTCCAATAAAATCTCAACCTGTCTACAAAACTCAGAGTCTCTTGAATTCACAATGCAATTAAACCTAAAATTCACAATTCACAATCAAAATTGTTCCAAAAGTTACCATTATGAATCCAATTACCAAAAAACCATCAATTCCAATCAAAATAAACTAATCAGTGATTGGTTCACTTTAGTAAAGTCGGGACAAATACAACAGACATCCAAATGAAGTTTTAGAAATCTTTTAGGACCAAATGAAATAGATGTGATTAAAATGTAAACAACATGATCCTTTTAGGAATCTAAAGCAACTGAAAACTAGTGCTTCTACATGAACAAATAACCACAACAAATGTACCAACTGAATAATCGAAAAAGTGACAGGTCAAACATAAAACTGTATAGTACAACCATTTTATCAAAAAAATTAAAAATAATTCATAAAAATTTATAGTCCCAAACAACTTTANAACAAATAACCACAACAAATGTACCAACTGAATAATCGAAAAAGTGACAGGTCAAACATAAAACTATATAGTACAACCATTTTATCAAAAAAATTAAAAATAATTCATAAAAATTTATAGTCCCAAACAACTTTAATCACACACCAAAACAATATAAACTACATGTATTAACCAAAAAAACACACAAAGAACCAAAAATAACTATGAATTAACTAAAATAGTCCTCGATTAAAGATTACTCTTAGCAAATCCTCCAAGCAAGGACTGAACCAAACGAAACATTACAACTTTCAAGAGCACACAGTACCTAANAGTCCTCGATTAAAGATTACTCTTAGCAAATCCTCCAAGCAAGGACTGAACCAAACAAAACATTACAACTTTCAAGAGCACACAATACCTAAACANAAAATAGTCCTCGATTAAAGATTACTCTTAGCAAATCCTCCAAGCAAGGACTGAACCAAACGAAACATTACAACTTTCAAGAGCACACAGTACCTAAACAACAACAAAAGTCTACCAAAAATTCATCAAAACCATACAAAAGGAACCTCAAACAAAACATTATAAACAATGCATCTCTTCAATAGAAAATGTACCCAAGTTTATAGACAAATATTTTATCCAAAATTTTTTTCCCCACAACCATTTTTACTTCAAGAAAAAATAACACAACTTAAAGTTAGCAAGAAACAAAGGGAACAAAAGTTACATTTCAAAGTTAAACCTAGCTGCGAAGCTGCGTTGGCGCCTCGAACCTAAATTTTTCTCAACTCCACAGTTGTGACCAAGCACCAACAAACCTGNAAATAACACAACTTAAAGTTAGCAAGAAACAAAGGGAACAAAAGTTACATTTCAAAGTTAAACCTAGCGGCGAAGCTGCGTTGGCGCCTTGAACCTAAATTTTTCTCAACTCCACAGTTGTGACCAAGCACCAACAAACCTGCTCGTGCGATTAGAGCAATCTTTACACTTACTTTCTTGTAAATTTCCTCTTTCCCATCCTCCTAAATCATTTTAAAGCAATCTTGGGTCCTTTCCTCTTGAAATTGTTTAAATAACCAAAAAGTAAAATAACAAAACGTAGTAAACTAGTTCAGGTCTATGAAATTGTTTAAAAGATAAATTACACAACATCAATATCAAAGGCTGATGGTTAAAAACATTACCGCTCCATTCCATTAAATTCAAATGCTCATGATTAAGAAAAAGAAAAATCAATTAGTTACCGAAAAACATAATCGTAGCCAATTAGTAGAAACTGAAACACCACATGAACAAATCAAAGCATTAAAATCCAATCACTATAAAGCACTATTAAATATCATAGGTACTATAATCCAAACTCACATTAAACGAAAATTCGTATTTAAACACCATAAACAAAGTTCATGAAAATCAAATTATGGAAAACGCGGTGAACTCAAAAAAGAAATTACACATCATATGACTCTCTTTTTGATGTGAAACTCAAACCAGAGTATTAAAGAAAAATAAATAATGACACATTCAAAGAATTGTGTAATTGTGAATCTGTGAAGTGAATGTGTTGCCTCAATATCCAACTATGTGATGCATATGTGTGTGTGTGAGAGAGAGAGAGGGTTTTTGCATGTGTGCTTACGTGTGTGAGTTGCTGGTGTAGGGGGTTTGTGTATATGTGTGAGTGTTTGCAAGTGTGTTAGTTACTGGTGTAGCGTGTGCATGCCATGATAGAGACTTGTAGAGGAAATCAAAGAAAATGAGAGAACAAATAGAAATGAGAGACTTTGGCTATAAGGATGTGTGTGAGAGATTTTGAGTGGGAGAGGGGTTGGAGAAGAAAAAGAATGGGATAGAGAAAGGGAGATCAACTTGACTCACTGTGTTGGAGTCGCCAAAAGACACCAGAGTTAAAGTCATTGACGGAAGAAAAGATGAAGGAGAGAAATGGGATGGAGTGATAACAAAGGTGTGATATGACAGAAATGGATGGTATAAGAAAATTTAGGGATTAATCTTTTACCATCGAATCAATTTAGATTAATCACAACTATTGTGATGGTCCTATACAATATGCAGTTCAACAAATAATCCACCAAAATTACATCAAATAATCAACAAATTATTTTAACAATTATTTTTCAACGACAATTTCAACAAAATTATATCAATTAATTAACCAAATTCAACAATCAATAATCCCTATCTCAATTTTAGTCACGAATTCACCTACTTCAAAAACACAAATGATGAAAAAAAATAACAATGAATCACATAATTTTAGTTGTGAAAGAGCACAAAGAGAGGGGTGGGGTGGGGGGAGAACTTGAATCATTCACATATCCCACTTTATACCAATACTCCGGGAACGATTTTCACCACTTTCATACATCTCCAAATCTTTGCAAAGAAAGAGCTAGAGAAAAGCTATTGAAATTCAAGAGAGGTAGTCAACTTGGAAGAGGTAGAGAAAATATGCTAGATATGTCTTTCCCCAAAAAAGTATGTGACAGTTAAAAGATAAAGTAAGTGTGAATGAAAGTTAACAAATATGCTACATGCGCCTTACGAATTCAAAAATCTATTCAACGCAAGTAATGGTAATGAGCCAACAATGAGATCACAGTGCCTTAAGAACTTCAATCTATATTTTTCGTTCAAATTTATCAAACTGTTTACCTGTGCATTGAACCGAATGTGATCAAATATGAATAAGGAAAAAAAATCTACAATATATAAACTTAAGCAGATTAAATTATTCGAACGAAAGATATATTTTAATCAATGTAGAACACGCAATACAATGGGTAGAAGAGGTATTTACTAAATCAAATAACATAACAAAAACTCAAGCCATGAAATCAAAAAATTAACGAAGTAAAGAAAAATTTATTTCGACATTCAATTCAAAGAATTACAGTATCATTTTGTGACTCCATTTTTCCATTGTCCTTATTTCTTCTTCTTCTTCTTCTTTTTCTTATTGTCTTTCTTGTTCATAACAACTTGAGTTTCTTCCAAAGTAAATGAAACAAAACCATGATTGGCCAACGGTTGGGTCAGATTTCTTTTTCATTTCTCTGACATTTTTTTAGTCATGCAGTGTGCATTAAAACAAACCCCTCAAATTAGACTTCGCAAACTCAATCTGCCACTTTCTTTTTCCTAAACTAGCTAAAAATATTTTCCAAACTAAATCAACTCTTTCCCAAATTGTAGACCGGAGAACATGAGATGTAGTAAGTCAATAAGGGAAAATGACTATTGCTACTTCCAATGAAATCAATGGCATGCTTGAGTCAAAGAAAACTTGAAGGACGTCTGAAGGAACTATATACGTAGTGCCTTTAGGTACGATGGAGTCGGTGGAGATGGCTTAACAAAGAGAGAGAGGGAGGCAGAAAAAGAGAGAGAACGCGCACACGAGAGAGAGAGAGAGAAGTCATGAAGAGNTACTTCCAATGAAATCAATGGCATGCTTGAGTCAAAGAAAACTTGAAGGACGTCTGAAGGAACTATATACGTAGTGCCTTCAGGTACGGTGGAGTCGGTGGGGATGGCTTAACAAAGAGAGAGAGGGAGGCAGAAAAAGAGAGAGAACGCGCACACGAGAGAGAGAGAGAGAGAGAAGTCATGATGGGAAGGCTATGAGGCGATAGGTCTTTGACATTGAGTGAGGTGAGAGAGAAAATTGGATGTGGTGGAATTGGGGGACGGGGAATATTAAGGTGATTTAGATATTCAATTATTGAGAAGGATGTTGGCGGCCGTTGAATGAGTCTATTTTAGACCGTCAGTTGGGTTTATTGAAGCCTGCCCTGTTATATTATTTAAATAGTTACGTAAATTTCATTCCTTCCCTTTAATTATAGAATTTGAAAACAATCTAGGGCCACTATCCTTTTAGGGGGAAAATGGCAGAATTTTCTCTAAAAATAGGATTCCAACATGTGTACAGTGTTTATATATTTCATGATCATACCCTGAAACCTATGAGGCGATAGGTCTTTGACATTGAGTGAGGTGAGAGAGAAAATTGGATGTGGTGGAATTGGGGGACGGGGAATATTAAGGTGATTTAGATATTCAATTCTTGAGAGGGATGTTGGCGGCCGTTGAATAAGTCTATTTTAGACCGTCAGTTGGGTTTATTGAAGCCTGCCCTGTTATATTATTTAAATAGTTACGTAATTTCATTCCTTCCCTTTAATTATAGAATTTGAAAACAATCTAGGGCCACTATCCTTTTAGGGGGAAAATGGCAGAATTTTCTCTAAAAATAGGATTCCAACATGTGTACAGTGTTTATATATTTCATGATCATACCCTGAAACCTATGAGGCGATAGGTCTTTGACATTGAGTGAGGTGAGAGAGAAAATTGGATGTGGTGGAATTGGGGGACGGGGAATATTAAGGTGATTTAGATATTCAATTCTTGAGAGGGATGTTGGCGGCCGTTGAATAAGTCTATTTTAGACCGTCAGTTGGGTTTATTGAAGCCTGCCCTGTTATATTATTTAAATAGTTACGTAATTTCATTCCTTCCCTTTAATTATAGAATTTGAAAACAATCTAGGGCCACTATCCTTTTAGGGGGAAAATGACAGAATTTTCTCTAAAAATAGGATTCCAACATGTGTACAGTGTTTATATATTTCATGATCATACCCTGAAACCTATGTTTAAAAAACCATAATCAAAACCAATTAAAACATTCCAAACTATTTCAACCAAAACAAAACTCCGAAAGGTCTGTAACTTTACACACTGGATTGCAAGAAACCAATACACATCATTGGGGAATGAGAACATGTATATAATAAAATAGTTAAATTGTTTGTCTTGAGATTTTCACGGTTCAGATCGTTTGAAAATTATTAATTTGACGATCTTAATTAGACTTAACTCTAATAGTCTCATCTCTCATATAATTCTCTTTCTCTCTCCTCTCTGTCCTATCTCTAAGGCATTTTAAACACACACTCCCCAATCCCTCTCTCTCTATCTTATATATCTTTTAAACACACACTCTATATCTCCTATAACTCTCTCTCTCTCTTAGATGTTTTAAATTGGACGTTTGTGTTAAACACACAATCTCCCATCAAAAACAAAAACAAAAAATANCTCTATATCTCCTATAACTCTCTCTCTCTCTTAGATGTTTTAAATTGGACGTTTGTTTTAAACACACAATCTCCCATCAAAAACAAAAACAAAAAATAAATTATTCAAAGCCAAGCAAATCACCAATAAAAAAATAACAATAACCAATAAAAAAAATAAGTGAAACCAATTGCACCCAAAAACAAAATTCAAAACCAACTATAAAAAAGTTTCTCCATGTTGCAAACATTCAAACCCAAGTTAATCACCATTAAAAAAATANAAAAAATAACAATAACCAATAAAAAAAATAAGTGAAACCAATTGCACCCAAAAACAAAATTCAAAACCAACTATAAAAAAATTTCTCCAAGTTGCAAACATTCAAACCCAAGTTAATCACCATTAAAAAAAAAATAAAAAATGCTAAATATTTGAGTAATTTTATAGAATGAGAAAATTTTTGAATGCTAAATTTTTTTTTTCAGGTTGTAGATATTCGAAATCAAGCTAATCACCAAGAAAAAAAAAATAAAGTGAAACCAATTACACCAAAAACATAAAAAAATTCAAAATCAAGCTAATCACCAATAAATAAATAAAAACAAGGGAAACAAATTGCACTAAATTTCAAAAAATGTCTATAACCATGAGAAATTTTAGTCAATGCCCACCAAATTACCACTACTATTATTCTTTTTTATTTTTTTTTTTGGGGGTAAAAGGGGGCTTGAACCTTTGACTTCAAGAAGACAGAACATTCACAAGATAAGAAGTGTCATTGGACCAAAGACTCGTTGGTATTCTTTTTTGACTTGAGTAATTGAATAAACCACAAAAAGAATGCCAAATCAAACCAAATGCCTACACTAAAAGACCTAAATGACAATATTTGCATATAACAAACACACACACACACACTAGTGGGAAATGCTCATCTTGGAAAACATTAAACAAATACTTCTTATGCATACCAAGTAACTAAATCAAAAAACAAAAATAAATGTACGTATATCAAGAATTATATTTCTTCAATAGGCCATTGAAGAAATTTGATGGGAGCATAAGCGAAATCCCTAATTTTATAAAACCAAGATATATAGTGCACATTATCAAGAAAAAAAAATTCAGCAAGACTAAATCGAGAAAAGCAAAAATCGCTAACAACCGTCTCTGTGTGCAATGGAACTTTGGGTTGGGTCCTAGAGTTACAAAATCAAAAAATGTTTACTTAGAGCAAATGAATGTCGTAGGTCATTAGTTATCAAACAAAACCCAAGAAAGAGAAACATAAATTCAACTCATTATACCAACAAAAATTTGAATCAATCAAAAGAGTATAAAATATTTCTCACAGGCAGTTTAACAAACATTTCATATGTGTTGTGATTAACAACAATTCAACACCAAATTAACAAAGCATAGAGAGTGAAAAGGAGGATGGAAGAGAGGAGAGGAGAGAGGGTGTGTGAATCTGACAGTGTTTGTATGTGTGTGTATCGTGTGTGTGTGTGTCCATACAAAAATGAAGATAGAAAGGGAGAGACATATAGAGAGAAGCGAAGGGGTGAGAGAATTAACAACCCTATTAACTACAAATTAACAACATCAATTCACTCCAATTAACAGCCCTAATTTTGAAATAATTTGTGCGTGTGAGTGTGTGGCTGTCGCTGGATTTGCGCAAAGAAGTGAAAGTAGAGAAAAGAGAGAGAGAGAGAAGGAAAGAGAAGAAGGGGAGAGAAAGAGACTAACATTAGTGGTTCGCTAGACTATNTTGCGCAAAGAAGTGAAAGTAGAGAAGAGAGAGAGAGGGAGAGAAGGAAAGAGAAGAAGGGGAGAGAAAGAGACTAACCTTAGTGGTTCGCTAGACTGTCGCTAGAGGGGGAGAGCTTGGGGGGTTTGTTAAGAGAGAGAGGGTATGGGTGGGATGTGTTGCAAAGAGGAGGTTTGTGAAATAAGCCCTAAATCTAAGGTTGGTGTGATGGTGGTGGGAGAGGATGGAGGGGTGGTGAGTCTGATAGTGGTGTGGGGCTGTGGTGATGGCAGATCATGGAGAGAGAGAGAAATAAAGAGACCTACGAAAGAGTGCTGCCAGAGGTTAGGTCGCTGGTGGTTGTGCGTTGCCCAAGTGAGGAGAGTGGGTAGCGGTGTTGCTGGGGTGATGGTGGAATCGATGGAGATGGCTAACACAGAGAGAGAGAGAGAGAGAAAGAGGGAGAGAGAGAGAGAGAAAGATAGAGAGAGAGAGAGAGATAAGGTGGCTGACATTGAGTGAAGATGAGAGAGAGAATCCATAGGGAAGTTGATTCATTGTGCGCATCTTAGCCACTTGCAACAGAGGCAGAAGCGATCCGGAGAGTGTACAGAATAACAGTAGTGAAGGGATACAAAGCAGTTGTTGTGGAGTCCGACTCGAAGATCACCATCGACTCCATAATGAAGGACCAGAGGCAACAATCCAGGGGATTGAGCAAATTCAACGAGACATTTGGGGATATGAGTTCTGCCAGATCAGTGGATTAAGAACCCACCGATGAGCCTTCAAGGAGTAATCGCCTCAGAGAGAAGAGTAGGAGTCGGTTAAAACTCTGGCTTATAGTCTGTAGATCTTTTATTTTTTTCGAGTTTCTGTTTTTTATAGTAATATAATTTCCTTTTTTCCTGACCCATAAAAAGAGCGAAAATTGGATGTGACTGAATTGGGGGAAAATATTAACGGATAAAATGTTAATTTCGTGATCGTTGAATTAGTGTATTTGAGACTATAAGATGTGCTTGTTGAAATACCCTTGTTTTATATTAGAGCATCTCCAATCTTGACTCAAATATAAATTTGAGTCAAAATGGCCAAAAAAAATTTCTCATACCTTAGACTCAAACATATATCAAATGAAAATCGAACTTATTCTAGACCCAAATTAAAGTAGATTCAAATTCTATACTAAATTTCTAATGGTAACTTTTTAACCTATCCAAAACTAAAAGATTTATTCGATGACTTGTTATCTGCCTCTTCTTGCCTCTCTTTATTACACTGCTTCTATCACTAAACACCACTGAAACTTTCACAAATCATTTGAAGGCCTGTAGATAAGTTTTATCCTTTTTATCTTCCATCTTCTTGATGTCTTTTATTTTTTAAAACACTAATTTCACATATCTTTTATACTATACAAACCCTAAGCCTACCTATCAAAGTTTTCTTTGATTTTTTTCAAGTTAAACATTATCGGTAGTATAATTTCAGACCACCAATTCTTCTTGAAATTTTAAGCCTTCACTACCCATAAATTTAGAAAATTAATCATTTTATTTCGTCAATCTTCCATTTTTATTAAAAATGTATGTTTTTATGTTCTTCAGACCAAGTATGTTTTTATGTTCTTCAGACCAAGCCCATATCAAAATAGTTATATTTTTTTTCTTTTTCTTTTTCTTTCTCTGGATTTATAAAAACTGATAAAGGATTAGAACAATCTTAGAATTCTATAGTGGTTTATTTATTCCCATGTAGTATTGTATACATATTCATTTTTTTTTTGAATTATCAATTTGTGGAGAGATATGAAAGTTTCATTTATTTTATCAAATATCATAATTTGAATGATACAAAAAAATGAGTTTTGGAAAAATAAGAGAATTTTTTAAAAGATTTAAGTAGATAATTGAGTTTGCCCATTGAAGTATTTTATATCAAACCAAGTTTTTACTCAAATTTGAGCCTAAATTTGAATTAGGTTTGAAGATGCTCTTATAAAAGGTTTCAAATTGCCTCTTTAACTTTGTTATTTGGTTTCATGTTGTGACAACAAAAACTTTTTTTTTTTTGGTACAAAGTTTCAACACCAGTTTGAAAATGAAATACTATAATTTAAAAGAGAATATGAGAAATTCAATATTAATTGAGATAAGAAGAAACTAATACAATACTTCGCAACATCGTTAATGTTGGGTGCATTTTTCAAATGTGGCAAAATCACTTATTGAAATCTCTTATTTGTATAATGCAATTTAGAATAAACAAAATAGTAGCATGTAAATATATAATTAAACAAACTGACCCATTTACAAGTCAGGAACTGTGATTAAATTTTGTAGATTAAGGCTAGTGTTTGACAGTATGCCCTTAAGACAGATTTCGCCCGCACACTTGGTGCTTATGAAAATCTCAGCGTCCGCATTTTAGGATACAATGATTTTCATGCAATTGAAAGAAGTACTCTAATTCAATTGTCGAGCGAATTAGAATTGTGTGTTGTATTCTCAGAAACTGTAGACTACGAATGACAAATTTATGAATGTGATGACTGCCATAATTTGTAATGTAATTTGTGCGGAATGCTAATGAGTTTGGATTATTTATAGACATAACGGTGACTATTTCTAACAGCTACCATACGAATAGATACAACACAGAAGACATCATTGATGTCTACCCAATAATGAATAGATATGAATTTGAATTCAAATTTTAACCAGTGCGAAATTTGAATTCCAATAGGCAAAAAATAAAATTTGGGTTAAGAATTTTGGATCAAATTAGTTAAACGAATTTTCTCTAAAAAAAATAAGGTTTAGTCCGCATCCACACTCGAGCTGGGTTAGGGCAGGCGTTGGCAACATGCGCTCATGTTATTGAACCAAAGCTCGTATAGGTGTTCGCTCTGCTAACAAAAGTGTGGTACTTCTTAGGGCCCAACTCATAATACAAACTTGATACATATATGCACATGTAAAATTTTTTGCCCAACTAATGTGAAATTGGTGTCAAATCCTGTATTGTCCATCCTCTATTTTTACATTTCAAGTAGGTGACTTTGAAGCCTATTTTATCATTTATCTCTTACATGATTTGAGTAAGTTAATATATTATGTTGTTCTTGTACGGAGTAGAACATGAGCACACGAAATTTTACTTGAAACAATGAGTTGATCTCACTTTAATTTAAACTCAAAGTCGACTAAAAAAAGTTTTAATTACTAAANGTTGTTCTTGTACGGAGTAGAACATGAGCACACGAAATTTTACTTGAAACAATGAGTTGATCTCACTTTAATTTAAACTCAAAGTCGACTAAAAAAAGTTTTAATTACTAAAATCTACTTTAGTCAAATAATTAATGCTAGTTGCACAACTACCACAACAACCATGGGACGATTTTTATCAGCATAAAAGCGTTGCAATTTATATTTTCTTTTCCTTGTCATTAATGACAATAGGTTTTTCTCTTCGTTTTTTGTTATAATTTTTCATATCCTCTCAAATTTTTTCTTTGCGAGAAACAAGAATACTGTCTAGAGCTCCTATTTTTCCTCACAATAATAACATGCTTGTAGCTATTTAGCATGCTGATAGAAACGATAATATCTATTTTTGGAGGAAGAAGTAGAAGTCATTAGCAGAACGTCTTCAATCCAAAGCGAAATAGAGTTTCTCGTAATTTGCAAGAAAGAGGCAACACAATTCCTGTTTAGAATTAGAACACTAACGAAGTTAAAAGAAAGAGAGAGTCTTTCCATCAAAGTCCTAGCAAATTACTTTGGTTTTCCTATCCATGACAAATTTCTTCCAAGCATCAGTTATTTCTCTCTGTGTCTCAAGTGTTGTTTTCTTCACCACGGTGCCATTTTTCACTTTTTGATGACCGGACATCATATTGGCACTTATTTTGGCAGGGAGGGTATCCAATTTATGGAGGACCTTTGTGATATCATCCCCTAGGCGCTCGGCTAGGGTGCATGAGAAATCTTCCCTCACGACATCCCGAAGCACTATCACATGTTGAGCATCCGATGGCATGGTGTAGGCAGGCACAATCCACTGAAAACTACGCAGCATATCTGACACGTCAAACTTGTTGTACCGACTCTTCTCCTTAAGAGAGAAGGCAACCACCGGAACACCATTGCCCTTGGACACAATGTTGAATCGGCCTGTCGTCTCCAATCCTCGTTTCAGCACGAGAGCGATGTCCCCACAATTTTCCACAACATTTTGGTATCCCTAAGAACAAAATATTTTTACCACAACCAGTTAATTATGATAATAAGCTCAATATGCAGCTACACACGTTAAATTGAATTTTGAGAGAATTACACTTTGATCCCTCCAACTAAGTCTCCTATATTACATCCTCTTCAATATTACCTTCTTTATGTGTCTCCACCAACGATTATTGGTTTCACATTGCCCACACCACTATATCATATTGCACATCCATCCAACTATGGTTATTGGTTTTACAATACTCATATTGTAGACATTGGAAACACCTATTTAACTACAAATGTGGACATTTTTAGTCAAAGACGTCTGGTTTTGAGACAACATGAAAACCATGCAAATAAGTGATGAGACAATAAGAAAAAATTCATAATTGAAGGTGTGAAGGTAGATCGATGCCATAATTCAACGGGTCAATATAATTTACCCTTGGATTTTCTTATGCATCTCAGTAGACTCTCACCNAATTCATAATTGAAGGTGTGAAGGTAGATCGATGCCATAATTGAACGGGTCAATATAATTTACCCTTGGATTTTCTTATGCATCTCAGTAGACTCTCACCTCATAACCCAAGCGAATTAGTTGATAATACTGAGCAATGACTTGGCTTGAACCTAAAAATGGTGGAAAGATGACGTTAAGAAGCTAAATCAAGTGTGTCATGATTTAAAAACACAAAATTATATGTGTTTTTAGTCACCTTTAGAGAAATTGAGGATGAAAGTAGGTTGATCGTCTCCAAGGTAGTTAATGTAAAAGATAAGTTCCTCGCTCCTCCAAATCACCCACCCAAATCCAGCATGCACAAGACCATATTTATGCTCAATAACATTGATGCTATTCACCTATGGGAGTCGAAAATCCCACTCGAGCTCTGGATAGAGAAATGGTGCAATGAATCCACCACTAGCTGC
Organism: Ilex paraguariensis; assembly: GCA_963454935.2. Lineage (NCBI taxonomy): Eukaryota > Viridiplantae > Streptophyta > Magnoliopsida > Aquifoliales > Aquifoliaceae > Ilex > Ilex paraguariensis. The sequence goes on from CAUOFW020008613.1 coordinate 1,291,226, forward strand.
ATCCACATGAATTGGGGTATCCCACCTGCAAAATTGAACAAAACAGAGATAGATAACTTATTACATATAATTGAAAATTTGAAGATTCCCAACACTGAGCTGTAAGTGATTCTTAAAACTCTTGAGTACCTAGTTTGCTTGTTCTTTTCAAGAAAAAGATCATTCAAGAGCTTGACATCTTGGAATTCTCCATTGAAAGTTGAACCCAAGATAGCAGCAACACAGATGGTGTTTTCATCCACTAGTTCCACAGCTTTCACAGGTACCATCACATAGTAGCCTTCTCTCAGCTTCACTTCCTTAAGTTCCACCTCGATGTAATTTGCAAATTTCTCCCAACAAACATATATTATATATACGCATAGAGAGCATTAGGAAACTTGTATTTAGTCGCACATAATATCAATTGTGCCGGCATTTAGTATTCATAAGATGTCAAGTACACCAGTTAACAAATTAGATTTCCACTTATTCAAATCTAAATCCGATTTACAGACTCTGATCAACATCCAATTTAATTATCCGTCAAATTTTAATTTTATAATTCACATTCGATTCCATGCAGAATGACAAATCTGATCTAAAAATTCAATCCGCTTGAATAATTTAATGAGCCAACTTTTAATAAATTATATCGTAATATCAACTAATTTCAATAAATAATCACCCAATGTTATCATATATCTTAATAACATTGATCAACTGATGAGATTTGATTTAAATTTCGATCTATTGAAAGGCGTAATGCACATATGGGGGTTTGACTCCTCAGCCTGACCTTTGGAGCTAGTAGTTACGACACAAAAAGCCCGCCTAAAGCAGGCCTAGCATAAGTGATACACCAAACCCACATAATGAGAGATGAGTTATAGTGTGTTACCTGCACATTGGCTCCGGTGACAATGTTAGGTTTATCGCATGGTTTTCCCTCGGCTCTCTGCTTATTCTGCCCCTTTCTCTTCCAACTNGTTATAGTGTGTTACCTGCACATTGGCTCCGGTGACAATGTTAGGTTTATCGCATGGTTTTCCCTCGGCTCTCTGCTTATTCTGCCCCTTTCTCTTCCAACTCCCACGGCAGCCTCTGACTCTCCTAGTGGAGCATTGGATAGATGGGCTATCATGTTTAGGTAGCGATTCTGCATAAACCATTGGAAAACATTCATGCATTAGAGTATTTTCAAGAGAATGGTTAAAACTTCAAAATAATTAAAATTTAGTTATTTAAAGATAAACATTATTTTCCAACAGTAGGTAAAATATAATTATGAATAAATAGTTCATAATATATTCTCTCTCTTCTTGTTCTTTCTCATCTCTCTTGTCCATTATTTGTCTTTCTCTCCATTCTTTTTCTCTCCCTCCAACATTTCCAACAAATGTACAAAATATAAAAATTAATATTTAAAAGTAGTAATTAAAATATATAAAATCTGTTGGAGTGTGTATTGAAAAATTTAATAGCTAAAATAAAAATAATGTACTTTTTGTTGGGAATCGGATACATATTGCAGAAGCATAGAATAAAAGATATACCTTATTTGCTTTAATCCTAAAAACAGTTTGAGGATGTTCCACATACTTTAGAATCTGAAAATTGTCTTTTCTTCGATTGCTAGAGCAGTATGGTGTTGTTACACAATAGGAATCAACACCGAGTTTCCACAGCACAAAAGTCTTTCAACGTTATGTAGGGAGAGAGAGAGATATATAGTAGGAGACTTTAACGTCTGATTATTTACCAAAGATATCTCATCTATTGGATTGTCTTGAGTTTATATAGACAACCAATAGGTGTCATTAAGAGACACATCCGATAAGGACATGTCTATTAATATTTAATAGACATGTATTTTTTGTGGTAAAAGATACGTCCAAAAGACATTGCCCTTTGGACATTCTTTAATTTGGGTCGACCCACCATGGGCGCCCGATTTAGGTTCATGACCCAACTACAGGACCGACCCAACTGTATTAAAAAAAAGTGTGGGCTTTATGCCCCAAATTTTTGAAAGGCCCTGTAATTTCAAATACATAACTAGTCCACATAAAAAATTAAATCCAGGAAAATTTTAGGCCTTCCACAAACTCCCCAAAAAATTTAAGCCCAATAAAAAAATTCTAATTTCAATAATTTGATCCTACAATTCAATTCATAACATTAGAAACTCAAAAATCAAAAATTTAAAAAAAAAATAAATAAATATTCAAAAGTCAACTCATATTTACTAACATTCATTCTCTCTCTCTCTCTCTCTCTCTTAAAAAACAAAAATAAAATATCACATCGTCCTCTCTCACTTAAAAAAAATTAAAAATAATTTTTTTAAATAATACTAAAAGTAAAAAAACCTCATTTAGTATTACTATTTTAGACCTTAAATTACCTTGAGTTATCCCTACCCAACCAATATATAACATCTCTCACTCGCACGTGGTGGCACGACATTGTCATCTCTCTCAATCCATTATATACACCAACATAAATTCATACAGGCTAATGGACCGTCGTGCGACTGCTGAGCACACCTGTAATTTGGGAGCCCTACACTAGAAACTCTATAGAGCCAACATAGAGACATCAACCCTAAAAAAAATGAAAATGGTATCTCAAGTACTCTAGATCCATTCGGATACACCGGTTCAAGCATCTCTAAACCGTCACAATATAAGAGCATGCATAACCCCTCGAAGCTTTCGCCTATACATTCACACTTTGTCATTATCTAAACTAGCGTCCAAGGTTGTTGACAATGAATATATCGCAGGATGTTCCAAATGGTCTTCCTTTTTCCCTTATGTCACTTAGTTCAAAATTAACCACTTTTCCAGCAATGTCCCGGAAGGCCGAATCACTCATGGCCGTAAGTAACATGTCAAAGTAACTGAGTATTAATTCTTTCACTTTGTGACATAATCAAAAGTCAGAGAGTACATAGAATGTTTGGTTAAACAAAATAACCCGGTCATGTAAAAATGACTCAGAGGGCTCACACAGTGAGGAAGCAGGGATCCATTCCTTCACCTCCTTAATTGTCGCCAAGTAGATGTAGTATGAAATACATGCTACGGTGGAGTGTCTCGATCCTAATGAGAGCATATATCATACTCAAACACCGTATTGATCTAAGTCTAGTCGTTCTACAAGCGTCTAACCCGAGTTCTCTATTTGCTCGCCCTCCAAAGATGCCAAATTAAGATCTCGCATCTGGCTAATCAACAAACACAAGCATAATGAACATGGAGTTGTGTCCATTATTGATTCTCAAATGTCAGATCGCATTCTGTATACAAAACAGAGCGATATTGTATGCTAGAATATTTCATCTTTGCTTGCCATATCAAGCGCCAAAGGCGATTGCTAGTGTGAGTGAGCCAATCACGCCCGCTGACAAACTTAATGTGTGTGCTTTCTCAAATATTAAGGTAATGAAGCAATATAACATTTAATTGCAATTAAAACCATGTATTAATATCCCAAAAAATGTCAACACAAATGAGTATGTGATCCATACAATCTCTAACACATAATCAATACCTATGAAGTCCTAGAGTTCTAACATGAGTCATATACACATCTCTTGTTATAAGCTTAGTTAGGGGTCTACAACCATCTGAGTTGTAGGTATGTGGTTCAAGATTACTTCTTTTTGTGCAATCATGTCTCTAATGTAATAATATCTTAGGTCTATGTGTTTGGTTCTTCCATTATACTTAGGATCCTTAGCATAAGCTAATGCAACCATGCTATCACAATGAATCTTCACTGGGCCCAAGGTATTTGTGACAACTCCTAGATGTTGAAAGAACCTTCTTAACCAAACCACTTCGTGTACAGTAGTATAACAAGCCACACATTTTGGTTCCATGGTGGATAAGGATATGCATGATTTCTTTTTACTACTCCATGTAATGGCCCCACCATTATGTAAGAAAGTATATCCTGATATGGACTTGCGTTCATCTATATCACCACCCCAATCAACATCACTATAACCAACCATCCGTAAATCTGGAGACTAGTAGCATAGCATATAATCTGAAGTCCCTTTGAGATATTGTATTATCCTTTTGACTGCCTTTCAATAAGTTATTCTAGGATTTGACTGAAAACAACAAACTAGGCCTACCGCATAGCAAATATCGGGACATGTACACATCATAGCGTACATTAAGCTACCTACAAAATTGGCATAGGGAACATGAGTCATCCTTTCCTTTTCCTTAGGAGTCTTAGGACACATCTTTAGGCTTAGGCTCTCATCTTTTGCTATAGGAGTGTCTATGGGTTTGCAGTTTTGCATCTGGAATCGTTCAAGAACCTTCTTAATGTAAGACTCTTGAGAAAAACTAAGAAGTTTCTTAGAACGATCCCTTAGGATCTTAACTCCGAGCACATAACTTGATTCGCCCAAGTCCTTCATCTCAAATGTTGAGGACAACCACTTTTGAGTAATGATAATCATTTCCTTATTATTTTCAACCAATAAAATATCGTCAACATACAAAGATAGAATCAAGAAGCTATCTTTGGACCGTTTAACATACACACAATAGTCTTCATCAATCATCGTAAACTCATTAGAAATGATAGCTCGATGAAACCTTAGATACCACTGTCTGGATGACTGTTTCAGGCCAAAAATAGATCATTGGAGTTTACATACTTTGTTCTCCTGAACCACCACCATGAAACTCTCAGGTTGATCCATGTAGATCTCCTCATCCAGTTCTCCATTCAGAAATGCCGTTTTAACATCCATTTGATATAGTTTTAAATTCAAATGTGCGACAATCATAGTTATCAACTCATGTATCAAAAGGTGTATCGTAAGATACAAATATTGTATCGTATCGTGTATCGTAAGATACGATGCAATTTTAAATAAATAATAAAAAAATATATATACCTTTGAAAAAAAGTCATACACTCATAAAAACATAGCATTTCATTAATACTCAACTAACTATTCAAGTCATCAACNTGTATCGTATCGTGTATCGTAAGATACGATGCAATTTTAAATAAATAATAAAAAAATATATATACCTTTGAAAAAAAGTCATACACTCATAAAAAATATAGCATTTCATTAATACTCCACCAACTATTCAAGTTATCAACATAATCCACTACTATTATAATGCAAAGTTCACAACCATAGTTCACTAATTCAAACTTCAAACACCAGAAAAACTTATAATCCAAATTTTTAACATTCATTTTGAACTCAATTTTCAATTTCAATTAAAAATGCATCATCATCATTGTGATCGGATGCCAACAAGTCTTCACTTCCTTCATCATCTTCAACTTCTTGTATTTGTTCATCCTCATCCTCATCTTCAAGTTGAACTTTTTTTTTCCCTTTTTTCTTGTTTAAAGAAAGATTTCTAGGCCCTACAAAGCAACCAATACAAAATATAAAAAAACAAAATCAAAGTAATGGAGAAGAAGAAAAAACAACCACTACAATTTAATTATATATTATTTACCTCTCCTTCTCTTTTTGCTAGTCCTTTTTTGAACCTCAAANGAGAAGAAGAAAAAACAACCACTACATTTTAATTACCTCTCTTTCTCTTTTTGCTAGTCCCTTCTTGAACCTCAAAACATTCACCAACATTCATCCAAGTAGTGTCCTCAGGAAGGAGTGCATCTTCTTTTTCAGTGATCCACTCATCATCAGATTCCATATCTGAGAGAGAAATAGGATCATAGGAATCACCCTCTAGTATTCTCTTTTGGTGGCTTGCCTCCAATCGAAGATTGTACTTCACAAACACAAGTGCACTTAATCTTTGTTGCTCTAATCGATTTCTCCTCTTAGAGTGCACCTGGTCAAATGTACTCCAATTCCTCTCACATCCAGTGGCACTACAAGTCAAGCTAAGGACGCGGATAGCAAGTTGTTGCAACTCTGGACAACATCCTCCAAATGATTCCCACCACAAGGCTATAAAAAATTACAATAGAATACTCCATTAACTAACTTAAGCAGTTGCATTCAAATAACTAACTTAAGTTAAGTTACCACTAACCAGGTTGTTTCTTCTTCCTCATTTGGATTGCCATGTCCATTCCAAACATCAAATCAGCATTATGAAAGATATCTAATTGTTTATCAACTTTTTCTCTCATAATAGGACTTGGGCACATTCTCTGAATAGTCTGATATAGTCCCATCTTTATCTCATAGTCCGCACTACCGGTGTAATGAAACCTGAAATAATTATTTTGATTTACAATGATCATTGATCAGCATACAATATATAGATATAAAATGATATAAAAATTGAGAAAATTAAGTCTTACGCGGGATTGAGATAATAGGCAGCTGCATGAAGAGGTCTGTGTAATTGCATGTTCCATCTAGTGTCAACAATAGTCCATATGGGCTCATAGTGCTTCTTCACATTACGAAAATTCTTTTGGATTTGTTCCTTTGCCTTGTCCATTGCCTCGTAAATATACCCCATGGTAGGCTTTAGATCCCCATCTACAAGCCTCAACACCTTCACCAATGGCAACACACACTTGAAGCAATACTTGATTGATCCCCAAAAATTTTGGTCAGTTAATATAATATCCATCACTTTTACACCATCACCCTTCTTATAGTATTGACTTCTCTGCCATTCTTCAGAAGCAAACATTGCTCTAAGCCCAATTTTATTTTCAAATAAACTCCTTAAAGTTAAATATGAGGTGGCAAATCTGGTCACACAAGCTCTCACCAAATCCCTTTTCTTTGTATACTTTCTCATAAGATTTAACACCCAAGAATGTCTATAAATGTAAACTGTGATTTTCCTTGCCTTTGACATTATATCCTTGTGCAGAGGAAGGTCCCCAATATCCGTCAAAATGAGATCTAGACAATGTGCACCGCAAGGAGACCAAAACAACTTTTTCCTCTTTGCCATTAACAACTCCCCAGCTTTTACATAAGCCGATGCACTATCAGTTACAACCTAAACAACATTGTCCTCACCAATCTCTTCTACCATTGAATCTAAAACCTCAAAAAGATTATCTGTTTTCTTACAAATGCCTGAAGTATCAATACTTTTAAGAAACACACTTCCTCTAGGACTATTCACTAAAAAATTAGTGATAGAGCGATGTTTCCCATCAGTCCATCCATCAGACATAAGAGTACAACCCGTCCTTCTCCACTCTGCTTTATAATTTTCCATCAACCCACCATTAATCAAATTTGTTTCTTTTTTCAAANCTTTCTCCACTCTGCTTTATAATTTTTCATCAACCCACCATTAATCAAATCTGTTTTTTTTTCAAAAAAAAACATCTCACCTCATGATACGATGGAGGTTTCAATCCCTTACCAAACGATGCAACAGATTCTAACATTCTTACAAAATATGGATCCTTTACCAAATTAAAAGGAAGGGCATTAGCATAAAAACATCTACAAATATCCAAGCATACATCTTCCCTACCCTTTTTCTTCAACATGGTATTCAAAGTAATGGTGGTGGTTGGTTGTATTTTATCAACAGTAGTACTATCCACACTGTCACTACTTTTCGAATCCACAAGATTGATATCTTTGCTTAAAGCCCTATCATCCAACAATTGCTTAAAAATTTCAGTTACTTCCTCAGGGCAATGCTTACACGACGCTATATCTTTGCGATTACCTGCCAAATGATTTGTCATTCTTGAAATACCTCCCCAATAGAAATTTGCACAGTGAATGCATTTCAATTTCAACCTTGATCCTTCTACTTTGTCACAATGTTCCTATGTGGGATCATTAGCAAGTTTTTTAGTCATTTATATATGAAAATTGGATGCAGGTGATGCCATTGTTAAACAAAATTAAAATTAATCAAGATTCAAAAATTTTTATACAAATATACACACACACACACACACACACACACACACACACACACACACACATATATATATATATATATATTTGGCTTTGTAAATACATTAACATCATTTCTTACTGCACAGGACCACAGGTTTCAATGGAGACTGGGAAGAAAAAGAAGAAGAAGAGAGCTTCGATGGAGTACCCAGAGAAGGACGAAGGCAGCTTCGATGGAAACCACAGTCGAAGTCAAAGAACCCACAATCGAAGAACCCACAGTCGAATGAGGCTAAAGAACCCAAAGTCGAAGGAGGCTAAAGAACCCACGGTCGACGGAGGCTGAAGAACCCACAGTCGAAGACCCAGAGACCTCTGACCAATGATGAGTGAACGATGAAGAAGGGAAATGAGGAATTTTATTTTTTTTTGTAACCCTAGCCACTGAAACGACGTCGTTTCAGTGGTTATAGGGATTAAAAAAAATTAAATTCTTGGCACAAAACGATGTCGTTTCTAAAAACAAAAAAAAAAAATTGCACGTATCGTAAAAAAGTATCGTGTATCAGACGATACGAAGCAAAAACAATACATAACTACGATCCGTATCGTTTTAAGCTTATTTCGTAACGTATCGTACGATACGTATCGCGTATCATACGANTCGTTTTAGGCTTGTTTCGTAACGTATCGTACGATACGTATCGTGTATCGTACGATACGTATCGTGTATCGTACGATACGTATCGTGTATCGTACAATACTAACAACTATGACAACAATAGCTAGAATCATGTGAATCAAGGCAAACCTTACAACTGGAGAAAAAGTTCGTAGTCCACACCCTTTTTCTGGGTGTAACCTTTTGCCACTAGGCGAGTCTTATATCTTTCTATGGATCCATCCACCTTGCGCTTAATTTTGAGAATCCATTTGTTCCCAATGGCCTTGCGCCCAAGCGGGAAGGTCAACCAAGTCCTAAACTTGATTAGCCTTCACTAACTCCATCTCATCATTCATTGTAGCTATCAACTCATTACTAGCAGGTGATGGTAGAACCTCTTTAATATTTTTTGGTTCGGCATCATCATGTGATTCAACCATGAAAGCTTCCCCTTCAATCTCAAAACGATGTCAAGGGATGGTTCCATGCTTGCTTCTACGTAACCCTATGTCATATGGATCTATATCCATTGGAACTGATCCACCATTGAGTATATTGTTCCCACTGTCCCTAAGAGGTGACAAAACTATTTTCTCGATCTCTATTTGGTTAGTGGGTATATCTCTTTGGGGATCATATAATTCATAGAGTTTTATTCATTTAGACACATCTCCTCTGTTAGGGAAATCCTCTTCAAGAAAAATTGCATCCCGCGACTCAATTTCAGTTACCCTTCCATCAAGCTGTTCACCTGTAAACACATAGCCCTTAGAGTGCTCAGAATAGCAGATGATGATACACTTCTTCCCTCGAGGACCTAACTTCCCATATTTATGAGAAGTATTGTGCACATAAGCCGCTAAACCCCATGGCAGTAAATTATTTAAGTAAGGTTTTGTGCCTTTCCATAACTCATATGGGGTAGAAGGAACTGATTTAGAAGACACTCGATTAAGGATATGAGAAGCAGTCAATAAACCATTTGTCCAATATGAAATCAGAAGATGAGCCTATTCCATCATTGACCTAACTATATCAAGCAAGATGCGATTTCGTCTCTCTGCTACACCATTTTGTTCCGGAGTGCCAGGTATTGTCAATTGCCTAATTATTCTATTTTCTTCACACAGCTCTTTAAACTATTCAGATAGATACTCGCGACCTTGATCTGTTCTAAGAACCATAATGTCATTGTCTCGTTGATTCTCAACCTCTTTAATGTAACATTTTAAGCAATTCAATGCTTCGAACTTGTGAGAAATCAAATAGACATGACCAAAGCGCGTAAAGTCATCTATAAAAGTGATGAAATATGATGCACCATGTCTTGCCTTCACATTCATTGGGCCACATATATCTGAGTGTATTAATTACAATGGAAAATATGCTCTTTTGGCCTTACCAAATAGTTTTCTAGTTGCCTTACCTACGAGACAATTTTTACATGTGGACAAGTTGATTTTTGCGAGTGGGCCCAAAAATCCCTCTCTAGCTAATATATACATTCTGTCCTACCCAATATGACCTAATCTAGCATGACATCTAATAGAATCAACACTATCCATAGATGTAACATAAGAATAAGTTTCATTACTACAATAAACAATATCTAATATAATAAAACCTTTTGTGGTATAACCAGATCCATAGAATGTAGTTCCCTTATAAATGCCAACATGCTTGCCTTCAAAACGAAAAATAAAACCTAGTCTCATTAAGCTAGTAACTGAAAACAAATTTCTTCGGATTCTGGGAGCATATAATACATCATGAAGGTTTAGACTGTGCTCGTGTTGCAATTCCAGTTTGTATGTGCCAATCCTAAGCACATCTATACTGGTCTCGTTCCCCATGTAAATTCGTTTGCTTCCAGTTGGAACTCGACTGTACTCCACAAATTCAAATTTGTGTCTTGTTATGTGCTCTGTTGCTCCTAAATCTACCATCCACGAATTATGAGAGTGAGAAACAAAAAATTGACTAGTAACTAAACAGTCAATGCAAGAGACAGAATTAAAGACTACCTTCTTCGGCTCAGTGCATTCACGAGCGAAGTGACCTTTCTTGTTGCTGTTATAGCAGATCATGTTGGTTTTATTCTTCTTACTAGCTCTTTTCCCTTGTTTGTGCTTGTTATAACTAGAGTGACCAGCCCTAGTTTGAGAATTAGACTTATTTCCACTGCGCTTGGACCCGAAGGTTTTGTGTGAGCCAACTTTAGCCACATAAGAGCTACTCTCACCTTTGGTAGACTCCAAGTGCTCAGCCTCAAGCTCAAGGTGACACGATATATTCTCGAATGTTTTCACACTCTCATTATGCATTATGTTTCGTTTCATATGCTCCCATGATGGTGGAAGGGAGCGAAGTACAACTTGAACTTGTTGTTCATTGGTCAACACATGACTAGCAGCACCTACATCACATATCATAGATGTCATAGCCCTCAGATGTTGTTTTATTGTATGCTCTAGCTTCTTTTGATACGATTCAAACCTCATGGTCAAACCATGAAGTCTAACAAGAGAAGTAATACCAAACTTCTCTTTGAGGGCCTTCTACATGGCGTGAGCTGTGGAGTAATTCTCAAATTTAGGAATAAGGTCATCTTGCATGGTATAACGCGCAAGTCAATCATTTTTCTGTCAAGACTGGTAATTCTCTTGTTCTTGGCAGGTTTGAGGTCGCTCAGGCTCTGGCAGCACAGAGTCAAGGGTATCCAAGACTTGTTGCTCATACAGGACAAATTGAATCCTACGACGTCATATATCATAGTTATCGCCATTCAATTTGTCGCCCTTAGTTAATTCAGCCACTATGCTTTTAGTAGTCATTATGATTTAATCTACATACAGAGATAATGCGTATGGGATATTAGCACAACACATTCTATAATTTTGTCACAAAAATCTAAATTCAAGTATTAACAACTTTCACAAGTCGCGAGATCGAAAGTTCACTAAGTTCCCAATCATCTCCCGCACCACAAGTGATTATTAATAATACTTATTTAATTAATGTGCAGAATTTCAGTTTCCTAATACCAAACAAAATAAACTCCTACTAGATCTAGTATCTCTAGGCATACTGATCATCTCTAATTTCATATCACACATGTTTCGACTTTAAAAAAAATATGCAATTTAAATAATACTAGATATGAAATTCTAATTTAAATCATACTAAACAACGAAATAAATACACCTAGCATATCCATCATGCTAATATATTCTACATAGAATACCAATAAAATAAATAATAAATCATGCATTTATTTCATTTTCAGAATTTTAGGCAAATAAAATTTGATCCCATAAACTATCATTAATGGTCCACAAACTATTTGGAAAAGCATTCCTAGAGTCATGTAGACCAAGCCAAATGACCAAAAAGGCTTGGGTGGAAATAGCAACCTCTAACAATAGGCATATCTCCAAGATAAATTCTTACTCAAAAAATTCAAATCATTTGACAAAAAAAATCTTAGAAATAATTGTTAACTGCTACTAGTAAATATTTTTTTGTCTTTATCAACATCACATGACATCTTTCCATAACTCAAGAATATTTCAAGTTAAAGTTTTCCCATCCCTTTTTTTCCTTCCTGCATGGTGTACTTCACCATTCCAGGAACCGAAAATGAAACAAAAACAAATTCCTCAAAGTGTAAGGTGTTAAGAATGCTAGGGTAGTATGTGTAAATTGTTAATAGTAAGAGGGTGTATGTATAATTCTTATTATTGTGAGTTAACTATAAATACAAGTGATGTATGAGAGCTAGGTTAAGTTTTTGACCTCTCTCTGTTACTCCCTAATATTGTGTTAATCCTCCACATTTAACATGGTATTAGAGCAATTACAATCCTAAATATATTTTGAATAAATTAAGTTACGATGGTGGTGGTGATACAGTTGTTGTAGTTGATCTCTACTACAATGGTGGTGGTGATCTGTGTTGTTGTGTTGTTGTGGTGGTGGTGATCTGTGTTGTTCGTCGGACCTGTGTTGATTTGTGGTGTTGACTTCGTCGTCGTGGGTAACATCTTGGTGGTCTGTCATTCATTGTGGTGGTTAAGGCATAGCATAGTGATTCGTCGTTCGTTGTGGTGGTCAAGGAACAACATGGTGTTCGTTCATTGTAGTGGTGTGAAGGCACAGTCGAAGTTTAGGGTTTACTGAAACCCTAAACAACGAAGAAGAAGAAGTCCAGACCCATAAAAGGTCAAGACCCGACTTCGGTTCAAATCCAATCAGACCTGATCAATCCCGGTTCGATCCCGATTCAGCTAGCTTCAAACTGGCTCAAACTGGTTCCGTCATTGGTCCCTCTGGTTCGGCAGTCCAGTAAGGTCCTATGACCCACTTCAGACATTATTGCACCGGTTCATACTGATTTAGTCAATTTTTACTTTGATTTAGTGGTCCAGCGAGCCTAGTCTGCCCGGTTCAGTCTTCCAACAACCTTAACAAGTCCGGTTCAGTCTTCTAGCCTTCTCTTTTCTTTTGGTTCANTCCTCAAAGTGTAAGGTGTTAAGAATGCTAAGGTAGTATGTGTAAATTGTTAATAGTAAGAGGGTGTATGTATAATTCTTATTATTGTGAGTTAACTATAAATACAAGTGATGTATGAGAGCTAGGTTAAGTTTTTGACCTCTCTCTGTTACTCCCTAATATTGTGTTAATCCTCCACATTTAACATGGTATTAGAGCAATTACAATCCTAAATATATTTTGAATAAATTAAGTTACGATGGTGGTGGTGATACAGTTGTTGTAGTTGATCTCTACTACAATGGTGGTGGTGATATGTGTTGTTGTGTTGTTGTGGTGGTGGTGATCTGTGTTGTTCGTCGGACCTGTGTTGATTTGTGGTGTTGACTTCGTCGTCGTGGGTAACATCTTGGTGGTCTGTCATTCATTGTGGTGGTTAAGGCATAGCATAGTGATTCGTCGTTCGTTGTGGTGGTCAAGGAACAACATGGTGTTCGTTCATTGTAGTGGTGTGAAGGCACAGTCGAAGTTTAGGGTTTACTGAAACCCTAAACAACGAAGAAGAAGAAGTCCAGACCCATAAAAGGTCAAGACCCGACTTCGGTTCAAATCCAATCAGACCTGATCAATCCCGGTTCGATCCCGATTCAGCTAGCTTCAAACTGGCTCAAACTGGTTCCGTCATTGGTCCCTCTGGTTCGGCAGTCCAGTAAGGTCCTATGACCCACTTCAGACATTATTGCACCGGTTCATACTGATTTAGTCAATTTTTACTTTGATTTAGTGGTCCAGCGAGCCTAGTCTGCCCGGTTCAGTCTTCCAACAACCTTAACAAGTCCGGTTCAGTCTTCTAGCCTTCTCTTTTCTTTTGGTTCAGCATTGCAGCACTCTGTGTTTGCTATTTGCTACACTGTTATGGAACCCAAATAAGATACCAGGTCCTTTACTCCATCTTTGCCACCTCAGGCTATTATCAATTGCCCATGACCTTTGTTAAACTCAATGGGACCAATTATACTTTATGGTCCTGATCCGTTCAAGTCTTTCTTCAAGGCAAATGATTTAAGACATATTTTGTGGATCCTAAACCCAAGGAAGATACTCCTGGGTATGATCAATGGGAACAAAAGGACGCTCAAATTATTTCTTTACTATTGAATAACATTGAGCCTAATATTAGTTCTACTCTAGTATACCTTGACACTGCCAAGGAGATATGGGATCACTTTGCCACTATGTATTCTAGTGTAGGTAATTTTACCCAAGCTTATGAGATGTGTAAGGAGTACTTCCGACTGGAACAGAGTAATCTGAGTATTGAGGATTATTATTCTCACGTTCGGGGAGTCTGTGAGGAGATGAAGACCTACCATCCATTTACAACTGATGCAGCAGTTTGGCAGAAGCAACATGAGGACATGAATGTTGTTAGGTTTTTGGTAGGATTGAAACCTAAATGAGGCTATTCATTCTCAGATTTTGGGTGGTTCTAGTCTTCCTTCACTACTTGAGGTTTTCTCTCGTATACAGCGTGCTACTTTGCATACTGCAGGCATCGATCATGGTGTCTCCACTGATCGCTCAGCTCTTGTGGTTCCTAGTAGCCATAGTGATGGTCATCGAGGTGGTCGTGGTGGTCAAGGAGATCGTACAAGAAGTCATACGCATGGTCGTGGGGGCCGTAGTGGACCTCATTGTTGTACTCATTGTGGCTGTGGAGGACACACTGTTGATTTCTGTTGGGATTTATATGAAAAACCTTCTGGTGTTGTGAATCAAGCTTCCTATCAGGATGACACCTCTGTTGTTGCTTCCGTACCTCGGTCAGCTCCACCAGACACTAGGTCGGTTACTATTACATGAAAGAAGTATGCTCAATTTCTGTCCTAGCAACATGTTATCCTATCTCCCTCCACTGCTACTTTTGCCCAATCAGGTACTATTTTCACTTGTTTATTGTCCTCCACTAGCAGTCCCTGGATCATATACTCTGACACTTCTAACCACATGACTGGTGCGTCTGATGTTTTTTTTACTTATCAGTCTACTACTTTCACACATAGTATTACTCTTGCTAATGGTACTTGTTCTAAAGTTTCAGGCCAGGGGACTACTCACTTGAGTCTTGATATGTCCCTATATTCTATGTTATTTGTTCCTCAATTTCCTTTTAGTTTACTTTTCATTAGCAAGATTATATGTTCTCTCAATTGTTCTATAACCTTTTATCCCTCTTATTGTGTCTTTCAGGATCTCAAGACGAAAAGAAAGATTGGTACGGGGCATGAAGCTGGTGGCCTATATTACCTTGACATTGATTCACCTACCTGGGCTCTACAGACCTCATTGTCGCCTTTCAATAGCATCGTCATCTTGGACATCCCTCTCTCTAGAATCTGAAGTGCCAAGTTCCTAGTCTTAGTTATGTGACGCCTTTGTCTTGTGAAGTTTGTCAACTTAGTAAGCATCATCGTGTGTCATTTCAGTCTAGAGTCAATAATTGTGTGTCTAGTCCATTTGAGTTAGTACATTTTGATGTATAAGGTCCAATAAAGAATATTTTATCTAATAAATATCATTATTTTGTGACATTTGTAGATGACTGTTCTCGTGTGACTTAGTTATTTTTTATGAAAGCTCAGTCTAAATTATTCTCTACATTTGCGACCTTTCGTAAGAAAATAAAAACTCAGTATGGTTGTCGTATATGTACTTTATGTTCTGATAATGCTCGAGAATATGAATTTGATCATTTTTCAGCTTATCTTAGTAAAACTGACATTATTCATCAAACTTCTTGTACTTACAACTCTCCACAGAATGGTGTTACTGAACGCAAGAACCGTCATTTGTTGGAAGTCACTCGTGCCCTATTATTCCGTATGAATATTCTCCGATATTTTTGGAGTGATGTTGTTCTTACTGCTTGTCACCTTATTAATCGTATGTTATTCTCTGTGTTAAATGAACAAAGTTCATATTCTGTTCTTTTTTCTGGTAAACCCTTATTTTTCCTGACTCCTAAAATTTTTGGATGTGTCTGTTATGTTCACAATTTGGACTATGAGTTTGACAAACTTGACCCTCAAACTACCAAATGTGTATTTCTTGGTTACTCTAACACGTAGAAGGGGTATCGTTGCTACAGTCCTTATCTACGCCAATACTTTACTAGTGTTGATGTCACATTTGAGAAATCTGTTCCATATTTTTCATCACCTTCTCAGCCTTTGGATTTAGACTTTGGGTCATCTCCTGTACCACCATCTCTTTCCTCATCTTTAGATATTTCGTTGTCCACTGTATTACCATCTACTTTATCTCTTCGTGTCTACTCTCACCGTCCTCGCCCATCGACTGAGGTTCCCGTACTGTCTTCCTTGTCGCTTTTTGATCCTGCTACATTAGGTAATTTAGACTCTTTACATATTTCTATTTGAAAAGGTACTCGTTTGTGTGTTACTAATCATCCCATTGCTCATTTTGTTTCATATGATGCCTTGTCTCCTGTCTTCTCTTGTTTTACTTCCTAATTATCTATTATATCCATTCCTAATCAATTATAGGATGCATTATCTGATCCGGGTTGGCAAAAAGCTATAGAGGAGGAGATGGATGTCTTACATCATAATGGGACTTGGGATCTCATTCTTTTATCTTCTGGTAAACAAACTGTTGGTTGTTGGTGGGTGTATACTGTTAAATTTTATCCGAATAATTCTATGGAGCGTCTCAAAGCCTAGCTTGTTGCAAAATAATTTACTCAGACTTATGATGTTGATTATGAGGAGACTTTCTCTCCTATTGTCAAAATTTCACCTGTTCGTATTCTGATTTCTTCTGCTACTAATCTTGATTGGTCATTGTTTCAGTTAGATGTCAAGAATGTCTTCCTACATGGTGACTTGGTTGAAGAGGTATACATGGAGCAGTCACCTGGGTTTATTGCTCAGGGGGAATATGGTAAGAGTGTATATCGGTTGAAGAAATCTTTGTATGGTTTGAAGCAGTCACCGAGGGCATGATTTGGTAAGTTTTCAAACGCAGTTTTAGAGTTTGGTCTTCTTCGATGTCAGACAGATCATTCTGTGTTTCATAGACAGACAGATGCAGGATATGTTCTATTGGTAGTCTATGTAGATGATATTGTGATTACTGGAAATGATTCTGAGGGGATTGCTAAGTTAAAAATATTCTTGCAAGATCAATTTCATACTAAGGATTTGAGAAAACTCAAGTATTTCTTGGGTATTTAGGTGACTCAATCTAAACAGAGTATTTGTTTATCCCAGAGGAAATATATACTTGACATGCTGGAGGAAGTAGGTTTGCTGGGTGGTAGACCTATTGATGTTCCTATGGATCCGAATCAGAAATTTTTGATGAATGATGGTGCACTGTTTGAAAATCCGAGTCGGTATCGCAGATTTGTTGGGAAGCTCAATCATCTCACTATTACTCGATCAGATATGTCATATGTAGTCAGTATAGTAAGTCAGTCCATGGGGTATCCTAGAGTACCACATTGGGAGACATTTACTCATATTCTGTGATATCTCAAACGTGCTTCTGGACTTGGACTATTATATCAAGCTAATGGACATCTTAGAGTAGAAGGTTTCTAGGATGTTGATTGGTCTGACTCTCCTTCTGATCGGAGATCAAGGACTGGTTATTGTACTTTTTTAGAAGGTAATGTTGTCTCGTAAAAAAGTAAGAAAAAATTCATGGTAGCAAGATCCAGTGCTGAGGCTGAGTATAGGACAATGACACATATGACAAGTGAGTTGACTTGACTACTACACTTCCTCTAGGAAATTGGGTTTTCAATTCAACTTCCTTTACAGTTGTTCTGTGACAACTAGACAACTATCCATATTGTTGCTAATCCAGTGTTTCACGAGAGAACCAAACATATTGAGATTGATTATCACTTTATTCGGGACAAGATAGTAGCTGGGAAGATTACAACTCTATTTGTGAAATCTGAAGATCAACTTGCAAATATATTTACCAAAGCATTGAGTCGTACACGTCTTACAGCAATTTGTTCCAAACTTGAATTATATAATATATATAGTCTAGCTTGAGGGGAGTGTTAAGAATATTAGGGTAGTGTGTGTAAATTGTTAATAGTAAGAGGGTGTATGTATAATTCTTATTATTGTGAGTTAACTATAAATACAAGTTATGTATGAGAGTTATGTTAAGTTTATGACCTCTCTCTGTTCTCTAATATTGTGTTAATCCTCTACACTTAACATAAGGAAACAAACCGTATGGTCAAAATATGTCGACTTTTGAACATGTGTGTCACATAGTTTGAAATCAAGAATTCTTTCACAATTTCATTACCGTGTTGCTAGCATCATATTTGTGAACACAGTGATCAAAGTTGGTGATTCTTGTTTCGGGCCAAATTTGAGAGTTTCAGCTTTAAAAAAAACAATTAAGGCCAACACTTTAAAAAAAACGAGAACATCCTAAAATGCTCTGATACAAATGTTAGAAATCGTATACATATTGCGGAAACATAAGATCAAAGACATACCTTGTTAGCTTTAATCTTAAAATCCGTTTGAAGATGTTCCACGTACTTTAGAATCTGAAAATCGTCTTTTATCCTATTGCTCGAGAAGTTGGTGTTGTTACACAATAGGAATCAACATCGAGTTTCCATAGCACAAAAACCTTTCAACGTTATGTAGGGAGAGAGAGAGAGAGAGAGTATGAGACTTTAACGTTTGATTATTTATCAAAGATATCTCATCTATTGGATTGTCTTGTGTTTATATACGCAACCAATAGGTGTCATTAAGAGACATATCCTATAGGGACATGTCTGTTAATATTTAACAGACATGTATTTTAGGTGGTAAAGGATACCTCTTGATAAATGATACCTCCAAAAGACATGCCTCTTTGGGCACTCTTTAATTTGGGTCAACCCACCATGGGTGCCCGGTTCAGGTCCATGACCCAAACAATATCTAACACTTTTTGATATCTAAAATACAAAACCTTGTTAAAAATACTCTTAGGACTTTTTTGGATGAATTTTGGGGAGGGGTTTGGATTAGCTTCTCAAAACCCTTCCAAACTCAAATCCCTCTTTATAAAGATGGGATTCAACATTCAATCTAGTCTATACCCACGTTTGGTATGCAATACATACACATGTAGCACCTACGAATATATCATAATTATTAACAACAATTTGTCTAGTAAATAACTATTTTACCTTTGATCAATTCAATTCATACACATGTTAAAAGGTACAATTGTCTTTTGCATCCTTAACCCCTTACCCATCTTCCCAAACCCATCCCTCCACTAGGTTTGACGAAACCTAAGATCATGAATTCAATCTTTATGCTAGGTTTGAGAACCCAAAATTGAACTTTCAATCCAAACATAGGATTTGGGGATCATTTGAATTATTTTTTCCAAACCCATCTTATCAAACCCCCTCATACACCCTAACCAAAAAACCCCCTTAGTCGCACATTAGATACAATTTGGATAGATGGAGAGTGCACAGGTTCAATCCTATTATCTTTTTCCATTTTTCCTCTTTGAACCTAGACAAAATAGAAGTCAAAGCGCACTCTATTTTCGATATCTTTATTTGTGTGTCAAGACTCATTTTCCATGATGTGAACCCCAATTTCATAACTATACCCAAGTGAAAATAATTAGGACCACAAGTCAAGACCACAAAATAGAGTTGAATACAGATGCACAAATCAAATCAAATGTTGGAATTATTTTTTTATCAATCCATATTAGAAAAAGAAGCCACTCAAAATGTGAAACAAGAAGTTATAGTTATAGAAGGGCAAATTACAAATTGACCCTTTCAATCATGATTTTTTTTTTTTTTTTTCACATAGGCCCCTTAAGTAACATGTTTTTCACCCCTAAACCATAAAATTAGTTCATATTGCTTTAATTATTAACGTCTGTTAAAAATTTGAGGGAAAGTTATTTTATTTTCTCTCTAAACTATGTAATTTTTTCATTTTCCATGACATGTTACCAATTTCTGTCCAAAAAAATGGTGGACATTTGCATTTCAGACAATATGTAATAATTTAAGTAGTTGAGAGGGTAATATAAAAATTTTAGTAGTTCAAAGAGTAAAAGGAAATCAAAAAAATATGATGCACTTAATTTCAACAACCTTAGCTTAAAAAAAGGCTTAATTATACTGGAAGTCCCCAAAGTATAGAGTTTGTCCTATTTTAGTCTCTAATGTTTTAATTGCATCATTTTGATCCCGAAAATATTAAATATGTTTCTAAATGGTCCTTCAAGCAAACAACATCCAAATTGTTAACAATTTTTTATCATAAACTTGTCACATAATTCTTAAATATAAAAAATAATAAAATTGGATAACTCTCGATCAAATTTTTATTCAAATTTTGGTTAAATAGCTAACTAAATTATATAGTTTTAATCATGAGCTATTCAAATTTGGATCAAAAACTACCCATATTATACATTTTTTTTCTCAAGAGTTACTCTAATTTTGTTTAAGAGCTAACGAAATTATTTTTTGTCTATATTTAAGTATTACGTGACAAGTTTATGATAAAAAATCGTTAAAATCTACATATTGTCTGCTTGAAGGATCATATAAAAATATATTTAATACTTTAAGAACAAAAATGATTCAATTGAAATATTGAAGACCAAAATAAGATAAATCACATTCTTTGGAAATTTCCCATGCAATTAATCCTAAAAAAAAACATAAAAAGTTCAAGGAAGAAAAAGTGGAGACCCATAAAAACCGGGAAGAGCCTAGCTTATGGCCTGGACTCATAGAAACACCAATAATCTAATAGGAATGATATTAAAACTTAAAAAAGTTGAACTAATTGATTACTTAATGGTTGAAATGGTCTGAAAGCAATATTAATTGGAATTGTTGGAGTTTTTTAATTGGATGATATCACCTGACATATTATTATGTCAATAAATAAAGTTGAATTTTTATATATATCCAAAAGATATTACTACTAATCTAATCGGCAAACAACCAAAAAAATGCCAATCTCCAAAATTTGGGCACAAGATTTTCCAATCAAAATAGTGTGTAGAATAAGACCAAACAAGAGGTGGATTTGAAGACTGGTAATACTGCCTTGGCCAGAAGTTATTGCAATTATCGCCAATCAATTTACGGAACCAATGGCCAGGGAAGACAGTACAGGAGAAGAAATGCTTCCCTGAAGCTCAGTGGTGACAGCGTACTCATCCATATCGACGTAGTTCTTGTTGATAGAAGCCATCATGAGCTTATCACACTCTGGCTCCAGCCATGTGGTCAAAACGACGCCAAGTTCAGCCTGGGATTGCCATCAAGCATCAGCTCATCGTTGATGATCTGAGAAGCCGCCTCCTTGGGTATAGAGCTCCCCGGCATCTTGAACCTGTACCACATCAAACCTTTCATCATTCAATCTAGGCCATATAATTCTATAAAGCGAAAATTGAGAGCGAGTCGTACTTGCTTGGATATAAGTCCGGCAAGAAAATTTATAAGGGGTTAAGTCCATATTTAAAATTATATGTAATGACTTAAGTCCACTTTAATTTTTTTTTTTATCTCAAAAATATAATTCTTTGAAAGGAAATTAATTTTTTCTCTCTTATATTTATCTATATCCATATATAGGTTAAGAGTTTGACTAACATTAAAATTTTCACTCTCTCTTATTTATCTATATTCATATATAGGTTAGCTGTGTATATATATATATATAGTAACATTAAAAAAATAGTAATATTCAAATACAAAATAAAAATTACTATGAATTTGAATAGTAAAATTCAAATTCATGTTATTTTTTTTTTATTATGTTACTTCTTTTGTTGAGTATGTTACTGTTCATGTACTATTATTTTTGAGCATGTTACTGTTTTTGTTGACCATGTTACTATTATTATTTTCTTAAATATTAATATTTAATGTTACTTTTTTTTTGAATATTAATATTTTTTGTATTTAAATGACACTATTTTTTGTGTTTGAATTTGAGAGAAATAATTATTGTTAAATATGTTACAGTTTTTGCTAAGAATGTTACTATTTTATTGAACATGTTAATATTTTTGTTAAATATGTTAATGTTGTTATTTTTTAAAATTATTAATATTAAATATTTCAATTTTTTTAAAGTTTAAATGTTACTATTTTTTTGTATTTAAATGTATTATTTTTTGTGTCCAAATGATAATTTTTTTTGTGTTTGAATGTTATTATTTTTTATTTTTAATGTTACTACATATGTACATAGATAAATATGAGAGAGAAAATATTTTAATGTTAGTCAAACTCCTAAGATTTAAGAAAATTTTAGTTTTATTCCACTTCTAAAGGAAAGAGATAGTATAGTAAAATAGACAAAAAATAAATTTTATAGTAAATAAGTTTCCTTGACGGACTTAAATCTAAACAAGTCCATATAGGGGGACCGACCTCCAAATTTTCTTTCAATAAATGATCTATAAATTCGATTTGTATTCCTACGGAGTTTGGGTGCTAAAAAGTGATCCGGTTAGACTGTTGAAATAATGCATTCGACACAAGTCTGACTATAAATAATTACAAAAGGGTCGGGTATTTGGGTTGAACAAATTTTGCTATGGCATGATACAATTTATAAACCCAATCCGACACTAACACTAGAATTCCAAGTCTAACTTAATCACTCGTATACAATGCCTATTATATTTATATGTATGTACATAATGTTGGAACTTGATTTGAATATAATTAGAAATAAACATCAACTCGAAAAATTCTATAATATAGGTGTATGAAATATACACCATAAAAAGAGAAGAAGAACACATATATACTTCATTATTTGTCACCCACACAATAGAGCATATATATAGGTGTATGGAATATATAACTCATTGTCCAAAATAATTGACCTATTAACTCATCATAAAACTCAATTATTTTGATCTTCGTAATTTATTGACCAAATTCAATATAATGCTCACCACAATAATTCTCATAATGAATATAACATATATAACTTATGTACTACTAAATTTCACCATTATAATTCTCATTATATAGATTCTAGGTTAAACTTGTAACTCATGTGGCTTATAAAAATATAAATAAATTTGTATAATCAAGTCAAAATGAAGATACAAATAAAAGTGAAATTATTGCAATATAATTAGATAAATAATAAAAGCTACTTTATTTTTATTAAAATATTCCAACAATCCCCCACTAATTTTAATAAAAACAAAAGTAGCATATACTTGGGCAAAGATAGAACATCATGCATTGTAAAAGTGACAATACCTTTAAACCTTTACTTAGTGTTTAAATGTTCCCGTACTAGAGTCAAAGTGAACTTAACCTTTAAACGATAACTACTTGAGAACNAGCGTACTCATCCATATCGACGTAGTTCTTGTTGATAGAAGCCATCATGAGCTTATCACACTCTGGCTCCAGCCATGTGGTCAAAACGACGCCAAGTTCAGCCTGGGATTGCCATCAAGCATCAGCTCATCGTTGATGATCTGAGAAGCCGCCTCCTTGGGTATAGAGCTCCCCGGCATCTTGAACCTGTACCACATCAAACCTTTCATCATTCAATCTAGGCCATATAATTCTATAAAGCGAAAATTGAGAGGGAGTCTCTTTAGACGTACTTGCTTGAATATAAATNATATAGGTCAGTCTATCAAGAATGCTCTTGTGACTAAGATGTTCCACCCATAAGGACTATAAAACTCATTAAGAGATTACAATCTATGTCAACCTCCACACTCGTCACAAGATCACACACACTTACACCATAGGAATGGATAATGAGTCATTAAGACTTAGATAATGCATGTCCCAAAACAAGCCACTCTATAATTCGTTTGTCCCCTTAACCCAATTCTTGGGATCTCCAGTCCTTAGGTATGGTATCCTCATAGGCGACTTAATACATATTTGGGATTAAGTCTCATCCCCCTCAATGTATATCAGACATTTGCCTCTAGCTAGAGTTTCAACAATTTCACATAATAATATGTTTGATGGTGTATTTCAACGTGATACAATTTTGTGATGACGAGTAAATGAAAGAAACAATATTGGAATTATTGGGATCTGAGCTACTAGACTCGAGGGAATGATATTGAGAATTGTTGGGGAGTTGGGGAATTAACACAGTAGAAATATAGTAGTTCACCAACTCGGGAGTTTGGCTAATCCACTCTTCAATGGAGATTCTTACTTCTTATTTCGCTATTTACTATACCAAAAGGTTTACAGAATGTAAGATGTGATACTAGGGTTTTGTCCATCTGTTGGGGGCGTTACATAGTATTTATAGGGGTGACCCTTAATCTATGGGATTTGATCCGTGATCCACGCCATCTATCCGAGGAATTCTCCTTAATCTTAGGAGAGTATCTTGATTGGTTGAGGATTTTGTGCCTTGAGTGTTACTTCAAACCGCATGTCGAGTTTTTTGTAGTATCTAGTTGCTTCCTCATTGCTTCAGCTTGTTATCTCGCTTCAAGGGAGTTCTAGCTCTGGTTTTCTGAGCTCTGCATAGCTCTGACTTTTTGAGCTCAGCATACCTGACCTCCATGTTTGACCTCCGTTCCCGAACTCCTGCTCGGGATTCATTCTGAGTATCACTAGTTGCCTCCCAGCTCTTGGCCAAGCTGGCTTGGGCAAGGGCTGAACTTAGGATGTAACAGTAATGGCTTCCCAATCAGCGACTTCAAAATTTACGCGGGAATATATTTATTATTATTATTATATTTATTATTTTTTATTTTTAAAACGGTTGTCAGTAATCGTTTCCTTCCTCGTTCCTTATGCACGTCGCTCGTTTCGAGGCCCACGGTACTGTTAGCTTTAAATACCCCTGGATCACCAATTTACTCCTCACTATACAGCTCCTTTTCGGCTTCCTTATCCTTTCACGACTTCATCATCCCCATTCTGCCACTGGTTTTAGGGTTTTCTCTGAGAGACGGTTTCCCCAATTTTGACTTAGAGGCTTAGCGTGATTTGGTTTCGAATCCCCTCCTCGAGCTTTAATCCGTCACTAATTCGCGATTAGGTACGCTTTTTCTCTCTTTCCCCGCTCCTTGCCCTGGATCTCTCAAGTCTGAGGTGGTTTTGGCATTTTTGGGTCTTTCGATTCTGCTACTCTAGGAGCTGAAGTATTCNTCCAAAAGATATTACTACTAATCTAATCGGCAAACAACCCAAAAAATGCCAATCTCCAAAATTTGGGCACAAGATTTTCCAATCAAAATAGTGTGTAGAATAAGACCAAACAAGAGGTGGATTTGAAGACTGGTAATACTGCCTTGGCCAGAAGTTATTGCAATTATCGCCAATCAATTTACGGAACCAATGGCCAGGGAAGACAGTACAGGAGAAGAAATGCTTCCCTGAAGCTCAGTGGTGACAGCGTACTCATCCATATCGACGTAGTTCTTGTTGATAGAAGCCATCATGAGCTTATCACACTCTGGCTCCAGCCATGTGGTCAAAACGACGCCAAGTTCAGCCTGGGATTGCCATCAAGCATCAGCTCATCGTTGATGATCTGAGAAGCCGCCTCCTTGGGTATAGAGCTCCCCGGCATCTTGAACCTGTACCACATCAAACCTTTCATCATTCAATCTAGGCCATATAATTCTATAAAGCGAAAATTGAGAGGGAGTCTCTTTAGACGTACTTGCTTGAATATAAATCCTGCAAGAAAATTTATAAGGGGTTAAGTCCATATTTAAAATTATATGTAATGACTTAAGTCCACTTTATTTTATTTTTTTATCTCAAAAATATAATTCTTTTAAAGGAAATTAATTTTTTCTCTCTCATATTTATCTATATTCATATATAGGTTAAAAGTTTGACTAACATTAAAATTTTTACTCTCTCTTATTTATCTATATCCATATATAGGTTAGCTGTGTGTGTGTATATATATATATACAGTAACATTAAAAAAATAGTAATATTCAAATACAAAATAAAAGTTACTATGAATTTGAATAGTAAAATTCAAATTCATGTTATTTTTTTTTATTATGTTACTTCTTTTGTTGAGTATGTTACTGTTGATGTACTATTATTTTTGAGCATGTTATTGTTTTTGTTGACCATGTTACTATTATTATTTTCTTAAATATTAATATTTAATGTTACTTTTTTTTGAATATTAATATTTTTTGTATTTAAATGACACTATTTTTTGTGTTTGAATTTGAGAGAAATAATTATTGTTAAATATGTTACAGTTTTTGCTAAGAATGTTACTATTTTATTGAACATGTTAATATTTTTGTTAAATATGTTAATGTTGTTATTTTTTAAAATTATTAATATTAAATATTTCAATTTTTTTAAAGTTTAAATGTTACTATTTTTTTGTATTTAAATGTATTATTTTTTGTGTCCAAATGATAATTTTTTTTGTGTTTGAATGTTATTATTTTTTATTTTTAATGTTACTACATATGTACATAGATAAATATGAGAGAGAAAATATTTTAATGTTAGTCAAACTCCTAAGATTTAAGAAAATTTTAGTTTTATTCCACTTCTAAAGGAAAGAGATAGTATAGTAAAATAGACAAAAAATAAATTTTATAGTAAATAAGTTTCCTTGACGGACTTAAATCTAAACAAGTCCATATAGGGGGACCGACCTCCAAATTTTCTTTCAATAAATGATCTATAAATTCGATTTGTATTCCTACGGAGTTTGGGTGCTAAAAAGTGATCCGGTTAGACTGTTGAAATAATGCATTCGACACAAGTCTGACTATAAATAATTACAAAAGGGTCGGGTATTTGGGTTGAACAAATTTTGCTATGGCATGATACAATTTATAAACCCAATCCGACACTAACACTAGAATTCCAAGTCTAACTTAATCACTCGTATACAATGCCTATTATATTTATATGTATGTACATAATGTTGGAACTTGATTTGAATATAATTAGAAATAAACATCAACTCGAAAAATTCTATAATATAGGTGTATGAAATATACACCATAAAAAGAGAAGAAGAACACATATATACTTCATTATTTGTCACCCACACAATAGAGCATATATATAGGTGTATGGAATATATAACTCATTGTCCAAAATAATTGACCTATTAACTCATCATAAAACTCAATTATTTTGATCTTCGTAATTTATTGACCAAATTCAATATAATGCTCACCACAATAATTCTCATAATGAATATAACATATATAACTTATGTACTACTAAATTTCACCATTATAATTCTCATTATATAGATTCTAGGTTAAACTTGTAACTCATGTGGCTTATAAAAATATAAATAAATTTGTATAATCAAGTCAAAATGAAGATACAAATAAAAGTGAAATTATTGCAATATAATTAGATAAATAATAAAAGCTACTTTATTTTTATTAAAATATTCCAACAATCCCCCACTAATTTTAATAAAAACAAAAGTAGCATATACTTGGGCAAAGATAGAACATCATGCATTGTAAAAGTGACAATACCTTTAAACCTTTACTTAGTGTTTAAATGTTCCCGTACTAGAGTCAAAGTGAACTTAACCTTTAAACGATAACTACTTGAGAACAGGTAGAACCATATCACACACATGACATTCAAGGTGTTCTAAACCAAGTTTCAAAAGCTAGCACATTTTAGCCTTATGATTTATCCCAGTTTCTTGAGTGCTCTAGAGAATTAGTCTCAATTTTCATAAGAAACGGTCCGTCTTCCACACTCATATAGGTCAGTCTATCAAGAATGCTCTTGTGACTAAGATGTTCCACCCATAAGGACTATAAAACTCATTAAGAGATTACAATCTATGTCAACCTCCACACTCGTCACAAGATCACACACACTTACACCATAGGAATGGATAATGAGTCATTAAGACTTAGATAATGCATGTCCCAAAACAAGCCACTCTATAATTCGTTTGTCCCCTTAACCCAATTCTTGGGATCTCCAGTCCTTAGGTATGGTATCCTCATAGGCGACTTAATACATATTTGGGATTAAGTCTCTTCCCCCTCGATGTATATCAGACATTTGCCTCTAGCTAGAGTTTCAACAATTTCACATAATAATATGTTTTGATGGTGTATTTCAACGTGATACAATTTTGTGATGACGAGTAAATGAAAGAAACAATATTGGAATTATTGGGATCTGAGCTACTAGACTCGAGGGAATGATACTGAGAATTGTTGGGGAGTTGGGGAATTAACACAGTAGAAATATAGTAGTTCACCAACTCGGGAGTTTGGCTAATCCACTCTTCAATGGAGATTCTTACTTCTTATTTCGCTATTTACTATACCAAAAGGTTTACAGAATGTAAGATGTGATACTAGGGTTCTGTCCATCTGTTGGGGGCGTTACATAGTATTTATAGGGGTGACCCTTAATCTATGGGATTTGATCCGTGATCCACGCCATCTATCCGAGGAATTCTCCTTGATCTTAGGAGAGTATCTTGATTGATTGAGGATTTTGTGCCTTGAGTGTTACTTCAAACCGCATGTCGAGTTTTTTGTAGTATCCAGTTGCTTCCTCATTGCTTCAGCTTATTATCTCGCTTCAAGGGAGTTNTTAGTTTTATTCCACTTCTAAAGGAAAGAGATAGTATAGTAAAATAGACAAAAAATGAATTTCATAACANAGGAGAGTATCTTGATTGGTTGAGGATTTTGTGCCTTGAGTGTTACTTCAAACCGCATGTCGAGTTTTTTGTAGTATCTAGTTGCTTCCTCATTGCTTCAGCTTGTTATCTCGCTTCAAGGGAGTTCTAGCTCTGGTTTTCTGAGCTCTGCATAGCTCTGACTTTCTGAGCTCAGCATACCTGACCTCCATGTTTGACCTCCGTTCCCGAACTCCTGCTCGGGATTCATTCTGAGTATCACTAGTTGCCTCNCATGATACAATTTATAAACCCAATCCGACACTAACACTAGAATTCCAAGTCTAACTTAATCACTCGTATACAATGCCTATTATATTTATATGTATGTACATAATGTTGGAACTTGATTTGAATATAATTAGAAATAAACATCAACTCGAAAAATTCTATAATATAGGTGTATGAAATATACACCATAAAAAGAGAAGAAGAACACATATATACTTCATTATTTGTCACCCACACAATAGAGCATATATATAGGTGTATGGAATATATAACTCATTGTCCAAAATAATTGACCTATTAACTCATCATAAAACTCAATTATTTTGATCTTCGTAATTTATTGACCAAATTCAATATAATGCTCACCACAATAATTCTCATAATGAATATAACATATATAACTTATGTACTACTAAATTTCACCATTATAATTCTCATTATATAGATTCTAGGTTAAACTTGTAACTCATGTGGCTTATAAAAATATAAATAAATTTGTATAATCAAGTCAAAATGAAGATACAAATAAAAGTGAAATTATTGCAATATAATTAGATAAATAATAAAAGCTACTTTATTTTTATTAAAATATTCCAACAATCCCCCACTAATTTTAATAAAAACAAAAGTAGCATATACTTGGGCAAAGATAGAACATCATGCATTGTAAAAGTGACAATGCATTTAAACCTTTACTTAGTGTTTAAATGTTCTCGTACTAGAGTCAAAGTGAACTTAGCCTTTAAACGATAACTACTTGAGAGCAGGTAGAACCATATCACACACATGACATTCAAGGTGTTCTAAACCAAGTTTCAAAAGCTAGCACATTTTAGCCTTATGATTTATCCCAGTTTCTTGAGTGCTCTAGAGAATTAGTCTCAATTTTCATAAGAAGCGGTCCGTCTTCCACACTCATATAGGTCAGTCTATCAAGAATGCTCTTGTGACTAAGATGTTCCACCCATAAGGACTATAAAACTCATTAAGAGATTACAATCTATGTCAACCTCCACACTCGTCACAAGGTCACACACACTTACACCATAGGAATGGATAATGAGTCATTAAGACTTAGATAATGCATGTCCCAAAACAAGCCACTCTATGATTCGTTTGTCCCCTTAACCCAATTCTTGGGATCTCCAGTCCTTAGGTATGGTATCCTCATAGGCGACTTAATACATATTTGGGATTAAGTCTCATCCCCCTCAATGTATATCAGACATTTGCCTCTAGCTAGAGTTTAAACAATTTCACATAATAATATGTTTGATGGTGTATTTCAACGTGATACAATTTTGTGATGACGAGTAAATGAAAGAAACAATATTGGAATTATTGGGATCTGAGCTACTAGACTCGAGGGAATGATACTGAGAATTGTTGGGGAGTTGGGGAATTAACACAGTAGAAATATAGTAGTTCACCAACTCGGGAGTTTGGCTAATCCACTCTTCAATGGAGATTCTTACTTCTTATTTCGCTATTTACTATACCAAAAGGTTTACAGAATGTAAGATGTGATACTAGGGTTCTGTCCATCTGTTGGGGGCGTTACATAGTATTTATAGGGGTGACCCTTAATCTATGGGATTTGATCCGTGATCCTCGCCATCTATCCGAGGAATTCTCCTTGATCTTAGGAGAGTATCTTGATTGATTGAGGATTTTGTGCCTTGAGTGTTACTTCAAACCGCATGTCGAGTTTTTTGTAGTATCCAGTTGCTTCCTCATTGCTTCAGCTTATTATCTCGCTTCAAGGGAGTTCTAGCTCTGGTTTTCTGAGCTCTGCATAGCTCTGACTTTCTGAGCTCAGCATACCTGACCTCCATGTTTGACCTCCGTTCCCGAACTCCTGCTCGGGATTCATTCTGAGTATCACTAGTTGCCTCCCAGCTCTTGGTCGAGCTGGCTTGGGCAAGGGCTGAACTTAGGATGTAACAGTAATGGCTTCCCAATCAGCGACTTCAAAATTTACGCCGGAATATATTTATTATTATTATTATATTTTTTATTTTTTATTTTTAAAACGGTTGTCAGTAATCATTTCCTTCCTCGTTCCTTATGCACGTCGCTCGTTTCAATGCCCACGGTACTGTTAGCTTTAAATACCCCTGGATCACCAATTTACTCCTCACTATACAGCTCCTTTTCAGCTTCCTTATCCTTTCACGACTTCATCCTCCCCATTCTGCCACTGGTTTTAGGGTTTTCTCTGAGGGACGGTTTCCCCAATTTTGACTTAGAGGCTTAGCGTGATTTGGTTTCGAATCCCCTCCTCGAGCTTTAATCCGTCACTAATTCGCGATTAGGTACGCTTTTTCTTTCTTTCCTCGCTCCTTGCCCTGGATCTCTCAAGTCTGAGGTGGTTTTGGCATTTTTGGGCCTTTCGATTCTGCTACTCTAGGAGCTGAAGTATTCCCCTGTCTCGTCTTCCTCTCTTCTTGGACCCTTACTTCACAATTAGGGTTTTTGCCATTGGTTTTTGGTGTCTTGTTCCTTGGGCTCTCAAAGAGTGTTTCT